>CM069067.1:3252500-3782500 GCA_035220775.1 Malus fusca | reverse complement strand
TTGTCTTGTCTACATATGCAGACTATGCTGACATCACGTAGACTGACTCCAATCGTCGCCCCTCCATTGTTGGTTTTTCTGAGATTTTTAGATCACGATACACCTTCACATCTCGGGGCCCGAATAAGACATGGTGGCCTGATGATGTCAATTGAGCCACAGATAGCAAATTTTTCTTCATTCCTGGGACATGATAAACATCTTGAAGTGGCACCTGGTTAGAATTATATCGAGGTGTAACTATCGTCTTACCGATGTGAGCTATCGGTAACCTTGAGTTGTCAGCTGTCACCACCACACGACTTCCCTTGTACTCAGACAGGTTTTGCAACTTCTGTTTATCACCTGTCATATGATTTGAGCAACCCGAGTCTACGATCCAATCATTCTTGTAGTCAATTCGTTCTGATGTTGTAACCGTGAGAGCTAATTCTTCTTCCTCCGTAGCGAATAGTGCTTCAGCATCCCAACCATCTTCGCTATTCTCCTTAGAACTGGAGGTAGCAGCATTACTTTCAGCAGACTTTTTCTTGGCCCAACAATCTTTTGCCATGTGGCCCATCTTCCCACAGTTGTAACACTCGCCATCGAACTTTCTACTATTACTGCGATTCTTCGAAGCTCCCCCTGGACGAGAGCCTCCATTTCCTTGGTGATTTTTCATCTTGTCACCATCCTTTTTAGATCCACCACCAGTGTGCCGCTTGAAAATGCCTTTGCTTTTGCTGGTGTAGAGCGCTTCCTCTTCACCCTTCAACGAGACTTCTCCCATTTGCTTGACCATAGCTTCTTGACCTGCAAGCAAATTTTCAAACTCAACAAGTGATGGTTGTGTCGGCCATCCCTGTATAGCGGCAACAAACCCACGATATTCGGGTCTCAAACCATGGATAATTATTCTCTTCATCCTGGTTTCCCCAATAGGAGCTATTGGATCTAACTCTGAAATTTCGCGGCATATCGACTTCACCTTGTGAAAGTACTGGGCAATCGTCATGTCACGTTGCGCCATCGATAGCAGCTCGTTCTCGAGAAGTTGCAGTCTTGTATCATTCTTCTTTGAAAAGAGTGTAACAAAAGTATCCCATGCTTCCTTTGGCGTTTTGGCATCCCGAATGTGCTCCAACATTTCTTCATCAATTGTTGTCTTTAAAGCAAACATTGCTTTGCCTGCTTTAATTTTCCACTTTCGCAAGACGCCATTGGCATCTTCTGTCGCCGGTTGTGTAACTTCTCCACCACCGACAACCTCCCAAAGGTCCTGACCTTGTAAGTAAAACTCCATACATGTTGCCCACGTGTTGTAGTTTTTGTTGTTGAGCTTCTTGATTCCTCCAACTACTTGAAGGTCACCCATCGTGCCGGGAAGACTTCGACTGTACCGATCAAGCTTGACTAACAAACTTGCAGAGTACCAAACTCCTCACGACTCAAGATAGCTCCACCAAGAACGATCCCTGACCGACTTGGCTCTGATACCAATTGTTGAACAAAAAAGAGTATACAAGATAACTCTAATGATCCAAAAAGAAGAAAATAAAGCACACTCTAAAGAAAGCTCACAAGAACACTAATTAGCAAAGCTTCTCTTATTTAGCACTTAGCTTTGTTTTTCTTTTGGATGATTTACAAGGCTTGGGGACTTGGGTATTTATAGCAAACCAAATGAAAGCTACACCACACACTTAATTAAACTAAGATTATTTACTACCACACAAAACACATTAATTGCACCTAATTATACAACCATACCTAACATTGCCTAACTTTGCAATTGTAAGCAATTACATCATCAAACTAGATATGGACTTGGACTTTAGATTGGATTCTGGATTACTTATGGTTTTGGGCTTGACATTGATTCTCAACATAGAATTTTATTAATTTGACCCTTTATGTGCTTAGGTGCATTTATTGTGGCGTTTCCGTTTTCGCTAATTTGCATGGCTCTTCGGCGGTAAAGTATCTACGAGTTGACCCCTTCTAAAATGCATGTTTTAATAGTAGAAATGCATACATTAAAAACATGATTTTAATGATTATGTTTTATGAGATATTATACTTACCGAGAATATTTTGAAGAACCATATTTTATCGAACTGATGTTCTTTGTAGTATATATGATGGATGACTATATACTGCTTACGAACATGTTTTTGCACACTTCTTTATAGTATATATAATGGATGACTATATGCTATAAAGATGTTTTTGAGATATATGTACCTATGTTTGGAAAGTGTATATTCAATGTTTTGTGTTCATCTAGTGGTCACTGTTCTGCCTAAGGGCGAAGATAGGAGTTGGCTTCGGGCCAGAAGAAATAATCTCTGGCTTCGGGCCGAGAGAAATGGAGTTAGCTTCGGACGCAAAGACATAGTAGTTGGCTGTGGGCCGGGAGATTTAATTATTGAACACCACGAGTGACTAGGATACCAATAGTTAGCACACTATATATGAGATATGTTTTATGGCATGCTAGGGTTTTCGGAAAACCTATTACATATTATGCTATTGAGTTTTCATAAGACTTTGGGGGTTAGTATGATAACTGTTTCAGTATTATATATATATATATATATATATATATATATATATATAATATATCCACTTGGTCCACTCATGTTTGTTTTGTGCCCTCTCAGGATTTAGAATCGAGGCATACAATCCCGGCTTCAAGGCACTTCCACATTGGCATCTTCGAGTCCTCTCGGTGTAAGACCCACTCATTTGTTCATTCAATTTTATATTATTTCTTTTTAGTATTTTAAATTAGTTGTATGCTCTGAACACGTTCCTCATTTGCATATTAATTACATTTCAATTCATAACTTTTATTTAAATTCGTTGTTCTCATGCATTCTAAAATGGCTTCGTCACCTTCTGGTGTCGGCCAGCACTTACCTACCCTGGTGTTTGAGAGAATATCAGGGTCGGACGTGTCACGGATGGAATCGACGACGACCCATCGACTGGACTCTGAACAGAGCATTTGGTGATCTAAGTCAATTGAAGCACCAATGCCACAACGGACATGGGAAATAAAACAGAAACAGGCCACAGTCTATATGGTCTCCAGGGCCTGCAGTATATCAGCCTTGAGATCTTCGAAGTCTTCGAGTCCGAAACTGAAACGGACCAAGTTATCCTTCATCCCGTACTTGATCCTATCTGACTGGCTTAGATCCCTGTTTCAAGAGCATCAAAACACAGCAAGCAGAAGAAATCAGTGGCTTTTTACTGTATCTACAGCCGGCCTAAATTAATCAAGCGAAATCAATGTATAAACGACCAAGCAGTTGCATCAACGAAAAATCCATTACTGTAAACTTCAACTTGAACAATTTCGGCTAGGTTAATTGGTTAAGCTTAGCATAACAAGCTTTAAATGTTGCTATCGAATACGACATGTAGACATCTATCCAGGGCACACCATATTTCTTTTACCAGAAACATATTATTAACCAATTAATGCACTAACATGTCTAGGAATGCCAAAGCACCTGAACGTAGGCACCTTCATGCAGTATCTGGTGTGACTCGATACGGTGATATGTCAAGATCACAGGTCTACCCAATTTATCAGACTCAACCACAAAGCATGACAACTTCAAATTTATGAAGCCACCATAAGATAAAAGAGTTACGAGGGATACCAGTAAGACATTGTGGCTGGCTGATCCACAATGCTCTCACAGCCACCAAAGGATGGAGCAATATATGGGATTTTCAGTGCATCCACGAATTTAATGGTTCTCATCATGTCTCCATCAATCTGCATAATCAAGGAACATTATTAACCAAATGAATATAATAACAGCATACCAGAAAGGGGCAGCGCCGAGAATGTTCACCTCAAAACTGACAACACCACCGAAACTAGTCATCTGACTCTTGGCAAGCTGATGTTCAGGATGGCTAGGCAAACCAGGATAATAGGCGTGTGCCACCTGCCGATAAACATTTTCAGTAACATCTGTTTTCAAATACAAAGTGGTGAATCCCAGCATAAACTTTTGTACTGTGATCTTTCCAACAATAATCACACACTGGTAACCTATTTAGTTAGCCTCCCAGGGGTTAATGCTACTTAAGTTTACAAAATATATACCTTTGGATGTGCCTCTAAAATTTTGGCCATCCTCAATGCTGTTGAATTCTGTTGTGCACACGGAGATGCAAGGTCTTCATGCCTCGAATGATCAGGTAAGCAGCATTCTGTTGATGAACAAAAAACAAATATTATTATCATGTAAGCTTACAATTCATCTCAGCGTTCAATCATTAAAGCGATAAGTGGGGCATGGAATCATTTGTTTTAAGTATCCTACATTCTTCATGGAAGTAGAAATTATTATCACCAATCGACGTGACAATTGAGAATAATAAGAGATGAGAAACATATATAACCCACAAACATGACTCACCGGGTTGAGAGCACCACCCAAAATATGATGCAAAATACGAATTTGTGAAACCAATTTCATGGAACAGCTAATGCAACCAGCAAGGACCTGAAATAAGATATTGGTACTTGCTTAGTCTTTACAGTAATTGATAACCTGAGTATTCACACTCCTTCAAATGATTAGGTTTGACATGTGCTGACTTACATCATTGTGGCCACCGATATATTTCGTTGCAGAATGCATAACAAGATCTGCCCCAAGGGCAAGGACCTTTTGGTTGAGAGGTGTGGCAAAAGTGCCATCTATACAGACCAACGCCCCTTTTTTGTGACAGAGCTCTGAAACCAACTTAATGTCAATACACCTGAGGGATGGATTAGTAGGAGACACCTGCACCGAAGTAAATTCCACAAACAATCAGGGTCACCATTATTTGCCAAGTTATTGAGAACTTCAGAAAAGCAAGCTAAACACTTTTTTCCCACTGACTTTGTGCTCATCCAATGCAGTTTCCAGGGCTCCCACATCAGCAGGGTCAATGATTGTGGCCTGCATAGGGAGTGATAAGTATAAACACTAACAAAGGATCACCGGAAATTTGAAAGGTACTCGTTCCAAAAACCAGATGTTTACGAGAACAGGACAATTTTACCGTGATCCCCATTTTTGGAAGAATGGTCTCAATGAAAATCCTAGTGTTCCTATAGCAATCCGTGGTGGTCACGATGTGCCCACCAGCTGGAACCAATGCCATCAACAAGACAGTGCTAGCACACATTCCAGATGCCAATATAATTGTCGATTCCGCTCCCTCGAGCGCACTATATCATCACCAGATTCAGCACAACAACAAGGCCTCAATAAACATTGAACACATAGATTCGAAGCACAAAAGGCAGGCTTAAAATACACAAGAGAATGAAAGAAATGCAAACGTGATCTTCTCCTCAGCGACTACTGTCCTTGGATTTCCATACCGCCCGTATTCAAAACTTGTCGCGCGTTTCTCCTGCAACAAGGCAAAAGGGCAATAAGCCATCAAAGAACATCAGTCACCAGCTACCCAACACATAAAACACGAGTTTATTGTCTTTTCTCTTTGAAGTTTCAAACTTTTGCAGCGTATTACATAATGAGGTAAAGGTAGATTAAATTTCGAAAGAAATAAAAATTAATGCATCAAAAATAAGAAAAACGAAAGAAATAAAAATTAAAGAGAAATTGTCACATTCCGGCCCGGGCCGCCACCACATTCCGGGCTCGACTCCGCTGTAACACGATATTGTCCGCTTTGGGACCCGACCATGCCCTCACGGTTTTGTTTCTGGGAACTCACTCGAGCAGAAGTTCCTAGTGGGTCACCCATCATGGGATTGCTCTCGCGCGAACTCGCTTAACTTCGGAGTTCCGATGGAACCCGAAGCCAGTGAGTTCCCAAAAGACCTCATGCTAGGTAGAGATGAGAATATACATATAAGACTTACATGATCCACTCTCCTGGGCGATGTGGGATGTTACAATTCATCCCCTTTAGGGGTCCAACGTCCTCGTTGGCACACTTCCGGCTAGGGATTGACTCTGATACCAATTTGTCACATCCTGACCAGGGCCCCCACAACATCCTAGGCTCAACTCCGCCGTAGCACGATATTATCCGTTTTGGGCCCCCACCACGCCCTCACGATTTTGTTTCTGGGAACTCACTCGAGCAGAACTTCCCAGTGGGTCACCCATCATGAGATTATTCTCGAGCGAACTCGCTTAACTTCGGAGTTCCGATGGAACCCGAAGCCAATGAGCTCCTAAAAAGCCTCGTGCTATGTAGAGATAAGAATATACATATAAAGCTTACAGGATCCACTCCCCTGAACGATGTGGGATATTACAGAAATGCTATTAAAATAAAATACTATTATAATGAATGAAATGAAAATGAAATGTAATTAAGACATCAAAAATAGGAAAAACGAAAGAAATAAAACATCAAAATACTATTATTAAATGTATCAGATACTAAAATTAGATTTTAATTTTACACAATGTTATAGTCTAAAACTCAACTTTTTTTTAAGGATTATAATGAATTTTTCTATTTTAAAAATTAAAGAGAAATGCTAAGGAGATTCTTTTAAAAGTGAGACTTTTCATGAACTCTCCGCCATCTCATGTTTTTTACACAATTTCCGTGCCAACATTATAAAATTTTGTGCCAAACACATGAGGTGGCAGAAAGTCTCAAATAATCTCTTTAGCATTTCTCAAAATTAAAAACCAAATGATGCCTAAAATTCATACTACATGCTCATTTAATATTTGAAACTAAATAAGCGAATGAAGTATTATAATGGTGGAGCTGACGTGCATTCGATTAATTGTTTAAACAGTGTATTCACTCTTTTGTACTTAAGTTCAAACCTCTGTTTTTATAAATAAAATTAGTTTAAAATATCATTTTTTGGTAGAAAAGATAATGTATTACAATGATGAATGCACTATGACATTTGATAATGATAATGACGAAAAGAAAACCATCCTGCAAGAGGTTAAGTTGCTCCTTATTAGCAAGAGCAATATAAACTAAATGTGGCACTAGGTGTGACTCTTGCAGTGATGCTTTATTAAATGGAATATGATCGATGAGCAAGGCCACTGAATTTGTCCATTGCATGTCCGCCATCATTATTTTATGTCCAAATGGATTCGTGCACTACCTTTTCCATCTAGTGCAACTGCTATTAAGACTTTAAAGGTATGTTTGTTTGGGTTCGTTAAGTTTAATTGGATTAGACTGACATATTAGTTTGTGTTTGGTTTGATCTAGGATTGTCTTTATTGGGATTAAGTTGGACTCGTTTCGACTAAAGGCTTCGCTACCTTGTCTTAGCTAGGACCCCCAAAAAGATGGGATTGCTAATCCCGACTCTCTAATATTTGCATCATTTGTGATCTGCAAGCATGCATCACCAAATCTAGTCACCAAATCCTACCATCTCTTCGATCTCCTTCGTCTCGCGAACCCAACCTCTTCTTTGCTTCAAATTGATTTCTCTCCCTCTTATGAAACCCAACGAACCCACAGCCCAGATTTCCCATCTTTGATTCACGAAGGAATACCTGGCTGGCTCTGTTTTGGATTTGTTCCGACGCCAAGAATTAAAATTGTAATCTCAAAGAACTGAAATTTAGTTTCTTAGTAATTCCTTTATTTATCATTCTTTTCCATTCTTTCTTTTCTATAACCTACCGTCCTCATTGTACAATTATCTGATGAAGTATCATCTAACCGCCTTTCTACTTACCATTGGTTAACCCCAACAAACAATAGAATCTCAATGAAAAAAGGAAGGAGCTAAGTTATAAACTCCTTTTCTTAATGATCCAATCTTCTTGGAAAACAAAATAAGTATGATAAAGACAAGTACAATTTCGGTATTAAAACATCGAATATTCCATCAAATTAACTTCTTCTTTTTTATATATATTTATATATAAATTTAAAAAGTTTGTTCTTTCAAGGAAAAACCCTTCTAAAAAAAATTCATTACCTCGCTAATAGAAAAGTGATCCTTGTTTGATCTTTATTTTTTAATATCCTTTTTCATTAGATCAGTAATGAGATGCATATATAAAAAATTCAATGCAAAATTTGAATGAAATAGATTATTTCAAAAACTTTCAAAACAAATTCAAAGTTTCATACTTTGAAGAAGAGAAGAACAGAGCAAAGTGGGGAGGGTGACAGTGGGACGAAGAAAAAAGGAGTAAAAGAGGGAGAGGGGAGGAAGATGATGGGCGGAAAAAAAGAGAGGTTAAGAGAGGAAGAAGATTACAAAAGAATAAATAAATATATTAATATTAAAATATTAATAGATATTGATTAAATAATATAATAGTAAAATTTGTTATTATTCTGCTTTTTAGTCCAACACTGCACCAAACGTTTCACTAAGTTAATTCAGCTTAGTTTAGTCTAAGCTAGTTCAGCTTAGTCTCTGAAATTAGTCAAGTCCGAAATAGTCGGGTACAACAAACGCACATTAATAGTAGATGCCAACAACTTTTGAATTCATTTTGTCCTACATGGAGATTTCGAATACCATTCATTTTGTCTTCTTAATATTTCTCTTTTTAAGTTGCTGAACCATATCTAATGATCATGAATCACCAATTTTAAGACGTTGAATCGGTAAAATACAACGGTCATTGTGCGATGACACTCAATTCATTTTGTCTCCTCAAATATCATGTTGTTTGAGCTAAGACTCTTAAATTGATGAACTACTGAAATAATTGGTCAGGTGAGGAGAATGATATTTTCCGGTGACCGAAGATAAAGACTGAGAAAACTCAAGAGTGCATTGCACTCGCGACGTAGAAGTTATTTCCTCCTTAATCACGTGAACAAATGGATGTAAAGTCACGTAAAGAGAGATGCAAGAAAAAAAATCGAGAGAGAGAGAGGGCACAACCGCGACATGAATTTATTTTCCCAAGTCAAAATGGGCCATATTCCGTATTTAAATTGAAGCCCATTTCCTAGCCCAAAATTATAAGTTACCCACTTAATAAAAGGCCCAACCCTTACTGAATTTGCATGAACTGTAAAATCCAGAAACAGAGACGAGCCCACTGTTAACTGTTATCCCTATGACGAAATTAAATACTGACCATACGATGACGCGGTTTCTCCCTCCAACCGTTGGATAAAGCGGCATCCCCTGCCAATGCCCTAATTTTAGAAAGGCATATTTGTCAATTTGCTCCGTGAACTTGTATGGAGCTGTCAATTTTCTCATTGAACTTTAATTTTAGCCGATTATCCTCTTAAAATTTTATAATTAGCCAATTTCCCTCTTAAACTTTAATTTTAGCAAATTGCCCCCTGAACTTTTATAAATAACCAATTCCCCCTGACGTTGTTCATTCAATTTTTCATCTATCTTGATCATGGAAACAACACATGACAACTGTTGAGGGCAAAAAGGATGACAAATTGGATGGATGAAAATCTGAATGAAAGTTTTGAAATCCAACACCGGGGGGAATTTGCTATTTATAGAAGTTAGGGGGTAATCGGCTAAAATTAAAGTTCAATGAGAAAGTGGCTAATTAAAAAAAGTTCAAGTCGGTAATCGGCTAAAATTAAATTTTAGGGAGAAAATTGGCAACCACATAAAAGTTCAATGGGCAAAGCAACAAATACCAATTTCCCCTGTATATATAACCCAACGGTTCTCTCAGTCCTTTGCCGGCGGCTCAAATTAGGGTTTTGGACTACTTCCCCAAATTCAGATTCCAAAGGTATCGTTTTATCAGTCTATAAATTTACAATCTTTGTTGGATTTGCAGAATAATTGTTTGATTTCGATATATTTGTGTCCCCAAAATCTTTGTTGAATTTGCATTTCTAACCCTATTCAAGATTTGTTTAAATGTCATTCAAATGAATACTGCTGTAGTTTTGAAGAGACATAAAGAAAAATATGGAGTACGTTAATGAAATACTTGGTGTAAAACCTAGCGTGGTAACGTTTTATGATTCATATAGCCGACTGCATTTAGTAGATAAGACTTAGTTGTTGTTGAATGTTTCTCCAATCCAATTTAACTCAATGGTAAATTGGTATAGGTTTGATTGTTGCACTATTACCTAGGCTCCACGACCATATGGAATTATTGGGTGCCTAATTTCAATGTGCAAAATCGATGTTGGGAGCCGCTTTGCAGCTTAAATTTCGAGTGTTCTGCTGCCAGTAAAAACCCACACATTGTTCAGTCATTCTTGTCTGTGAAGGGATATTCGATCCATTTACTGCACTAGAACAGAAAATCACACGCTCGAAGCTCAGTTCTGGAGCAATGTTCTTGACGTAGTTGCCACACTAGCGATCTAAGTAAGCGGTTTGTAGTTCGTCAGTCTTGTGAACTAGCATTAGGTTTGACATTGCACTAGAGCAAGGCTCTGTGACCATCAAATTGTTAGTTGCCTAGTCTCAATGTGCAAAAATAGACGTTGGAATTCACTTTGCAGCTTAAGCTTGTAATGTTTCTGCTGCCATAAATGCCCACACATGGTTAATTTTTATTTATGAAGTTCGTTAAGTAATCACTAGAACACAGAATGGTCATATTTTGATGTGGTTGCCACTCGCAATGTGCCTGAGTACTGAGTAGTTGGTACTCTGCTGTAATTCCTCAAGGACCTCAACCATGCTAACTTGCTTTATGTTTGATTGTTGCCCTATTACCTAGGCTCCATGAACGTCAAATTATATGTTGCCTTATTTGAATGAGCAAAGATAAATATTTGGGATCCGCTTTGCTGCTTAAACTTTTAATGTTTCTGCTGCCAGTAATGCCCTCACATGCTTAAGTAATATTTGTGCTTAGCTAATTAGCCTCTTCACTTGAAGTGGAAAATTACTGGATACACACAAGAATAGCTTAAAAATGAAGGAAAAAAGGAAGATCATAGTCCCCGCAATTTTTCTTTGTTGTTTAAACGTGGAACTTGTATTTTGACCGAAAACAATGAATCCTTTTGCCGAAAAGTTAATATAAGTTACTCAACAAAACTGAGTTTTCAACTTTTACTTATAGTTTGTCCCAAGAAGCTTTTGTTTATAAGGGTTCTACAGTGCATGCATCCGAACTTGTTTTTTGGGTATTGATTAATATTGGTTTGTCAACCCAGGTTTCTTCGAAGATTGTAAGACGCTGAATTCAGGAATCTGAACACCTCATTCTCGTTGTGAAGAAACCAAATTGTTGATAAGAAGGGTGCTTGAGATGTGGATAGCTGCACCGTCAATTATTACCCTGTGTATTTAGAACTAAGCTATTACTTTCAGCTTACGGTGTTCGACTCAAATGTTAGTGATGAATAAGAAATGGAATTGCTTTATCTTAAACTTGCCAATATCTTCTCTCCCACTCTAGCTTTGTATGTTCTCTCTTCTTTGTTAGTAATAATTTTGCAAGGAATGCAATACTGGCAGTGGCTGGGAAGTTTGTTTCAAAGGGTCTGAGAAAAGTTTGGGCTCTTGGGCAACCCTTTGGGCTCGTATCCTAAACCCCTGTATTGTTTCATCACTTCATTACTTCATCGCCGCATTCCTGCAACTTTTTGCCTCCCATCTTACCCATGAGTCTCGACAGAAGAAGAGTATTTAGAAAATGGTCCATATCCTTTGGACTAGTATACATAGTATCAACTTCATCGCTCACGTTCTACTTTCTTGGCTCTCATTCTCATATCCTACAATGTTGTACCATGATCACAACTATCATTTTCTAGGTCACCTTGTAAATTCGGATGCTAAAAATAAACCAAGTTTAAAGATTGTCAAAAATAAACCAAAATATGAAATTTTTTAGTCATCTAATGTATATCCAATAAATAGATCAACTGTGGATTTTATTTAGACGCTGAAATTTGACAACATTAATTGAACAGTTAAATGATTTGTAATTTGATTGATTTTTAGTAGAGTCGTTTTTTAAAGGATAACCTAGAAAGTACATTGTTCAAATCATCAGAAAATATTGCAAGATGAGAAAAAGAGCCGAGAAGGTCCGACTGAGAAGCTAAATAACATCTCCAAACAATGTATATGACATTAAGTAGTGAGTTGAATAAGCCTTTGAAGTTTGACATATGTCACCTTCTTGATTAGGAACTCAGTTAAAGATGCTGGACCCTATCACTTACCAAACTTTAAAACCCAAAAATTTGACGGCCGCAAAAAACTGTGACTTTTCCTGGAGAAGTGATTTGCTGCATTTACAAGATGTATTCTAGTATGTATGAATGAGGTGAGGATGAACTCAATGCTCTTATGAGTAGAATAATAATTGGTTTCACTCCATTCTTGTAACATATTTATTTTCAACTGCAACCCACTTTATATTCAAGTGACTTTTCTCTGTACCTTACACTATGGACTCTTCATCTTTATCAAAGTTCCCACTCAAATTTGATGCAAGGAAGATGATATTTCAAGTCTACACTACGTGTCGGATTGAGGGCATTCTGACATAGATTTTTAGGGTAAAGATAAGTCTCACACATAATAGTTATATATGCTAGCAATAGTCGTCTACATGTAAGTTTATGACAGTAGAGTGTTGAAATCTCACAATCATCAACAATACGAAAGTGAGCACATGACGTTCATAAACACGTGTAGCTAACCATGCACCATTGATGTCTTGTGATACTCACATGCCTCAGCGATCTAGAATGCATGGACAACTAGCCCCGCTCAAAATTAGAAGTTGATTTCAATTTGGACAAAATTTGGTCATTCAACTTACAATGAATCTATTGAATTATGCAATATTCATTCAACACTAGACACTAAAAGAGACCTATATGTATGCTTGAGAGCGTACGACATACATTTTAGTGTAGAGCTAAGATTGAAAGATAATTTATGCTAGCATCAGTTGCATGCAGTGTATGACTATGACACGTTGGTGCCTCACATGCACCAATAATATAGAACCTAGCTAGCATGTTGCCCATATAAACACTCATAGCTAACTATGAGCCGTTAACGCGTTGTGATATCCACACAAGCCTCAACGGCCTAGAGTGCTTAAATGACTGATGCTAACACTGTTTGAAAATAAAGGCTGATCACAACTAACATGGTTCATTTATTACATTGAATTGGTGTAAAGTTTGAAAGCAGAAAGAGCAGTACAAAGTGATAGACCCTGCGGTGGTGAAGTGTTGTATAATTGAGTGAAACTATTTTCATTTTTCCAGTTTATACGATCAGTCGATGCAAACCACATATATGCTGCAAAAATGCGACAGGACGAGCTCATTGAATACGCACGGTTGGTTGCAGTCGAGGCGATTAAAGACCCATGTGTACTGGGAGGATGAAGTTGCATTATTATTATACACTGAAATAAATGTTCGTGTCCAAAAAATCTTAAACAAAAAAGAAAGAAGGGAACAAGAGAAGAATAATGCTGAAATATATTATATAAAACGTTGAAGGATATATACGTCGTCTCTGACTTATGAATTGTGGCTAAAATTCACCATTGCTCCACACTCCGTAGCTTTCAAGTTTCAACACAGCCTGGCTCTGGCTCTTCATCCTTCTGTATTAATGGGAAAGTAACACTCGATGATTTCGTATTTTCATCATGTACATTGAAACGACGTTACTTGGCATGCCACATGTGGAGTCTTGAGACTATATACATATATAGAGATACTATACTTGATTTTCTGCGTGACTGAGTATTCCGGACTATTTACATAAAATTGATCACATTGCAGTTTTGATGAGATTATTTATTTATTTTAAGAAATGACAAATCTAGTCATTGATCAATAATCGAACTTGTTCTTCTGATAGTTTACAGATTTTCTCACAAAATCAGAACTTTTGCATGTGTTCCACAATTTAGAGAGGTCGTTGGCACGACTGTGATGGTGAGGGGGTGGGAGGCTAGAGGTGGTATCAAATTGGCAATTGGTCCTATTTTGCATCTGTGAAATTGCACCGACAACACAGGGAAAGGAGACCTATATTATCTGTCATGTCAAATGTTAAACGCTAAATGTTAAATGCATGGTCTGAGTCTCTCCTATGTTGGTGAAAATGCACTTGAAAAATAAATTGGCTGTTAAATGAAGCAAACCCTAGCTTTTTCTTCATATGTGTTCTGTCTAGTCTTTACTCATTGGATCCCTTTGAACCACTGTTCTAAAAATTTTCGTCTTGCGTCGTCTAAACAGGGCATCTAACCACCACTCTGATTAATCCGTAGCCATTTGAAAATTAAGAAATAGCGCCTAGACATGCCTAGGCTACCACCTAACCTACCTAGACCCACCTAGACATCCGCTTAGGTTTAGACAGAAAATATGTAACTTTCATTTTTCATTTTTTTTTCTTCAATAAATTGTAAGAGACTTGTTGAATACTTAGATGAACACACATGATATGCATGTTCCGTATGTTTTTATTATGTTCTAATATTTTATAATTTCTCTGTCATTCTATTTTGCAATTTATGTATCCCACTAAAATTATATATTTTTCAAGTATAATTAGACACTTATTAATTATATGATATATAATATATTTACTTAAATACGCCTAGTCCACCTAGACACCTGTCTAAGCCCGCCTAACCGTATAGACACTAGACCCCAGTATATGTCGCCTGACTAGCACTTAGCGTATTTTATAACCTTACTTTGAATAATTTAGCAATGTACTTTTTTATTTGTTCCATTCGTGTCACCAACTGCCGTATAAAATTTCTGATTTCAGACTGAACACGTTGAAGAGGTATCAATCATCCATTTGAGTAGCCAATGTCCAATATCTTTTCTCCGTTTTTTTTTTTTGGGTATATAGTACCTCGATCTAGTGGCAACTAAAGGGGTCAATTTTGTTTGGAACAAAATGATATTTTTCACATTTTTGAAATGGTCCGTTTCACCATATCGGGATTGATATCATTATGTTTTTATCTGTTAATCCTTACATCTTGAGTAGTTAGTTTTTTTTTTAATATAACGTTGTTTTTAGTCAGTTCAAAATTAAGATTATTTGTGATCGTATTAACCATTTCCCATACTTTATTAGAGCGATAAACACTATAGTTAGTCTAGACCTACATTGTTCAGTCTAAGTGCTAATATACTTATATAACTATTACGCCGCTTAATTCTCTAAATTAGATAAGTAGAATGACTCTTTTAAAGTGCCAACAACAAACTGTTTAGGTTTTGGATCAGCCATCGTTTGATGTGCAGTATAGAGGTTGATGTTAGAGTGGAAGATAAATTAACCTTTGAAAGATATTTACAATATCCATAAATATTGTAACCATATTTTTATGCATAAATGAAAGTTATTTTTCATTTGAGTGTATATATAAGAACATCAAAATCGTCAACTAATTATTAAATACCACCAACTAATTACATCACATTATGCATCAATCGATCTAGTCTTAGTTACAATAATGATATCCACAGCTTATGAAAAGGAAATGATCATTTTATTTTCTTGAGTTAGGAATGATCATTATATTGTTGATATTAAGAGAGCTACGAAGTTGAACACACCAACTGATTTCATATATAGAGAATAGAAAAAAGAAACTAATTAAAATGAAAATGTGTAGATTTTTTTTCAAATAAAATAGAGAATTAGGCAATATTAGTTTTTCTGAGTGGGGCGATGTAGGTAACAGAGTATCCCAAAGGCGAAGGATCCTACACTCTTTGAACAGAAAAATACTTACAGGTCATATGTGACATATATAAAACCAAAACCCTTTTAAGAAAAGCAAACTAAAAAATATACAACTTAAAAAACTAAAATTACTTCTAATAGAACCTATAACAAAGAAGCTGAGAAAGATTATGAGAATAAGCAGTTGCAACACAAACGATATAGACCTTAGACAAATTAAACAAAGCATGAACGTGAGAGTCTCGGGTCTCTACATTTAGGCTTTGTGAATTTACCCACATTTGGTTTAATCTCTACCATTATAATAATTCAACAATCTAGGACATGACACATCGCCTATAATTAATTGTAATTAGATTTGTCTAAAAAGAAAATAAGTTTCCCAACAGAAGTTTAACTCTCTTTGCCTTCAGTTTGCTCGTCCTTCACGTCCTTCTTTCTCCTTTCTTTGTGGCTCAATGGACATTACTCCGTGGTTGGAAAATCTTGAAATCCAAGAAGGCAAGAATATAATTTTCTTTGATATATATCAGTTCTTGGTTGTGTTTCATTTATTTATAGGCTTTTTTGTTTCCTGCGTGTTTTGAAGACAAAGGGAAATAGGTTTAATGTCTGCACAGCACCGTAGCTATTTCAATTATGGGAATGGAATCAACTAAGTTGGGTCAGTTCTAAACATTGAAAAGCAGCCAATATTTGAAGAACCTAATAACTTGTACCTTTTTTATATATACAAAATCGGGGTATATATAAAAATCAGAAAGCCCCTCTTCCTCATCATCTGCATCAGCATCAGCAGATGTTAACAGAGAAAATCATCAGTGGAAATATTGTAGAAAGTGCTTCTGAGATGAAATTTAAGTGGCGCGAGTCGTTGACATCGAATTAAAACTTTCCATTGAGCCACAAACAGGAAAAAAGCAGTAGTAGAGGAGGTGAAAGATAAACACGAACGAACACACTGAGAAAGACAAACAAAACTGATAAGAATCTGTGAGACCTAACGGCAATGAGAGTTAACTTCTATTAGGAAACTTATTTTATTTTCAGAAAAAAAAAATATTCAATTGTAATTACAGGTGATGTGTCATGTCCTAGGTTGTTGGGTTATTATAATGGTGGAGATTAAGCAAAATCCAAATAAATGCACCAAACTTAAATGTAAAGATTCGGAATCCCAATTTGAGGGACCGCTAGTAAATTAAACCAAATTAATTAAGCAGCCATATGCATGCATGATAAGCAATGCATCAGAGCAAACATATACGTACGTGCTTCAATTTTTCTACCAAAATTTATTTACTTGTCTGTTTTTTTTTCTTTTCGTGTTGAACAATATTATTGTATATAGTGGCCGTCACAGAAGCATTAAGTTTTTTCAATGCCACCGCCAGGTTAGATGGGAAGAAGAAAAGTACTTACTTGGGAAATTGACAAGAATGTAGGCTTTTCGTTTTCTAGGTCTCTTTAACTCTATAATTTACCCAACTTGGCAATTAGCTTTCATTTCCTTTATAATTTGTGTTTCCTGTTATTTGCAATACAACAAAGCAAAAGGAGAGTGGAAAGTGGAAAAAGGACTAAGAAAAAACTCTTTTAATTCTAGCTCAAAAGGAGATTTTGACATAGAACCAAACATCAATAAAGTCAGTCATATAAATGTCCTGTGTAGTTTTAAATAGCAAAACGCTACCCAAACAGAAAAAGGAAAAAAATTCACAGAAACAAGACTTTCGCCTAACCAAGTTTACTAGAGTAGAGTGTAAATTTTTTTAGCTGTATGCATTCATGTTCGAAGCTTCTTCTATATAGTTTATATTAGTTAAGAATATTGCTCGAAAAAAAACCCCAAAGGAATTCCGGGTTGAAGGGTACATTCAGTCATAACCACAAAAACAAAACAAAAATTCAGATGAACAATGGTGATATATTAAAGAAACTATATAAGAGACAGATACATAGTTTGCTAGTAGATGAATGACTCTAACAAGTTCAAAAGGGGGCAAAGTATTAACATTTGATGCGAGAGCTACAGCCAAAACTGTAATTATTTTGCTTTCACAAGAATACACAAAGCATGCATGCATGCATGTCAAGCATATCTTATTACATTTTTTTGTACCTGACCTATGATAATTGCATAAAGCAACCAAAATGCTTTGGCAATAGCATCAATTCACGAATGGAAATCAAGCAAATGATTTTCTCTTGCTAATTTGATCACTAGAGTAGCTAAATTTGTTGCACAGTTGGATTTGATTCCCATTCAGAACTACAATTAATCCGATATGATCACATAAGCACATGGCAGTGGCGACAGAGTTTATCACTTCCCTTATCAAAACATTGGAGATTCAGAGGGAGAAGAGTTCACCAAATTGAGAATACTATTCCAGTAATGCTTATTATCTTCGTAGTAGTCACTACCCCTTCCACTTCCGCTTCCACCACCGTTATCAGAATCCACGCCACGATCCCCGTCTGACAAGCTCTGCACCTCATCCGAGTTATTAAGCAAGAGATTAGTGAACCCTTCTTGATCAGCTGCTTCCATGTCACCAGCCACATTGCCAACTTGATGATCATTAGTAGTCCATGCACCCGCAGCTTCCATGGACATTGAGATGTTCTGATGATGATCATGAACTAACCCTAATGGAGTAAAAGACAAATGGGACTTCCAATCTTGTTCGTTATCTCCACCTTCTTCCTTGGTCTCAGAAGAACCTGAACTCCCAACAAACTCGATCATCGCCGGCTGCATAATCGCGGCCCCCATTGCTGAGGACGATGCGTTATTAACGTTAATCTGATCGGAATTATAAGTGAGCGTAGATGTCGGAGACTCGAGATCAACATTATTATGAGAATGTTTTGATGACGGCCACTTGAGCGGAAGCTGAGCTGAAGTCGAACCCGAAGACGAAGAATTCATCGGAACGTAGGTATTAGGGTTTGTGGTGGTGAGCTGATGGAGTAATGAGGAGCTGTGGGAGCGGAGCTTTGATTCTCTGACTAGGCGGGCCTCGGCTTCGAGCCGGGCGCTCTCCCACTGAGCCATGTGGCTGAGATTGGAGGCGTTCTTGGATTGACCGTCGACGCTAGAGAGTAGGTTGTCCTTCTTTGGCTTGTGCGTGACGGGGTCGATGCCCATTTTGGCTAGCCTCTTCTTAAGATGCGTATTCCAGTAGTTCTTTATCTCATTGTCTGTTCTCTTTGGCAAGTGAGTTGCTATGGCCGACCACCTGAGGTCAATCAACAAGACAAATATTAGCATCAAAATACTATGAAAATCCGATAAACTACATCGATCTCACAAACGAATTTTTATTTATTTATTATGTTGTAACTTTGATTTCCACATACCCCTTCTCTTTTAATTAAATTTGACCAAAAGTAATTAATTAGGATTGTGCAGTAGAAGAAAAGAGGTCTGCAGATTCAGTGGCATGGACTAGCATCTCTAGCTACAAGAATATTTCAGTGTCTATATGCATGCTCATGAAGAAAATTTTAAGAGGACCATTTTTATTTAAAAATGAGACCAATATATGAACTCGGATGTCAGGATCTCAAAGCAGCAGTGAATATTATGTTATGGAAAATGGTCGCACAAGTCAAAATTTTGAATAAGTGACAGATAAGAGTTGAGTAATTGCGAGAACTCGACCACAAATCATCAAAAAGTTCAAACAAATATATAGCAAAATGGAAGAACTCGACCACAAAGACTGTCGCATTCTTAACAAATTCTAGCTTCTACGTTGTCAAGGTAAAGAAATTAAGAACATACTCGGGAGAAAGGATTAAAAATAACCATGAAAAATTAAGACTAATAATTAACATTTGTAAACAATGTCTACCAGAACTGATAAGACAAGACAAGACAATTGATAACAACAAAATTGAACATGACCATTTGGTCTAGCGGCAATATTGAAGGAAGTATAGTGTTTAAATCGCGTGGGCAACAATTTTTTATTAAAAGAATAAATTAACCGACACTATAAAGAACTGTGCTCTACCTGTTCCCTAATAGGGCATGGAGTTGAATTATGGTTTGTTCTTCTTGCAAACTGAACTTTCCCCTCTTAATATCAGGTCTGAGATAGTTAGTCCATCTAAGCCTACAGCTTTTTCCACATCTCTGAAGACCTACACACATTTAGTTAATTAAACCGTGAAATTCACAAATAATTAAGTACTTAACTGCATATGTTATGTAATTACATACATCCTTATAGTACAATATGTGGGGAAATGCAAGTGGAAGTCTCACCAGCTTTTGTTGGGAGTGCACGCCAACTGCCATGGCCGTGTTCTTCAATGTAAGCCAAGAGCTTCTGGTCTTCTTCTGGAGTCCAAGGTCCTTTCTTCAAACCCACCTTATCACAGCACGGTGACCGACCCATCCTAAACCAGCAAAGCAAAGTAGTAGGTTCTGCTCTTGTTTATATAGCTACACTAACCTTGCTCAAGAGAAAAAAGAAGATGATATGGATGGAGGAAATTAAAGAGAGAAAGAGAAGAAATGGGCAAATGCAAAGAGGATGAGAAAGGTCAGCGACATAAATGGGATAAAGAAATAAATTTTGATCAGAGAGTATAATACTGTAGTACATCTCTCATGACAAAACTACCCTCTTAACCTTCTTTCACCTCGTAGACTTCGACGTAGACATATTGACTAGCGTCTGAGTTGGATCTCTCTCATAGTTTAGAGCATGTTCACTTAATTACAGGGAATAGAAAGCGAAATCATGTTTACTTAAGTATGCATATGATAATTCACTTCTTAACTTTTACTTATGTGTACTAACACATGTGAAATCGAAAAAGTATAGATTTGTTGTTCAAATTTGCAATCAAATACATAAAATTCTAGTCATATCCACTTGGAGAGTTGGTTTATTTGATTCAATTTTCTTACTTCCCATATACTAAAGTTATTTCCTTATTTCTCTGATCTCTCCCTAAAATACATATCGTAGATTAATTAAAACTGAATATGTATAAATATATTAGGCCACGTTCTTTATTTGCTTTATGTATAATGACCTAAGGGAATTATTGCTCTATGAGAAATTATATCGTCTTTTAACAGGATCCCGTAGCAGATATTATCAAGAATAATTGCATAGGATCAATCCTCCTCGATTTCAAGTTCATTAGGTTTTCTTTACACCATTCTTCTTTTCTTTAATTTGTTTCTGGTCCACTTATTATTTTATATAACTTTGAAATTTATGTCACTCAGTCTTGCAATATTTATTTCCGATTTCCTGCAGATTTTGCAGGAGACCTATTTATGAAGAGGATAGTTCTCCTCCTCCATTAATCAACAAACCTATTAAATTTCAAAATATTCGACGTCATGTTATTCACTTGTTATTTTCTTCTTCTTCTTGACTTTTAATTTTCAAAAGTGAGGGTAATTCTTTAGCTAATTTAACTGAAAAATATAACAAATGCTTATATAAAATTAATTAAATTAGATATTGCTAAATAGTCACAGATTTGCGTAAGTTAATTTAAATGATGATAAAAATAATAATTATGATTTTAACTGTTTTTTTATACGATAATATATTTACACTAAGCGGTGGAAGAAATAAATTGGTATCTAACTCTGTCTATGAGATTCAAATCTAAGAGACACATCATACAAATAAAGAGAAACATTTAAACTGCTGTACTATGAAAATACGTTAATCACAAAAAGATGGAGAAGCATGCGTAACTACGAATCGAGCACACGTATTTTCATTTTTTTTCTAAACCAATTTATATGTATATCAAATCTCTTTAGTTTTACGCTATGCAGTCGATATTAATTGAAGGCATTCACCAGAGCGGAGCAACTGGATATAACTCATAGAACAAGATCATTGGTCGCCTCTAGCAAGTAATTATTCCTACATAAAATGCTACTCCTAGAATTTCAGAATCTCCTCAAATCTTCAGTGGGTTTCAACACTAAAGAGGTAAAGATTTAATGTAAGCATAAGCACTGACCACTGGTCCATGCACATCTGATTTAAGTGTGATCTTGTCACCATTAATATTGCTTCGTAGGTGCATTATATTAGTAGCCAAAATAAATCAATTCACAAAACCTTCATATCTTACTTTATTTCCCTACTGCTAGAGAAAATCTTGAGTAGGATATCCGATCACGTTATTCGCAGGGTACTTCTCATAATAGCATGAGATCTTCTGTATTTCGACCACACTCATTCTACTGAAATTGCTCTCTAGCTGCTTAATTAGACAAGTAGGTCTCATTTGGAAGTGCTTCTAAATGACTAAAATCGCTTTTGATAAAAATGTTTTTTAAACTAATTCTTAGTAAATATGCAAGTGAATCCTGAAAAAGAACTTGTAGTGCATCCTGCAAGAAACACCAAGATGCACTACAAGTACTTTTGTAACACAAAAATATTTTCTCTAAAAACACTTTTAGTCATTTTAAAAGTACTTACAAATGAGCCAGTTATTAACTCCAATTAGATATTGTAATGATGCATAATAACTAGCCATCCTTGGTGGAGTTAACCTAATCGGCTAGGGTAAACATATATCCATATGGAGTTCAATAGATAAATTAATGAAGCCTTTCAAACCCCTCAACTCATTCAAGCCACACCAGCTCGAACTAGCCTAGCATGGAAGCTTGGACAATTGGGTCGTCATTAGGAGACTATAGCTGATCTTGGAATAACAGCAACAACATGCATATATATGTTGCCCTAGCTAGTTAGGGTTGGCTTTATAATGCTTTCATAAGTGTCACATTCAACCTCATTAATTAATCTATAGTCCCTCTCCCACCTATGAATCTAGAAGCTTAATTAGCCATGCATAGATCAATCGCTTATCGTAGCTCAAAGTCATAGTTAGACGTGTGTACATAAATTTCTTCTTATACACCCATAATTTGGTCACACTAAAAAATATACGTGAATCTGTGATTCATAGAAAAGATGAACAACTGCAGTATCGTAACGAGAATTTAGATAATACTACTTATATTTAAATATTGGCATTGCTTATAAGAAAGTAAAATTTCCAAAGATAAACTGTGGTGTGGTCAATATTTAAAATATCGATACAGGTGTTATGGAAATATCGGTTTCCTTTGACGGAAATTTGCAATGAGGTGAGTATATCAATTCATTCAGATTTAGTCGAAATTAAAGAAAAATTTCTCAAAAAAATTCAAAAGTTTGAAATCCACAATGACTTCCTGAAAAGTTTCTGCAGTGAATCAGTAAATATCAATGATATTCATTAATTTTCTTATACCTCATCAACATAGGATGAAGTTTTCATTTCACCCCCTCTCCCTCTTTCCATATCAATCCTTGATTTTCGGATACTTCGGTGAAAATATTGACAACCTTGTAGATATTTTAAAAGGAAAACTAATGAAAATGACTTGAAAACTTTGAGTTTTAATGATAAGAACAAAATAAAGGGTAAAGTGAATAGTATCAGGTTTGACTTTTTAGTGTAAAAATGTGGTTTTTCGTTAAAGTGAACAGTACCGTGGGCTTTTCGTTAAAACTCTCTATTTTAAACACTGGGTGAGGGTCTGTAGGTCTAAAGCCATAACTGAACAGGGTCCAAAAGTTGTTTAGGCAGGCACTCAAGGGCGGTGAATGGTGATGGAGACCTATTGGGGCTGCCGCTGCTGTAAGTGTAAATTAACAAATAAAATTTTGGAAGCATAAGAATTTCGGAGGGCAGATTGGTAATTCAAGAACCAAAGCAGTAATAAACTAATTGAGGTATTCATCAATTTACCCCTTGAATTTGTGACCATTGGCCAATTTCCCCCCTTAACTCTCATAATTAGTCAATTTGCATCCTACTGTCAATTTTTTTAATTTTCCATCTATTATTCCATTAAGTAGGTATCTGCATGACTGCCTTTGAAGGGCAAAAAAAGTCAATTTGCACCCTATTGTCATTTTTTCAATTTGCACCCTACTGTCATTTTCCGTTAAGTAGGTTTCCCTACACCTTACCAGAGGTAGACGAGGTTGAGGGAGGAGGCGACGGGGTGTGGGTAGCTGCAAACTGCAAAAGCAGCATATCAAATGGACTGGGTTGCAAACAGCGAAGGACGGAGGCGTTGGCAGCAGTCACGGGCTTAGCATGGAGACAAGGAAGAAGAAAAGAAAGTTCGAAGAAAAGGAAGAAGATCGAAGGTGTAGGGAAAATGACTTTTTTGCCCTTTAAAGGCAATCATGCGGATACCTACTTAACAGAAGAATAGATGGAAAATTAAAAAAAAAAATAGTAGGGTGCAAATTAACTAATTATGAGAGTTAAAGGAGAAAATTAGCCAAAATTAAAATTAAGGAAAATTTTGACCAATCCTTATAAGTTCAGATCAGGATAAATTGACGAATACCTCAAACTAATTTATTGAGATGGGCTCTACGCCTCTGTGGGGTTAAAATCTTGATGGATATTGAAGCAAGAAAAGAAAATAATGGGGTCCCATGGAGGTGCTAGAAAAGAAAAATACTTGTGTGTCTGGCTTGGAAGTGCGAAATCGAAATATCAAGTTTTAAGACCATTTTTTGGTAAAGTAACAAGATGTGACGGATGATGGTGGGCTCTTTTTTTAATGATTCCCATGTGATCTACAGAAGCAAAAAAAAATATGTGGGAAAAATGAATTCGCTGGAACAATGTTTGGCTATTCAAGAATGAGTAAGAATTCTTACTTAAAATTCTTTGTGTTTAAATTACATAACTTTGCATTTACAGTCAGAATCGTTCATTTTATGCATCACTATGTAAAAATTATCTCTGCAAAAAATGAATTAAAACTAAAGTTGTTTAGTCAATTTATTGTACCAAATACATAGACGATTTGTAATGCTTTTACCAATTTCGTTCATCTGTTTTTATACAATTTGACGACTAAAGGACTTTAGTTTTAAATGATCTTTTGCATATGTGATTTTTATAGAATAATTTATAATATAAACGATTTTTTATTATAAATATGAAGTTTTATAAGTCCGGAATGAACAATTTTAAGCAAAAATTCTGACTTATCATTTGAGTTATCAAGTATTAATCTTTCTGGGTGGGAAAAGAAAATAGGACAACTGGGGACACCATCTTAAATTCTAGTTGATGACTGCCAGCTCTTGTCATGGTGTATGGTCCAACAAGCTCTTTATGACCCTCTTAAATTCAGTCCCGTTTTACACTTGTCAAAGAATCGTTGCTCCACGTGCATATATAGTGGTACATTCAGGAAAAAGATCCTCGCCGGGTTCTTTTCTTGGAGATCTGGGAAATCCCGTGATCGTAACCGTTCATTGTACATTGTGCGATCAGTTTTCGTTAGGTAATATTTATATTTAATTTTAAATTTTAAATGATTTTTTACCTTACGATGTACGATGAACTATCACAATCACGAGATTCCCAGAAAAATGATCCGGTGAGGATCCTTTTTCGTACATTCAAAACAAAAGACGAAAAGAAGTATGTTATTTACGATTCAAAAAAAGTTATTCTACGCTGCATTATCTAAGCCTATAAAGATGCATAGGAGAGATAATATACGAATATCAGATTATGATAACTATTTTAAAGTGTCGGTAACAGATCACAAACTTGCATATATAACAAATTTAAACAGAGATTAAAAAAAAAAAAAATCAAAAGTTGGCATATGGACCATTCTCACCACGGCTTGGACTTATAACATTTAATCGAGTGTTTGAGACAAATTTTGAAAGGGGTAAGAATATTAAAAGCACTTTTGTACGCATGATCTTCTTTACGAATCACTTTCAAGTCTTCTTCGAAAAGCAGTTAAATTTTCAATAAGCATTTCAGTGTTGATGTGATTTTCAAATGAATCAAAAAGTAGGCATCAATCTGCTTTTAACACATGACAAGTATTAACAAGCATTCGAGGATTTTATTTTTAAGAAGTTTTAACGAAACACTTTTGGTGCTGTTCATTTTTAATGAAAAATCATAACTTTACATTTTTTTGATATTATTCATTGCACCTTCATTTGTCTTTTTTCATTAAAACTATAGTTTTTTCTTCTTTTTTTTATTTTTATTTTTATTTTTTAAACATATGACAAGTATCTGGCTAAGGGGCGATGCTCAGAGTCTCGTTTTTCTTTAAAGCGTTTATCCAAGATTCTGAGCAAGCGTTTATCCAAGACTCTGAGCACCGTCTTTTAGAAAGCTTGTTGATGATTGTGATGGCAGGTAAACCTTTAGGGTGCGTTTGTTGCACCGGACTGTCTCGGACTGGACTAGCTGCCGGGACTAAGCTGGACTGGCTTAGACTGGACTAAGCTGGACTAACTTAGTGAAGCGTTTGGTGCAGTCTCGGACTAAGAAGCAGGATAAGAAAAACAGTACTGTTCACCAGATTTGTGTTTGCTTAGAATAGGACTACAAATTTTTGCCATTGTGTAATAGAGTAATGCTACAAATCTCATGATATGGGTTAATTGGAGCATATTTTTACCATGTATATTATGAATCTTAAAAAAAATTGACAATTGTTTTGTTTCTATTACCTGCTAATAGAATTGGGTTTAATTTGCAAATGTAGCTTGATTTAAACTCTATCACCCAACAGAAGAAAAATAATAGTGGTCAATACATGCAACTTCAACAAATACAAGTACATAAGATCTCCATAATTTAGAAAATCCTAGTTAACATTAGTTAACATTAGCCAAAATAGATCTCCATAATTTACAAAATGGCTAGTTAACAAAAGCCAAAATACTAGTGCAAAGCTAAGTTATAAGTCATAACATAAGATTGTATGATTAATAAAATACATTCATGTTAACGTTAATAAAATACATCCATGTTAACATTAGCCAAAATCCTCATCCGCTTGCGTTGTCGCTTAAAAGCCTTTGGACGAACACTTTCTTGAGTTCCGGTTTGATTGCCCTGAACACTCCCACATTTTTTGGTTTATCCAAAATAAGAGACAATGCATCAATTTGATCCATAGGAGAGAGACCCATTGCTTCAAGTTCATTAGCTATGTCAGTATGATCTGCAGTACCTTGAACTAAAGCTTCAGTTACCATTTGCATCCTCTTCCCACTTTCAACATAAAATTCTTTCAGTCCACTGATAATTGCCTCGGTTCCATCACTTGAACTTCCCACAACTCTTTTCCTCTTTCTTTGGCTATTTTCAGATGGGGTGCTTTGTTGGCTTTGTTGGTTCATTGAAGAAACAAAATTATCACCTCCAATATCACTTTCACCAACATGATCATGACTTTGTTCCTCCACCATTTGAGCAGGGGTTTCGGCTACATTACCCGTAGCCCGATCTTTTCCAAATATATATGCAAATCTATCAAACAGTGGAAAAGGTTTGCTTCTCCATCCATCGGCTTCTTTATTTCTCTAAGATTATATGAACATAGCAAAACTAAAATTTAGCATGCGTAACAAATATAGCAGCAAGAATTTAACTAATGCATAAATAAAATAGGATATGAACCTGCACATAAGTTTGCCATGCGTCATCACTGTCAACTTCAACGCACTTTTTGACATCATTCCATGCAAATCCACTTGTGTTTATCATGTCAACGACCATACTATATGTTTTTTTCCATTTCTTCAACTTGGACTCAATATGTGGATTTGCCTTTATATTTGAATGAGGACATAAAACATTGACAGCTTTTGCTATTTCAACCAAAGTACCTTGTTTGAAAGCACCGGTGTCACACCGTTGCTTCCGAGCAACAAAATCCTCAAGAACTCCTAGTAATACTTCTTCCTCAAATGCTTCCCATTTACGCCTTCTTCCTTTTGGCTCTTGAGTAGCATTCAAAAAATTTTCGTTATCCATACCTAAACAAAAAATATTTTAATGAAGGAAAATACCATACAAATAATCAATTTGCATAATATCCAATCAACTTGCATAATATCCAATCAACTTGCATAATATCCAATTAATTTGCATACCATCCAATCATTGTGCTAATATCTAACAAATGCATGATAAAAAAGAATACTAAAATAAAATGTTATCATTAACACATATAGCTAGTTCGGTTGCTGGTTCCTAATTGCTCTCCACTCATTATACATTTCCTGAGCCATATCATTCCTCTTTGCAGTCCACTGGTCCGATGTTTGAACACTACCAACATATTCACCTTCTTCTGTATTTTGTCCATCTTCTATTATTGGCAAATTCTCCATTGGATCTACAGACATCTCTTGCCTAATAAGATTGTGTAGTAGGCAACAAGCGGTAATTATTCGACCTTGTGTCCTTATCGGATAGAAAGATGGACTCCTTAGTATCGACCACCTTCCTTTTAGCAAGCCAAAACAGCGTTCAATTACATTCCTTGCCTTAGAATGCTTCATGTTAAAATATTCTTCCTTATTAGAAGGTGTTCGTCCCTCCCATTCAGATAAATGATAAGGTATTCCTCTATAGGGTGCAAGGAATCCTTCACCATTTGTATAACCACCATCTACAAGGTAATAACAACCTAATGAAAAAAAAAACAGACCTTATTAGTGTTTTGTAGTTGACAAACAGAACTAAACCTAACTTACAAAGTTGAGACTAAGTAATAGTCTTACCCGCTGGTACCTTAAAACCATTAGGCCTACTAATTGCATCATGTAGCACTCTAGAGTCTGATGCGGAACCCTCCCACCCCGGAAACACATATATGAACTGCATATCTCCTGAACATACACCTAACACATTAGTTGCGACTCGACCCTTTCTTGTTCGGTATCTTGGTTTGTCAATTTCAGGTACATGCACATCAATGTGTGTTCCATCCAATGCTCCCAAGCAATTCTTAAAAATAAAAAATAAAAAAGTTTTTGTTAATTTATACAAAGGGAATGAAGAGTTAAAGCTTAGGGAGAATGAAAAAAAATTCTCATCATACCTTAAAACATCGCCACCTAGGATCTGTAGAATCAATAGGCACAGGCTGGGGGACTTTTAGTAGGATACCTTGTAATCGCAAAATTCCTTGCAATACGCTATTGAAATACCTACTTATAGTCTCTCCCGACCTATAAAATCTACCGCCAACACTACGATTCTTAGTATGATGTGCTAATATTTGTAAAGTCATACACACCTGTTCCTCTACAGACACCAAACCATCAGTTTTTACCCTCCCATCTTGACGAAGTAAGTCGC
Organism: Malus fusca; assembly: GCA_035220775.1. NCBI lineage: Eukaryota > Viridiplantae > Streptophyta > Magnoliopsida > Rosales > Rosaceae > Malus > Malus fusca. The sequence continues at coordinate 3,753,633 of CM069067.1, read as the reverse complement.
ATAATATGCCAAAAGTCCTTCTATCCATTCTCAATTCGTTGACACATTCATTATCAGTATTCCCTATTATACCATTAAGATAACACAAACTAATCTCTCGTCTAATAAGTGAACGGTTAGTCAACGTGGGTCGTTCAACATGTCTCTGTTTGCCACGTAGCATCATCACCACAAGAATCGTACAAATACAAATTGTCTCCAAATAAGACATCTCTAACAATAAGATCAATAAAAGCTTCCTTCGATCCATATCTATCCAAACAAAAAAAAAAACAAAAAACAAATTAAGGACATTATATATGTAATATTTACTGTTATTAAGGGTGATGGAAATGAAGTGATTATGATACGAAATGAACTAGATCAAAGTAACTAGCGAAGTCACAATCCGAGGCATCAAATATACGGGTGGTGTTGGAAAAAAAAAAGTTATCATTAACCCGAGGCAACAAATATACAGGTGGCGTTGAAAAAAAAAAGTTATCATTAACCCGAGGCATCATATTCAAAATGTTCTACTCTTATACATCTATAAACATGTGTCTAAGAACACTAGTATGAGGATTGCTATCATTGCTAGGCATTGCATGTGAAGAGGGAAATTAAAGGACACCTGTAATGCAGTAGCCTTAGCCTTAGCCTTCCGTTTATGCTCCTCTTCTCTGCAACCAACAACCACAAAAAATTGCAATTCAGGATCAACCCCACACAATACAAAATATTCACATTGTAATATCATGGTTATAAACCAAGTACACACACACTCATGGCCAAATGTGCAAAATACACATACATACTCACACTCACACTCACACTAACACACACACACGGACATACACACTCTCACACACTGACATAGACTCACACACACCCTGCATACATACATACACACACACACACACACACTGCACACACACTGCTTACATACTGCATACACTGCATACACTGCATACACTGCATACATACTGCATACACACTGCATACACACTGCGCACACACACACTGCATACATACTGCATACATAATGCACACACACACACTGCATACATACTGCATACATAATGCACACACACTGCACACACACACTGCATACACTGCACACACACACTGCGTTTTTATACTCACACACACTCACACACACACTGCACACACATTGCTTACATACTGCATACACTGCATACACTCCATACACTGCATACATACTGCATACATACTGCATACACACTGCACACACACACACTGCATACATACTGCATACATACTGCACACACAGCATACACACTGCATACACACTGCATACATACTGCATACATACTGCACACACACACACTGCATACACACTGCATACATACTGCATACATACTGCACACACACACTGCATACACACTGCATACATACTGCATACATACTGCATACACACTGCACACACACACACTGCATACATACTGCATACATACTGCACACACACACACTGCATACATACTGCATACATACTGCATACACACTGCACACACACACTACATACATACTGCATACATACATACTGCATACATACTGCATACACACTGCACACACACACACTGCACACACACACACTGAATACACTGCATACACACACTGCGTTTTTATACTCACACACACTCACACACACTGCACACACACTGCTTACATACTGCATACATACTGCATACATACTGCATACACACTGCACACACACACACTGCATACACACTGCATACATACTGCATACATACTGCACACACACACACTGCATACACACTGCACACACACACACTGCATACATACTGCATACATACTGCATACACACTGCACACACGCACACTGCATACATACTGCATACATACATACTGCATACATACTGCATACACACTGCACACACACACACTGCACACACACACTGCATACACACACTGCGTTTTTATACTCACACACACTCACACACACAAACACAGTCACACACACACACACGGGGACAGAGTGCAACACACTCTTACCCTCACACACACACTCCGTTTTTACACTCACACTCACACTCACACTCACACACTAACACAGTCACACACACACACACGGGGACAGAGTGCAACACACTCTTACCCTCACACACACACTCCGTTTTTACACTCACACTCACACTCACACTCACACACTAACACAGTCACACACACACACACGGGGACAGAGTGCAACACACTCTTACCCTCACACACACACTCCGTTTTTACACTCACACTCACACTCACACTTACACTCACACTCACACACTAACACAGTCACACACACACACACGGGGACAGAGTGCAACACACTCTTACCCTCACACACACTCCGTTTTTACACTCACACTCACACTCACACTCACACTCACACACTAACACAGTCACACACACACACACACGGGGACACAATGCAACACACTCTTACCCTCACACACACACTCCGTTTTTACACTCACACTCACACTCACACTTACACTCACACTCACACATTAACACAGTCACACACACACACACGGGGACAGAGTGCAACACACTCTTACCCTCACACACACACTCCGTTTTTACACTCACACTCACACTCACACTTACACTCACACTCACACACTAACACAGTCACACACACACACACGGGGACAGAGTGCAACACACTCTTACCCTGACACACACACTCCGTTTTTACACTCACACTCACACTCACACTTACACTCACACTCACACACAAACACAGTCACACACACACACACGGGGACAGAGTGCAACACACTCTTACCCTCACACACACACTCTGTTTTTATACTCACACACACACACACACACAAACACAGTCACACACACACACACACACGGACAGAGTGCAACACACTCATACACTCACACTCACACAGGTTACACACTCACACAGGTTACACACTCACACCCACACAGGTTACACACACACAAACACACTCACACACACACACACACACTCACGTACACACACAAACACAGATTACACACATACACGGACATATTACATACACACACTCACACACACATTTTACACACACAACTCACACACACATATTTTACACACACAGGTTACACACATACACACATTTTACACACACACAAACACACAGACAAATTACACACAGTACACACAAACACACACACAAAGAGCACACACCTGAGACTAATCTCAATTTCATCTTATGAAAACCCCAAATTCTAATCTCAATTTCACCTAAATATCAAAACCCTAATTTGTTCAATTGCAAATCCACTTGTATATTATGAATTTCTCAAACCCAAAACAACAAAATCAAATAAACCTCAGTTAATATCACAAACAAATCCACACAAATCGACGAAAAAATCGAAGATTCGAAGCTTACCAACTTGAGGCAGATGACAGCGACCAGATGCTGTAAGCACGACGATGAGCGTGAGGACGATGTGGGAGCACGGCGAGGACGACGACGAGGGCAGACGTAGAGATGAGGACGATGTGGGATGTGGGATGTGGGAAGACGCAGAAAATCGGTCGCTCGTTTCTCTGGCTTACGAGTCCGCCCGATTTTGGGATCCCTCGTGAAGAACGGCTAAGCCCCCCCTTAGTCCTAGCGAATCCCACCTAAGCTCATTAAAGCTAATCCCGGTGCCCACCAAACACCGGACTATAGTCTACTCCAGTCCTGTCCCAGCTAATCCTGTCAAACAAACGTGGCCTTATTGTTCTGTGGGAGAAGTCCTGAACTTTACAAACTTGTGAGATGAAGAGGAAGAAAATGCAAATAAACAAAATTGTAATCCACTTCTATTAGTACGAAGATATTAATCAGTTTTATTTTATTTTATAATTTCCCGTGATTTGGTTATCCAGCAATTATTTCGGTTTTAATACGTGAACCAAAGACCTATCAATATTCCGGTTGGAAGATGCAACTATGATATAAAGGTTTAGGAAAAAAAAAGGTAGAAGAAGACATAAGAAGACTTTGAAAGAGACTATAAGAAAAGATATGGAGTACCTGAAGTTAATGGAATACTTGGTGCAAAATCGAGTACAATGACGTTCTAGGATTTATACAATGAACCCTACTTAATAGGATAAGACTTAATTATTGTTGTTGTACCTTTAACCCTTCATGCACCAAATAGGCAAACACAGCCAGGAGTAGGGCTAGTAATTAGACAAAACGGTACATAAAAATGCTATACTCGTGTCATGCAATGATACCTAGGGTTAGTGTTTTTGCGGTAAACACTGTACTGTGGCGATCGTGATTAGTCGTCTTTGCGAATTTAATGTTTAATCTCAATTAATCATGAAGTTCTGTTCGTCATGTGATCGAGAGAACGTGACTCGTGTGCTATGTACGATGAAAGATAAATGCAAATTATACCTAGATAATCTCAACAATAATCCTCCAAGAAGGAGTTGGGCAATGTCATTGTGCAAACATAAGGCAGGCACTTAAGTCCTTGGATACAATCTTCAAATACAAGATTGCTTGACTAAAACGGGACCACTGGATTTGGATCGACTGTGGCATCTCTAGTAACTTGGCAATCACGTAATAGAAAGTATCCTCCTACTCCTACTCCAACTCCTCCTTCCCTACGGATGTTGATACGTTTCAAGTTGAAGCATTCAAGCAAGAAGCATCATATTTGATGACACAATTATCTAAACTCGATCGACCCAATTGTATATCAGAGTGACGACTACTGCACCTTGATATTTATAGAGAACTCAATTGATACAAGCTACAACTCCAAACAACACCAAAGCAAAATTTGGAACCACACCCATATCCACCAGGTCCTTGCCTTTGTCAGACTTCAACTGTCATACACATATTTCAAGAGTGTACTCTCACCCAACAAAATATAATTAGCAAATATGTCCTCCCCATTTTCGCTGCTGCCTGCAAATTACGACTCCTCTTCCTTGACGCTGTTCTACACTTCCTTGGCACTGGCTCGATGGTCTTCAACATTCATTCATGTTGAGATGCAATGGGAAGAAATGTTGAGTCCACCGTGTAGGTGCCAAGGAATAGCAGAATCATCTACATGGAGGAGGATGAGCTTAATTTACTCATTAATAGTTGCAACATGATCACGAACCTCTACATTTAAGTGAATCTTGAATTTCAACTCGTTAATTTTTCAGATAAGGCCGCCTCAGACTCGATCGCCACTCTGTTGAGCCGTCCAGTCTCGATCACGGATAGTGAAAGAGAATCTGTTGAGCCGTACTGATTAGTGGTCTTCATGGTTGCGCTGTTAAGTTGTTTGTGCGGATTTTGTCTGCTTAATTGTACTGTTGACGAAGCTAATCTTACGAAATTGCTACTTTTGATGAAGGGAAACAAAGAAGTTTGGTATGGTTTCGTACGAAAGTCGAGAGACATCAAAACATTAATCAACGAAGAAAATGTCATTTAAGCTTTAAGCTAGTCATTAATCCATATAAAACTACGGAGCAAGGGCAACTGCAAGTTTGCCAATTATTAATCGACATCAGAAAAACCATGTCACTGAATTTAAATCGACACAGAACGGTAGTAGGACGGCCAGCAACTCAGCTCTGAGCTCATATCAAATCCGCAACGTTCATTGGCATTTCGTCAATCTGGGTACTGTAGTACTGCTCAATGTCTCTTAAAATCCTTACATCGTCGCTTTTGACAAAGTTTATTGCCACTCCCTACGAGAAATCAAATCGCCCATTAATTGTAATAGCAACATGCAAACAAATAAGATAATACAGACTAATGAGGAAAAACAAACATAGGTTAAGAATACAGAAAACCCAGCAAGCAATACTTCTGAAATACAATGTTGATTCTTAGCATCGAAAAGACTCGTAAGTCAGTCAATTCAATGGGATGAGCTCTTTTAGCAGTAACAGGGATAAAAATGCAAGAGATATTTAGAGAGGACGAAGTGGCCTACACAGTATGCAAGTGTTCAACGAGCGTGCAATGTGAATTCATATATCGCTCAAGATTCTTTGTATTATCTTCAATCGTAACTATTGGCGTCTCATTAATAAGATTTGATCTTGCATAAAAGATAGAAAGAAATTCGCAATTTCTAATAGAAGATGTCTCTAATCAATTTGTTAAAGTCAACATTCACTTGAAATTTGGCAAATATAACAAAGACAAATACAACACGAAGAGCCTAAGATCCATTGATCAGACAGCTACAACACTCAAAAGCAAAGTTGTGACAAAGATGGTGTAAGCTTGTTTGATTTTTCTTTATACCACTGTAAATATAGTTAGAATATAGAATGCATACCTTGCGCCCAAAACGGCCGGAACGACCAATCCGATGAATATAGAGCTCTCGGTTGTTTGGAAGATCATAATTGATAACCAAGGAAACCTGATAAAGGGGAAATGGTTAACCTGGTTAGAAAATCAGTACAGCAAATCAATCGGTATAACATGTTTTCTACTATGCAATTACTAAACTATTCTACATGCAGGTTCAACTCCACTATGTCTCTCACCGATACAGCACCCTTAGGCCTAATCCGACAACTAGAAACCAGAGTCCAGCTTGAAGGTTTTGGTCTGTATTTAACTATTTATAACCTCCAACATGTAGCAAGTTCCGCGACAAGAATCTCCTAAACATCACTGTAATTCTTAGAGATTTCTCGTCTAGTTGTAGGTCAAGAGATTTCTGATTCTAGCAGTTGGTTATAACTATACAAGTATTGCACAAAAAGAACCTAAGAACTTGCCTGCTGAACATCAAGACCCCGGGCCAAAACATCTGTTGTGATGAGGACACGAGTATTGCCACTGCGAAATTCAGCTATAATAGCATCCCTCTCCATCTGAGGCATGTCTCCATGCGTTGAAGACACAGTAAAGTTATTGCTCCGCATCTTCTCGGTGAGCCAGTCCACCTGTTGAAATAGGGTTGCAAGGATCAATAAGGATACACCAGGAAGTTATAGAACCAGAGTAGCTAAGGCAAGAATATTGATACATAGGGAATAAGGCCAAGAGAAAAGGAAATGTTTAATATATCTCACCTGATATCAAAATAACTCCGAGGTCAGGATCCTATGCTATACTCCAACTTTCCACACAGAATCCATGACCCAAGAACTCCAGCCGTGGATCCCTTCTCATCTAATCAAAACTCAAGACATTAGTATCAAATATCAACTCGAGCAGTAAATAACACTTTACCTTTTGCTTTGTGTTGCAAAAGATAACAGCTTGAGTAATTGTAAGATTATCATACAGATCACATAAAGTGTCAAACTTCCATTCTTCTCTTTCAACCCCAACGAAAAACTGCTTAATTCCCTGTCATGATGCAAAATAAAATATACACATTTCAATTCACCACAAATTTCATTCACATTGCATTCAAATTTCAAAGGCAGTAGCACACGACCGAAATACGTACCTCCAAAGTCAATTCATCACGATTGACAAGGATCCTTACGGGGTCAGTCATAAACTTGTTGGTCATCTCCAAAATTTCCTGAGGAAGTGTAGCGGAAATTAAGCAAACCTACAATACCACATTATCAATATTACCACCGATTTCACTTCGGATAAATAAACATGCTAATTAATTCTTTGAATTAACAATCTTGATTAGAACAAAATGCTCATAGGAAGAGACTAAATAGTAATTAAACCTGCAGGTCAGGTCGAAGATATCGGTAGACCTCGTAAATCTGATCCTTGAATTCTCTAGTCAGCATCTCATCAGCTTCATCCTAAAACACCAAATTAAGTAATTTACAAAATCAATAATTAACAACATTAAACACAAATTAATGAACTTTAATGGAGATTAGAAACTCACCAGAACTAACAATTTGATCGATCGGGTGCGCAGAGCTCCCCTCCTGATCATGTCGCAGACTCTGCCGGGTGTTCCGGACACCACATGGACCCCGTGCTCGAGCTTTCTGATATCCTCGCCCACGCTTTTGCCTCCGACACAAGCATGCGCCTTTACATTCACGAAACCCCCAACCGCCAGCACCACCTTCTCCGTCTGCGCCGCCAGTTCCCTCGTCGGCGAGAGTATCAGCGCCTGGACCTCCCTGGAGGCGGTGTCGACGAGCTGGCAGACAGCGACGGCAATCATGGACGTTTTTCCGGTGCCAGACTGGGCCTGGGCTATGACGTCGTGGCCGCCGATGATAGGGACAAGGGCGCGCTGCTGGATGGCGGAGGGCTTCTGGAAGCCGAAGTGGTAGATGCCTCGGAGAACGTCGTCGTTTAACCCCATCGATTCGAAGGTCGTGATCGCCTCTATCGCATCCATCGTCACCGAATCCGCCATGCCGATGACCGTAATTTGATTGATTCGTTGAGCTAATTTTCTGGTTTTTTTTACTGTTTAGGTTTGTGAAAGGGGTTTCTACGACCAGCCGGATGACGACTATTATTTATAGCTCCACATCCTTTTTTTTAATTCTCACACTTTTTCTAATTTTCAATCGTTGGATCAGATGAGTTGAAGAAAATTAAAAGACAAAAATTAATCAAAAGTGTATAAGAAGTAAAAATGTGTGTGAAGATAGTACACTCCTATCTATATGGTATAATTGTGACTTGTGTATTATCTCATCAAACCTCTATTTACATAGTAGTAGGAAGATAAATTCTTAATCCAATAGGTATTACAACTAAACTAGGATACTATTTAAAAGATATGATATAATTTTATAAAGATTTCTTAAGATTTACGCAATCACATTTTTAACCTAATTTGCATTGTCCGTGTTATTCTAAGGGGGTGTATTCAATTGGGATTTTGAAGTATTTTAATTCTTTTAATGAATTTAGGGGTATTCAATCAGGATTTCAAGTGATTCTCTGAAATTCAAGGTGTATTCAATTAGAATTTTAAGGTAGTTTATTAAAATCTTTAGAAATCCGAATGTATTCAATTAGGATTTTAAAGAATTCCAGGTGTATTCAATTAGAATTTGATTTTAAAGAATTTGAGAAAGTTGAGGAATTAGAGGGAATTGGAGAGAGTATTCAATTGGGAATTTGATAGATTTTAATGGATTTATAAATCCATAGATTTTTATGTAGTTTAATCTAATTGAATACACCCGGATTTCTAATAATTTTAATAAACTATCTTAAAATCATGATTGAATACACATTGAATTTCAGATAATCACTTAAAATCCTGATTGAATACCCCTAGATTCATTAAAAGAATTCAAATTCCTCAAAATCCCAATTGAATACACCCACTAAGGGGGGTGTATTCAATTGAGAATTTAAGAGATTTTAATGGATTTATAAATCCATGGATTTTTATGGAGTTTAATTGATTTGTAGAGATTCCATATAAAATTTTGATTCAATTCCCCTGAAATCTCATGGGAAAATGTGAGATTTGTGGATGCTTAAAATACACTACGAAATATCTCCAATTCCCTCTAATTCCTCAACTTTCTCAAATTCTTTAAAATCAATTTCTAATTGAATACACCTAGAATGTTATAAACTTCTTTAAAATACTAATTGAATACACCCAGATTTCTAAGGATTTTAATAAACCATCTTAAAATTCTAATTGAATACACCTTGAATTTCAGAGAATCACTTAAAATCCTGATTGAATACCCCTAGATTCATTAAAAGAATTCAAATCCCTCAAAATCCCAATTGAATACACCCCCTTAAGTAATCAGAACCTATAATCAAGCTGATTACATTTACATCCTACAATCACTTTATCCCAAGAGTTGACAATTTCAGAAGCTACAATCACTCTCAATCTGATCGTGTGATTTCTTTTCCTTTAACAACAACATGGATGACATTATATGTCTTTTTATTTCACCTTATTATTTAGTTTTTTTTTAGTAGAGCGATAACATTAGTAAGTTAGTTGTAAGAAAAATGATAAAAGTGGAGATTGAACTTACATCATGATATATTTTTTCAGTTATTGCAGTAAACCGACATTTGTATTAGGTTGTAAGTGAATACTTTATGCATTAAGCTAAATCTACTAGTAAAATAGTTTGTAAATGTATACAAAGGACACACAAAGACAGATATAAACTCAAAACCTCAGGTGTAGAACTCACTTCAATCAATTGAGTTATTCACCAAGACAATCGACTTCTATTTGAACTCAAAGTTCAACCCTCTCTTCTCTAAATTGGTTATCTTAAGTATATTACAAACCGATATAATCGTAAGTATAGGATTCTTGCATCACAAGAAAGATAATAAATAATAAGAATAATTGTTTTCAAAGAGAATATAATTGTTCACTCGGTGATCCAGTTGTATTAGGATGAATAAAAATTAAAAATATAGTTGTATTGGGATTCATAGCTATATTTCTTCTCTTGTTTAAGATTAATGGGTAATCAATTAATAATAATGACCAGGGTGGTTTAGTGACAAAAAAAAAACATAAAATTATAAGGAGACCAAAACCGAGATATGCAATAAATTCCAACTAGAGCGACGCGTGAATTTAAAAAAACTATGTCAGAAAGTGGTCGTTTTTTTTTTTTTGGTAAAATCAGAAAGTGGTTGTTTGATTTAATGTATCAGTAAAGTGTGTCAGTCGCGGTGTCGGTTTAAACCGACACCAAGGTTAACTAAACCAATGCCACGTTTGGTCCAATAAATGTTGTCAGAAAGTGGGTAGATTTAATTAGACGTAATGCATGTCAGCAGTGGGTGGCTGTCACATCCCGGACCCGCTCCACCACCGTAGCACGATATTGTCCGCTTTGGGCCCTAACCACGCCCTCACAGTTTTGTTTCTGGGAACTCACGAGCAACTTCCCAGTGGGTCACCCATCCTGGGAGTGCTCTGGCCTCCTTCTCGCTTAACTTCGGAGTTCCTGGGAAGTTGCTCATGAGTTCCCAAAAACAAAACCTTGAGGGAATGGTAAGCCCAAAGCGAACAATATCGTGCTATTGTGGTGGAGCGGGCCCGGGAAGTGATCCGCCCCGGGCCGGGATGTGACAGTGGCGGTTTCAACCGACACTAAGCCTCACTTATTGCGACACCGGTGGGTTTTAATATGACGTCAGGCACTTAATGTCGGTTTCAACCGACGCCAAATTAGAAGAGGAAGAAATCGAAGGTGGTCCATTTTTAATTTATTATGGTTATTACTTTTAGTTTTTTGTTTTGTAGTCTATCTAGTATGATGCCCAAATTGAAAATTGTTTTTTGGTCCTTGGTTTTTTTCTGTATTATAAGGAACAACTCAACGACGACAGGGACCCTCAATTCCCAACTGGAAGGAACATCCTTGTTCTTTTGATGCTTCTGGAAAATGCATTAGTGAAATGCTTTTTCAAAACATGTAGCGGCGGAGGTTAGAGATTATAGAAATATTCCGTTGGTGAGAGATTGGCGTATGATCAAGGAAGATCGCAGGGAAACTTTCTAGAATAGAATAAAGGTATAAATATTTTTTGTTACTTGAAAAGAGTGTAATAAGTCAATGTAACAGAAATCAAGCAAATTAATTATTACGATAAACATTGACTTATTACACTCTCTTCAAGTAACAAAAAATATTTATACCTTTATTCTATTCCAGAAAGCTTCCCTGCGATTTTCCTTGATCATACGCCAATCTCTCACCAAAGGAATATTTCTATAATCTCTAACCTCTGCCGCTACATGTTTTGAAAAAGCACTAGAATTTTCACTAATGCATTTTCCAGAAGCATAAAAAAAACAAGGATGTTCCTTTCAGTTGGGAATTGAGGGTCCCCGTCGTTGTTGAGTTGTTCCTTATAAATACAGAAAAAAACCAAGGACCAAAAAACAATTTTCAATTTGGGCATCATACTAGATAGAATACAAAACAAAAAACTAAAAGTAATAACCATAATAAATTAAAAATGGATCACCTTCGACTTCTTCCTCTTCGAATTAGATTTCGTCAGCATGCTCATCTTCAAAATGATCCATAGCAAAACAATATGCAAGAAGAAGTACAAAAACTAAAAAGTGAAAATGGAGATGAAATGGAAGTATGGACGAAATTGGGAAGGAGAAGGAGAGACTGAAATTAGGGAAAAAATGAAAGCACAGATGAAATGGGGGAAAAAGGAGTTTAAATATGGATGTTGGCGTCGGTTGAAAGCGACATTAAGTGCCCGACGTCGTATTAAAACCCACTGGCCTGGCAATAAGTGAGGCTTAGTGTCGGTTGAAACCGCCACCCACTGCTGACATGCATTACGTCTAATTAAATCCACCCACTTTCTGACAACATTTATTGGACCAAACGTGGCGTCGGTTTAGTTAACCTTGGTGTCGGTTTAAACCGACACCACGACTGACACACTTTACTGATACATTAAATCAAACAACCACTTTCTGATTTTACCAACAAAAAAAAAACAACCACTTTCTGACATATTTTTTTTAAATTCAGATGGTGTCGCTTTAGTTAACCTTGGTGTCGATTAAAACCGACACCATAGTCTGACAAGCTTTAATGAAGTGCATGTTGGAAGAACAAATAAGAAAGTTGAGAGAGAGAGGAACAAGAACACACGTGGAGGGTTTATAAATTGAAAGAACAAATAACAAAGATGCGAGAGAGGAAGAAGAAAACACGTGGAGAGTATATAAAGGCGATCAATATGTCGTTTACAATTGACATCGGGTTTCAAAATATTTAGAAAAAGTAAAATCTATGTCGCTCAGAACCGACGCAAGCTTTAAAATATTTAAAAACAATAATTAGTGTCGCCTAGAAGTGACACCCATACTTTATGTCGCTTCAAAGCGACACTGTTTTATTTAAAGCGACGCCAGTATTTAAAAATTATTAAAATATATGTCAGTTATAAGCGACATTAAATGTTTACGTCGGTTTAAAAGCGACATAGACATTTTATGACGCTTATAAGCAACAGTAAATCCGACGTCATGTTCATTAGGTGTCGTAATTGTCTTATCCGCCACTATATTATATTAAATCGACATCATCCACTGACACTATAAGGCCCTTTTGTAGTAGTGGAAGGAGAAAGGACAGTTGCACCCCCGCTCGTCCCCCTTCTACTAGATTTTATTAATTATATGATTTTATGTCCCATTCTATCAAATGTAATAGTAGCTTTGATACTGCTTGTAGTAAAATGCAGGGCCGCCCCAGGCCCAGTGCAGGCAGGGCGACCGTCCGGGGCCCAAAAAAATTAGGGGCACCAAAATTATTAGGGTGGTATATATATATATGTTTTTATAAGAGTATAAATTTATAAAATTTGGTTCAAAGACACAGAAATTTAACTAGAAGTGGTGGTTTGTCATTTGAAAATAATGAGGAGGTCTTGGGTTCAAAAGACCATGTGTGCTTATTTACTTTCCATTTTTTACAAATTTCTTTTTATAAGAGTATAAATTTATAAAATTTGGTTAAATGATCAAGAAGTTTAATTAGAAACAATGATTTTTGTTGTTTAAAATTAACAAGAGGTCCTAAGTTCGAAATGCTATGTGCATGTTTATTCTTTTCAATCTTTACAAATTTTTGTTTGGTTGTTAATTTATTTTTAGTTACTATCTAGTAGCTATGTGGGTTGTTATTTTTAAATATTCGTTTTAATTCAAGTCTAATCTTCATCAAAGAATAATACGTGGACCAAATTTGCAAATTATATGACGTGTCATCAAAATGTTTAATTTAGTGCACATTCATTAATAATACATATCAATTAAAGACTCGAGAACATCATTATTTTTTAGTCCCATATTAACAAGGTTAGTAAATAAGAAAAAAAACACCTCACGATTTATTAAAAAACACATTCAAAGTTCAGATGGAAAACAAAACTCATCATCTATCTACTTGTAAGCCCAAAGTTTTTTTGTTTCCCTCTCTCAATACAAAATAAATTAGTCTTTCTGTGTTTCTAAATTATTGAATTTGAAGTGTTTTTCTAAGTATAATTTTATCGATGTCTTATATGTGAAAATAAATAATTTTCTTATATGAAGTTAGGGCATTTTTTTTTACGTCGCCCCGGGCCTCAAAAATCTCTGGACCGGCCTGGTAAAATGATATATTGGATGGGTGATAAGTTTCTTCTTGGGTTGGATCTCTTCATGATCAACAACAAATATAACTGTTGTTTCATGGAATTTGCTGAAGTTTACGTCTGGGATTCCAAACTTGATTGCCTAGGTGAGTGCGGAGGGTGTCTCAAGATTCCTAAACCCTAAACCCTAAACCATGAGCTACCACCGGAAACCTGATTATATAATGCTTTGGGACGTGAACGAAGAAGAAATATTCCAAACTGCTGGAACTTGGAAGGTTGTGTTTGGAAAACCTGAAATGGTATGAAATGAATGAAAATAATGATGAGGACTGCAAAACGTACGTGTAGTGCTTTTGTAGTAGGTTTGGACCAAACGATGAGGAAATTTTGTTTCTGGTTACAGATGAATACATCGTTAGGTACAACAAAGTAGAAAAAGATGGATACAGAGAAGAGTATGAATTGTTTTTCCTTCTTCCCATTTGCGCTTCCTTGGTGGCCAACACCAGTTCCTAGACTACCAGAACATGGCCCAGAGTCGAGGTGAAGAGGCCCTCACTGCTTCTGAGGAAGCGCATGAGAGACGAACATAGGGTTTAGTTTTAAGCTTTGGACCCAAATGATGAAATTTTTGTATCTGTTTATAGACAGATCACTTGTTATTAGCTGCAACCTTAGTACAAAAGAATGGTCCCAGATGTCTGAAAAGGGTGGGATACATTGTTCTCCCTTGTTCTCACTTGCACTCCCCTGGTGACCAATACCAGTTCCTAGGCTACCGCAATTTGCTCAGCCCACATTGGCCGCGACGCGCAAGAAGATCAACCCGGCCGAGAAAGCACAGGAGAACAAGAAAGTGAGTGAGCAGAGTGGTATAAATTAAGAAAAATTAATGAAAATGACTTGGAAACTTTGAGTTTTAACGATAAGAAAAAAATAAAGGATAAAGTGAATAGTACCAGGATTGACTTTTTAGTGTAAAAATGTGGTTTTTCATTAAAATGAACAGTACCTGGAGTATTTCGTTAAAATTCCCATAAATTAATTAAAGTGAAGGGCTTATTTGGTTTTGTCTGAAATTTGAAACTGTTATCTTGTGATCTTTAATTATTTATCCATTGATGTTAATTTGTTTTAAGTTTTTATGATCCATAGTGCAATAGCCCTATGTTAAATATCTCCATATTACAGAGTCATCAGTACTGAATAGCCAGGTAACAATTTGTCAATCATTGACTTGATGTGGCATGTTCATAAGCTTTTTCGCTAGAAGCACATTAAAAATTATTTAAAATTTAAACACTTGTTGGGTAGATCTTTCCCTTCAAAGTCCAGCGATAAAGTGTTTTGGACTTTTAAAATTTGATCTAACGGTTAAAAACAGAGAAGTTAGTAAAAACTTTTAAAAGCTATACTAATTTTTAATCATTGGATCAAATTTTTAAAGGCTCAGATCACTTAATCTTTGGGCTTTGGAGGAAGGGATCCGGAGAGAATCTGTTTCCCACTTGTTGATATGCACTTGGAATCGCTGCTCAAAAATGAATTATTTAAAATTTAATTACTTGTTGAAATGCACTTGGAATCACTTCACAAAAATAGAAAACACTAAACGTGCTTTTAAAATCATGAGTAGTTGACCATAGCCGAAATGGCGAGCAATACACTCATCCTTCTGCACCTAAATACGAATCTAATTTCCCATATAGTTCAAATTAGTTTAGAATCTTACTAAATTCGTAAGCACGTTTAACATTTTTGGGCTCAGCACCACAAAAACAATTTTGATTATCTGAAAGAGGTTTTAACCCTTCCAGAAGTGTTTATTCAAGCATGCCCATCGATTAACAGAATTTTTATTATTTTACGAATGAGGATTCTCTCCGGATTCTCTTTGTGAAGATCCCGGGAATTCTTCAATTACATCCGTTCATCGTATATTGTGCGGTCAGAAATCATTGTAAATCTTTTTATTTAAAATTAAATATAAACAGTATTTGACAAAAATTGATCACACGATGTACGATGAACGAGTGTGATTGAAAGATCTCCAAGATCCTCACAAAGAGAATCCGGAGAGGATCCTCATTCTTATTTTACGGGCTTGCAGGCTAATTTGTTTTGTGCTTTGTCTAGCCTATTTTCTCTTTGTGGGTATGGCTAGTTAAGCTTCATTAGGACTCTGATGTCATAATCTGGTCGATGATCTCAGTCTACGAGCATATTTTGAACCCTACTAGTATGAAAAATTACATATATGATTGTTTGTAGACTTTATTTTTTATGTATATAACTATATATGCTAGCTGCTTGTTCTTTAGTTTTTATTGTAGTGTTTAATGCTCAGATAAATTTTTCAGTGTGCCGATAATATGGTCTGGTACATTAAGTGTTATATAATACAAATTATTAAAAAAAAATTTAAAATTTCCAACCAATTATATTATTATACTTGGTGTACCAGACTGTGTTCTCTGCCCATTAAAAAATCTTTTCATACGTCAACCTTTAGAGCAAGAGCTTTCACATGTAATAATAATATTAATAAATAACAATAATAATGGCATTGATAGGTTGTTCTAGGTTTTGACACTTGTCCATTTTTTGATAATCTTTTGCACCAAATTTATAGAGTCTTAGTTAGACACTTCAAGTTTGTGGGTAGTTTGTCAATATTCTTTTCTTCATCTGGAAGGGAAGGAGCCATTAGTATGTTACCCAATAGGCAGAAAAGACACTAAAACCACAACTATATTTGACCCTGATCATAGTGATGATGTCAAACCAGGATGCATGTAGGCTTTGTTCATATTTATATACGCATTATTCACCACAACCTCTCTCCATTTTTCAAAGCTAATACGATTTATAAATCGTAAGAAAGGAATCATTATATTCCATGAGTGTTCCCCTTGATCACTCCTTAATTAGTTTTCTAACCATTATTTTCCTCATCTTACGGAATTGATCATTACTAACTTAATTATATCCCAAAATTTTGTCCAATGGCTCGAGAGAAACTTAGGTTTCGTCTGAAAATGATTTTCTAAAAATGACTTATGCTTGAAAAGCTTCTAGTAATAACGCTTTTATTGGATATACATCGGGACTTTTAATAAAAATGCGTGTGGAAAAGCATTTGAAGTGTTTCTAGAAAGAAGTACAACATGTGCTTCTTCCTAATGGTGTTTTTTGTAATCCAAAAATATTTCTAGCTTCTTTTGCTATACATTATCATAAACGCTTTTGGTGAATTGATTAATATAAACATATTTCCAAACAGACTTTTAATTATTCGTGCTAAAGATGTCACTATAACGATACTTCAAATTAATTACTAGATTATTATGCACTTTAATTTTTTCAACATTCCAATTAATGTATAAATAACTTAGAATAATGCCACAATGATATCCTCGTAGCAGGAAGGTTCTTTGTCATCAGATTACCGGCCCTAGCGTCCTTCACCATGTAGGTTCTCTAACTAGTAACTTCACTTTGACATCTGCATGTCATGATTGTCTCTAGCTATATGTGCATGGATAGAGTTGAACCGTGGATTGTCTTTCACATCTCACCATGCATGTCAAAAGGGGAAGGCCTTATCGTCCTTCGTGTCAGACTGCAACCCCATATATTACATGTAGTAATAACACAATTGAACTTAACTAGCTGGACGCAAATAATGCATGAGAGAATTCCTAGGGACAGGGTTCAATGCATTTGTCGTATCTAAAAGAGAGATGTTAAGGAAACTCTTTTAAAAGTGAGATTCTCTATCTACTAATCTGTCACATCATGTTTTTTACATAATATTTTATAATTGTGGCATGAAAATTGACGTTAAACTGTGAGGTGACAAAGAGTCCATAAAAAATCTCACTTTGAAAGAGTCTCCTTAGCATTTTTCTCCATGTAAAAATACCAAGGACGTACGGTACCAGTACATTGTCCCACTCTCCATACAATGTATCCATCCAGAGAACAAGATTATGATCGAGCATATCAGCCTTCCCCACATTGGTAAACGTTGAAATCAAAGTAGCTGCCTTCAGGCGCATAAAAGAAGAAACGAAAAGATAAGCCTGAGTTGTGTACGTACTACTAGCTATAACCTTATCCCAAAGTAATTAATTATATATTTCCCATGCAATTTTTATCCACTCACATCATTTATCACAGTACTACAATTTTAACAAATTTTACCATTTTGAGTAATGGCCTTATCTTATATTGCTTGTTTTGTATTTGGGTAGGTTGATTAGTCACCAACTTATTTATTATTGTCATCATTAACTTGTAATTCTTTGGATTAGTTACATGTTGCAATCTAATAATATATATATATATATAGGGGTGTGCTGTTCACACACTATTTTTTACTTCTCACACACCCTTTTAATTTTTGGTCATTGGATCTGATGAATTGAAGGAGATTAAAGAACATAAATTAATAAGGAGTGTGTGAGAAGTATCTTCACACCCCTATATATGTGCAATACAAAGATGGATTTTGTGTTTGTAATGTTACAACATATAAATACGTTATTTTTTATTAACATGTTATCTAGTAATGATGTTGATTCTTTCTCGACGACACTTTTATGTAAACACACTTTCCTGGTGACTGAATGTTAATTTACCGCAATATCGAAACTCTCATAATTTATCGTTCCATCAGTGAGTGATCTCATGCAGGACCACATCTGGTCATACGTAATCATGATTAATGTCCTTGGTTAGTCGTAGTAATAATTACCAATTAATTTAGTGACTTACGTAATTACATTTGCACACGTTCATGCTTGAAGAACAGTTAAACAACGTCTCGGAAAACTGATGGCTAGCAGTGACTGAAGAGAATGACGATCCTGGCCAAATCCTCTTTGTGAGGATCTCATAGATCTTCAAATCATATTTGTTCATTGTATTGTACATTATGTGATCAGAAATTATTGTAATTTTTTTATTTAAAATTAAATATAAATAATATCTAACAAAAACTGACTGTACGATATACAATGTACGAATATAATTGAATGATATTCAGATCCTCGTAAAGCGAGGATCATCGCGACTGAAGATACCAGAATGACGATGTGCCACGTGAATCGGATGAATTAGGGCAAAGAAGGATGACGTAAGCTCGTCTAGCAAAACTGAACAACGTGTCGAGTAGTAGCGGTGGTGTGTGGGACCTACGCGGTATGTGACGTGATCTGGACCGTTGGGAATAAAGATGGGCGTCCAAACCTCCTTTTTGCATGGCGGCTTCGGCCTAACACCCTTTTTGCATGGCTGCTTCGGCCTAACTCCCTCTTCATCTACACACTCGTTTTTATTCAATTTTTTTTATAGGAAAATTAATAAAAAATATTTGAAAACTTTGAGTTTTAATGATAAGCAAAAAATAAAAGGTAAAGCGAATAGTACCAGGTTTGACTTTTTAGTTTAAAAATGTGGATTTTCGTTAAAGTGAACAGTATCATGGACTTTTCGTTAAAACTCCCTTTTTTTTTTCTGTTCAAAAATAAAAAAGGGTAATGTTGATTTCATATTATTGCCCTTTCTTTCAAAAACTCGTTTTTGTTAAGTAAAATTTATATTGTATGAATCATTGAATCTGCATTTATTTCTCTAACTATTGAATAGATGGGTTTACATTTTCATGAAAGTGTTTAAATTGCTTTTTGTTATAATGTACGGAGTCAAACCTAACCAAAATTTGACACCTTACTGTCACCATTTGAACTAACCTTAAGAGCATATAAAGTTTGGTTCGCATTGACGGAGAATTTCTACGGTGGGTGAACGCGACAGAAAAGCAAATTACTTATCATGCAACAATATTACACGTAAATGTAAACTATTTGTTTTTCCAATATATGGTTTCCCAATCCTTTTCTTACAAATCATATCCTAATTAAAGTGAAGTTTTGGACTACAATGGTTGCAAACTAAATAGGGTTCATTCCTTTTGCCAAATACCCAATTATTTATTTTGTTTATTAATTAAATAGTATCCCACACAAAATCTCTAACGTTCGATAAGGCATGCAGCTAGCTAGTCAGAGAAGAATGAGTATATTTTTGAAAATAAGGCATAGGGGAGCATGCAAAGTATTTGGATCTCTCTGTTTGGCGTAACCCAACAGCTAATGATCAACAGTAACTGACGAAATTGCACTGTTTATTATCAACACAATTCAGACCCGATGTGAGGTTGAGAGCTCTACACAACACATATACTTCCAAACTTTTATACTCAAAACTTTTGTCTCTTTTGAAATACCTGAGAAACTTGTATGAGAAAAAAAACTTAATTAGATAACCTCTAATTAGTTATATCAATTCCCTTGCTTGAATATGGTATGGACCATTTCGTGCAAGGCTTGCAAGAGGACCATAATCATGTGGGAGCTTACTAAATTACAAGGTTTATGGACCTTAAAAACTTGTACGACTCTCCTAATTTGCTAGCTAGCGTCGTCCAAACGTTATGAATTTAGGGCAATGCATGAGCTAGAAATATATATATGCTAAATTACCCGTTAAAGGTTTGGGTATGATTTGTTAGCGTCGTTCAGGCGTATATGAAATGGTGGTAAAAAGAATTAGTTAGCACTACATTTTTTTTTTTAAAACAAACGATCTGCACTAAGGGGGTGGGGGAATGGATTAAGCCTCACAATTGGCTAGCAATAACGTGGTTTAAATTCGCCTTTGGCTAGAATCGAACTTAATAAGACCTCTCACTTACAAGTAAAGATGAATACCATTAGACCGTATTACTAAGTGGCAAGGAATACATACTTAGAAATTAAAGGTCTGAATTTCTCTATTATAAAAGGAATTTAAACCCTTAACACAGTATACATATTCCCAACTCATTTTCCTATCATATTCCCCAGCAGTTGTACAACTGGTAAAACACATATATATGCTTTTTGCCATGCAGTCTAAAAAATCTAAAATAAAATAAAATAAAAGCAAAAAAGAAAACTGAAAGGGAATGAACTTCCTGTAAAGATATAGCAGATGGGAATAAAGAAAGAGACCCATTTATATATATAGATATATATATATAGTTACATATTGGGTAGAAATTATGATATATATATATTCCTTGTATGTAGATGTTTTTGGGGTGACAACTGACCACAGTATAACATGGTGTCATGCTACAAAGAAACAGTTATGTCTTATGTCACTCCTCAAATAAAGGACCGTTAAAAATATGAAAAAAGTGTTCATCAACTTGATCAACTGGGAATATTCAGGTCATACGCGTTATGATGTGGAGATCAAGCAATATAATTGCCTACACTTTTCATATTTCAATGACTTTAAAATAGCTGCTATAAACTATAATATATGTACATACTATAATATATAATCTACACGATTATAATGTCAATCTACTAGCTCTCTATATAAGTATATATGCAACTACGCATGAACAAATACTTACGTTTCATATACTAGTTTTCAATATAATTTGATAAAAGTAATATGGAAATGTTTTGTGTTTTGTTGTACAATGTTCTAAAAAGTGGCTTAGACGCTAAGCGATGTCGAGTCACCACAATTTAACTAAAATCAGGATGCCAGTTAGGCGTCATCTATGCGACCTAGGCGGGAAATTGAGGTTGAGTGAGACAAATCAATCACCCACTTGGCTGCCCAGATTAGGGTGTTTATCTAATCGAGATCTCGACTGCCCATATTGAGGTTGAGAGAGAGATTGACTGAAATTGAGATCGGGGGCATAAGAGAGAGGAGAAGAGAATTCAGCGTGAAAATGAAAAGAAGGGGTAGGATGGGCCCATCTTATTAGGATAATGCTTGTGTCTTCCAATAAATTCCTCCATTTAAAAAACTTTTACCATCCGAACATTATAATCGAAACCGTTCATTATTTTTACAAATCATCATATAGGATTCCAAGTCTGAAATCCACTATTCAAAAGATAAATAAAGACAATAATAAAAGGTGGGTTGCATGTATTACACTATTAGTCTGCAGAATATATATAATTTTTGCTTTTTGTAATTGGATTAAAGTAATTGGGACACCATATCATTAAGGCCCTTAATTATTTTTATTAAATGGTTTTTTAAATGTTGAAAATGAATGAATCTATATATACATCCACGGATGAAATTAGAGTAAAAAGAAAACAAGCATTATCTGAATTTTCTTATGCTGAAAAGATCATAAAGATGTTATTGCTTTTGATGCTTTCAATGACAGTCTATACGTTTGCCATTTGTTATTGATAATTTGATCACCATGGAGAACTCTTGGTTGGTGGCCTAACCAATGAACTAGAACCCAACTTACTACTATATAACTAATCTACCAAATATCATATTAATTATTAATTAATAACAAATCAAGTTCGCACAAACAATGAACGGCTGTACTCACAAAGAAAATTTATATACATCTAGGACATTATGGCGATGATGTGTGACTTAGAATGCCACAGTAAAGAATAATCGATCAACTTAGGATATCGCCACTATAAAAAATCCTTCTTATTCATTTTTTTTTTTCATTTATGTTCAATAAAAAATTCAAAATAAAATAAAGTAACAAGGCAAAATAACCCGCATGGTCAATTCAATAGGAAATAATCTCCAAGCCATCACTGTATATATGTTCTTATCAATCCCTGCAAATTACAACAAGCTGCACTTCCTTGGTTCTATAATTCAATGGAGAATTTCTATACAAAGTGCATAATAATAAAGTACCATATTAATTATACATCCCTGAAAAATCTTCTCTTAATTCATAACTATATTCGATCTTCGAGATCAATAATTCCAAAGGCAATCGAATTCTACAGGAGCGGAAGAATACGATGGATCATCCTGCACCATTTCTCTGTTTGAAACCACTGAGGAAGCATCAACGCTCAGCCCAGCGTCATGTGAGAACTCTATTTTCGCACTACGCCTCAAGTTTGGTGCTTGGTTTTCAATCAACATCCTCATAAACGACTGGTCCTGCATCAAAACTGAGTTTTGGTGCTGCAAAAGTCCAATGTTTGGTGTGATTGGGTTGGAGTAAATAGAGTTCAAATGAGCTGAGGGATTCGAAGGTGATGAACAAGCGTAAGGAATGTCGTTGTTGTGGTGGTTGTTGCTGTTGTTGAAGCTGTCCATAATGTCGTCCTGAGTCTTCTGATCCTCTGGTGGATCGGAGAAGCACGACACGTGAGAGGTTTCGCAGGCGGTGGGGGTTGTTCTAGCGTCGCTGTTGTAGGGTGGAGAATCCATTAATGGTGGCAATAAAGAAGAGCGCAATTCGTTCACGAAGGGGCTCGGCCTCACCAAACCTGAAATATGTATCTTCTTCCCACCGCTACTCTTTTGGAAAATTCTACAAATCACCCACTCATTCTGAAAAACAAACACAAGCAGAAATCATTAACAAATAATCGCAGAAAAAATGGATAGAAAAAAGAGAGGAAAGCAGATCAAGATTTTGATTGATACCTTTGCTGTTTGGGGGAGATTACAGGCAGAGTTTTTGCCGTCCAATCTGTATTCATGCATCACCCAGTTGGTCTTTTCACCTTTTGGAGCTCTTCCTTTGTAGAAAACAAGAGTTTTCTTCATTCCAACCAGGGTTTTTGCCTTGCAAATCTCCTTATCTTTGCCTGTGGCTTTCCAGTACCCGGCCTCCGTTGCCCGGTTTGTTCTTAGACCAGTTGGGTATTTTCTGTCCCTCACACAGAAGAAGTACCATTCCCTTTCTCCCATTTTTGCCCTCCCTTCAGTGAACAAACATAGAACACAAATTAAGGAAAAGATTAGATAAAAATTGAAAAATAAACAGAGAAAAACAGAGGACAATATGGTTTGGTGTAATCAAAGGACTTACAAGGCAAATCCCAGGGCTCACACTTGTTCAAATCCACCTCACCAATTGCTTTAGCACAGAAGAAGTTGTCAAGAACTTTGGGGCAGAGGTAGTGACTTATGAGCTCTTCATCCGTTGGATGAAATCGGAATCCCGGAGGAAGTTCCATCTGCTCATCCACGTTAATAAACCCAGAAGTATTTTCCATTTCTCCAATTTTCCACTAAACCCCTATTTTTGGCACTGAATCAACTAATAATCTGAAAACTCCTTTCTGAATCTCAATTGGGTTTTCACAAACAAGGCTCTAAATTCGAGAAATCGACACGAAAATCCTGTGGAACTAGGAATAACAAACTGATTTTTGGCTACCAAAAGCTTGAGTAGTAGATATTTTATGATAACAAGAAGGGAGGAAAATGATATCGAACTGAAAAGCTTCTGATTCACTGAGAGAGATTGAGAGATGTTGGAAAAAAATGTGTGCAAAGTTTCAGAACCTCCTTAAATACTGGTTTTTTTAGAGAGAGAGAGAGAGAGAGAGAGAGAGAGAGAGAGAGAGAGAGAAGAAGAAGAAGCGTGGGTTGTAAGGCAACTTGGTGGGTAGTTTCAAACTTTCAGCTCTCCCTTTTTAACTCTTCTGGAGTCCTTCCATGCTTCTTGACTTTGAAGATGGATAGCATGCAAAAAATATAACTAACAATTATTTCCTTAATTTCATCTCTAATCTGTAATCCGTAATTAATTGACTATTGAACAAGTACTTAATTGACTTTAGGTGAGAAGAGATTCAGAGACCCAAAGTCACTGTGTTAGTTATTTTTGTTTAACTAAAGTCATCTAATGCTGCAATGGTTTTATTGCTCTTTGACATGTAAAGGGCGCATTAAAATATCACCACAAGAAGACACTTGAGAAGGTGAAGATGGATTGCTCACGAGGAATATTTATCCATTCCAATCTTCTTTAAAATGGTAGAATTAGAGAGGATGACCTTTTTTTTTTAGCTAATCAGCAGTCTATAGCAAAAGCCAAAGAAACCATAGTAAAATTATCTAACGCTAGCCTCTGCTTTGGCTTTGAGGTCGGCAACAACCTTCTTCAAAATCATTCTTGGTCTCTTCCCTCTTCCTTTTTGTTTACTTTATTTAGTATATAATTGTCGCCATGAAACACTTAAGTTGCTATGATAGTTGTCGTTTTTTGTCCCACACACATGGTAAATACAAGGTTTGGATCCAGTTAATTATCACCCTCGATGTAGAGTTGAAGCTGAAATTAATGGAAGATGTCGGATTGCATGGGGATTGAGTTTAGCCAGAACGACAATATGAGTTTAGCCATTGAGGTGACACAGCTTTCGAATGTCTAGAGGATGTGGAGCGACGATATGATTTTATCTTTTATTTTGTTTCTGTATAATAATTTCTAGGAATTGTATTGGAGTTTAGTTTTGATTTCTCTCTTTACGAGAGTTTGCTAGTTTGATTGCTTCTATAGGAGAGTTGCTTGATATTAATATTCTTTTTGTTTCGGTGTACTACTTCTTTTGGATCTATGTGTGAAGGGTGGAGCTATTTGATTTGCTGGATCTACTTTACTTGCTTTGGGATCGTGATAATGATTAGGTGATCAATCGACCCATGGGCATCGTACTCCATGTTCCAATATATGATTTAAAATTTATTCTCACATGATCTCCGTGTAACACGAGGTTTAACGGTTTTATTGATATGTATAATTTTGCGGTTCCTAACGAGCTCGAACAAGTATACTCATTGATTAGCGATTAATGATGCTTTATTGTAACATTTTTATATCTAATTTGTAAGGACCCTTTAGGTCCTAGTTATTCATGATCTGTATGTGCGATGCCATTTTTTTAATGAATAAAATATCCTACTTAAAAAAAAAAAAGTCCTCTTCGTATCCCATCCAAATAAAAAGTTGTCCATTGTCATCTGCAATAAACTATGAAATTTCAAAGTTCCCGATCCCTATTCAATTAGAGCAACTCCACCCTTGGAGCCCTCTCCCTGGCAATCCACTATTGAATCCACCCTATTGAACAGTAACTGTCTTTAATGAATAGTAACTACCATTAATAAACAGTAATTACCTTTTGCATCTCCACCCTTGGAGCCCAGTTTTTTTTGTTTGTTTAAATAATATAAAATAAAAAAAAAACAGGGAAATGGGGCTGTAGGGCCTCGGGCTGACACAAAAAACAATAAAAAAATGCCAAGACCCTCGGGCTGCAGGCCTGTCAACTATCCACCCCCCTTGTGCTCGGGCTCCCACCTTCACTCGGGCCCTCCATGGCTGGAGAAGAATCAACAGGCCCTCGGGCCCCTTCCTGCAGCCCGTCCCCCAAGCAAACTAAAAGGCTGGAGTTGCTCTTATGTGTACCAAACGAGTCCTGATAAAATTAAAATAAAATAAAATAAAATAAAAACGGTTATTAAAACCAACGTTAAAGACTTAAAGTATTAAAATAATAAAAGTACTTTTCTATTTGCAACAATTTTCTTTTTGGCAATAAAAAAGCTCTATTTTATTATCATGGGAGGGGACTTGGTCTGTTGGACAAGTGGACAAAATGAGACCACGCTATGTGTGACATTATATTTCTGACTTCTTTACCAATATATATGCGGGCTAGGTATAAACAGTGATCATCTCTCTGTGTGGTAATTAGGGATGGACAATGATTATGGCGGGCAGATAACCGTTGTTATTTACCCATTTAACTATAACCATTTATCCATTTAATCATAATCATTTACCCATTTACCCGCTTTTGAACCCGTTTATCCTTTTTTACCCATTTACCCATTTTTTCACCCGTCTACATGTTTTTTTTAACAACTTGAAAACTATAAAAGAAAAAATTTGTCATAATTTTCGTTTGACAATTAAACACCGTTATATGTACATTTAGCATGCATTTTCCTATTTTAATCATTTAAGTCATCATACAATTCCAATAATTGAAATAATAGTTTACAAATAATATTTTTCTGATACACCCAAGCAAATCTTTAATTATAACATTAATACATGATCACCATACTGTGGACGAGGAGCGATTCGTTTGGAGATTGGTTGGAATTGGTCGCGATTTGCATTGTGACCATATGAGAGGGCAGAATGAAAGAACGAAAGCGACGAAGAGGACTAGGGAGTCGAGGATGTGAGAGAGGAGGAAATTAAATCATTTAGTTTGCTGTTCAGTTCTTATTAGGAACTAAAGTCATTTAGTTTGCAGATTGGTTTCAAAACCGCAAAAAATAAACCATTTAGTGTGGTCTAATTTAGTCCATTCCGTTTCAATTTTCGATTTCAAGTGCCCACCGGTAACTAAAAGCGTCTAGTCTTGCCATCGAGGTTCCAGTTAAAATTTTCCCTCCTCCAAAATGTCATTTGTCCTAAAGAGTGAGGGAAGTATTTGATTGGTTGTTGCAAAAGTGTAGGTAAATGGATACCCATTATAACCGCGGGTAATACCCATAACCGATGGATACCCGTTATAACCGTGGGTAATATTCATAACCGTCCATTTAAATTTCATTGATAAATGGTTATACCCATATTGTTTATTCATCTAAACGGTTACCCATAACCGTAACCGTGAACTTTAAATGGGCGGATAACCGCGGTTACCCAAACTCATGGATATTTTGCCCATCCCTACTGGTAATGCATATTGCAGGTAGGCATATATTCGAGTGATGTGTTTGGTTGTATATATAACGACGATCCATACCGTTTGGTACGCAGACGGGACGGAACAGATGATGTAAATATTGAAAAAAGATAAGGAGAAATTTTGTCATAAAATGTTATAAATTTGTGTTCCACGAATGAGGAACGGGTCGTTCCAGGGGGAAGAGGTGGAACGAAAAATTAGCCAAATTTCGTCCCATAGGACAACCCGTTCCACAGTTTTTAGGCGCACCAAACATGGGACCCCGTCCCGTCCCACGTACCAAACGGTACCTCAAGGAATACGTTTTTTTTTTTTTTTTTTAGGCGCACCAAACTTGCATGCTTCAACTTGAATTAGCCAAACAACTTGAAATTATAGCCCTTGCGTGCACTTTTGGTGCCTTATGTTTGGGGGAGGTGGATTGTCTGCCCTCCCATTTCCATACTCTTCCGATCCCCTTTTGTTTGTGTGATCACGGTTAAACTACGTTAACATTTTATATTGATTTTTTTTATAAAAATAATAAAACAAAAAGTAATAGGAATATAAAATGTTGACGTGGCTTAACCATGACCACACAAAACAAGAAGGGACGGAAAGAGTATGGAAATGGGAGGGCAGACAATTCACCTCCATTTTTGGGACCCCAAAAAAGCTAGATACATGAATAGACTAGCTCTTATTCCGATAGTATTTTTTTTTTCAACATCGAAAAATGTTGCGAGTTTAAATCCTTCCATTGATAAAGAATATTTATAGAAAAATACATGAAAAATATTACAAATATCACCCCCCAATGGATGAGTAGGAAATCACATTAAACAATGAAATGATCAAAGACTAATTAACCTCATTTTACACTTAGGGTTTGGGGTCGCTAGGCAATGAAACACTTTTCTCATATTGCGTCATATGATGGTTTCACAATTGTACCAATTTTTCTCTCTAATCAACTATTAAATGGTAACGTGACTTGAAATCAATCTAAATCTGAAGCGTACTACATCTACGGAACCAAATTACTCACATTGAACACATGAACAATTCCATAACCAAATGGTGCAAGTTAGTCCAATCCCATCAACCAAAAAGAAATAGAATCCATAGTTATACTCAACCCCAGTCACACATTCAATTTCTTGGAAAAAAAAGGTAGCTATTTTAGAAAAAATTTGGGTGGTGCATCAAAATCTCCACTGAACTTTTCAAACTAGTTTTAGTAATTTTGATATTTCCTCAAATGCACACCCATCCAAGGATTAACTTCTGCCAACGAGATCGATTGTCATTGAGCAAATAATTAAGGGAAAAAAAAATAGAGACCTATGGCTCTGCCCTTGAGAAATTATATGAAGTATTGGACCCGACAAGCTAGCTGGTTTCGCAGAAATTTAAGTGTGGCTTTCATGGTTGTTATTATTTTGGGTTCACCTAAGTCACATGGATGGGGCATATACTTGCATGTTCTCAACACTGTCCTTGTAAGAATGGAGCGTACAAGACTGATGCTAGCATAGCACTTAAAGTGCTTTTGAAACTCAAAATCGATTTCACTAAAAACGTTTTCAATCATTTTAAAAGCATATCCACATGAACCTTTATTTAAACCGATAGTATCTTAGAATCATGCTTTATGTGGTGAAGGTATAAACACCAAGGTCATGCAATTAATTTAATGTTGAAAACACATAAGTCGTAATTACTTATTCTACGTGATCACTTGTAGGAATTGATATAATGCTAATCTATGTTCCACCGGCCAAGGAAGCATCATTTTTAATCTCAATATGACTTCAATAAAATAACTCGCAAAAGCTTATTAAAAACCCGTGTTTACACGTAATAATGCAATTTTTTTAGTTGACAATGGGACATAAGCCGAGATAAAAAGAAAAAAATTATATAAGACGAAGTCACGAGACCCCAACTATATTTACAAGAGCAGCCAACGACAAGAGGGAGGATGTGTTGATTTAGTCAGGTTAAAATGCATTAAAATAAGGGAATTGTTATTAGCACTCCAAAAATCTCATTTGGTACTCCAAACTTTCTATAATTATAAAGAAAAATACATTTGTGAGGAGGGTAGAATGAGATTTTTGAAGTGCTAATAACAGTTTCTAAAATAAACTTTATTATATGAAAATTAAACATGCATGTGCATTTTGTTTACATCCTCAATGCCAACAAACAAACCAGCAAAATTTGGCTTCATTAGCAGCTGTGTTGATTAATTTCCATCCGGTGATTGGTTTTCAATAATTATATAATTAACCTTTTACTTTCTTAATTAATCTGAATAACTCCAAATTAACCCCTTTCCTTTTCAGGAAATATTTTTAAAATCTCAGCAACCTTCATGATCGGACGGCTTATATTTGATCATCCTGTCAATCTAAATATCTATCATCCGCCGTCCGAGAAAACAGTTGACCGTGCCGCCGTTGCCGACGGAAAAGCAACCAAACTCGTAAACTTGGCGAGTTCTGATTGGCTGAGTGGAAAATTCGTGCCAAACCCAAATGAAGCTACACTGACCATATTTGCTGTGTTGGCATTTGTGGGTCCTGCTACCTCCATTCCGACAAGAGGCCACGAAGGAGATTGACACGTGGGTAAGTGGGTTTCGCAGAAATGTTGACCAAGTAAAGATATGGGTTTTGATAATGTGATTAGATTATAATATTATTATTTTTATATTAAAAGAGTAGGTTAGGCAAAAACTTAAAAAAATAAGAGTAGGCTACAGCGGCCTGGCCACTCTCTTATTGGTTCTTTTTGTTTTTTTTTTTTTTTGGGGAAGCTTCCACTCTCTTATTGTTTACTATTCTTTTTATTCTTCTAATTGACCAATACCTTGGATGGAGGCATAGAGATTAGGGTTTCAATCATTGGCCTAATATTTGAATGACAAATCAACAGCAACAACAATAAAATCTTATCTTACTAAGTGAAGTCAGCTGTATGAATTCTAGAATGTCACTGCGCTCAATTTTGTATTAAGTCTTATCTTAACTCCAAGTAATCCATGTATTTTCTTAGAGTCTCTTTTCAAATCTTCTCAAGTCTTTCTTTACCCTTATACTTTGCGCCAACGTCCAAACCATTACCTTAAAATGGTTTTACTTTTGGTGTTAATCATATCCTTATTTCATTAAAAAAAATGTAAAGCACAGTTCAATTTATTCTAAGTAGTCCTCACCACCAATAAGATTAGTTTCCTAAAGGTAGGATGAAATATTAATGATATCTTAATGAAATGATACAACTTTCTACATTGACTAAAATGAAATAAATAGAAATCATTTGTATGGTCCATCATCCACATATTCATATTAACGGGTATGATGTATAGCCTAGATCCAATGTATTTTTATCATAAATGTTGAATAATCATACTGTCACGTGACATTATACTAATTTACGTTAAGGTGACCGGTCATTTTAGTGGGTCTGCTCACCAACTCGACCAATTCACTGAATATGGCTGGGTTGGGTTCTAAACATTAAAAAAAAATTCTTTTTTTTTTTTGGGATAAAAATTTGATTACCTATTTAGGTGGGCTGGGTTAGACTAAAGTATTATTAACCTGATTGAAAAACCGTCCCACCTGAGAGAGAATATTTTTTAAACATACATGTATATTAAATAGATTTATAGATGAAATTTAATCTTTTAAATGCACTTGTTTATTACTGCTTGATTTGAATAGTAGTGGTATAACATCAAATTCACATGATTTTGGCCTAGTTTAACGTAACTATTGATTATTTGTCTCTTATGCTCACTCTAGGAACGAGAAAGAAACCAATCAAATCCAACCGTGGAACCTACCCAACCCAACCTGCTTAAGAGTGGTTAATTTAGTGGGTTGGGTTGCCACTTTTCTTGAGTGACAATGGGTTTGAACAATTCTAATTCGAGCCTATTGGGTTGACCAATGGGTTGAAGTCTAACCTGATGCCCAATCTTAATTTACGTGCTAAAATATGAATGAGCAACATAATTGATATATTATGGACCTTTCTATAATATTCACAAATAAATTCGCATTTTATAAGATGTATGTATTGATAATCATGCCAAAAACTTCTCTACTATATGACTAATGGCTTCTTTTTTCTTTTTAAGGTGGAATAATTGCCATGGCATCTAGCTACACCCAAAATATCAGATTTAATTAGTTGTTGATAATTGATCTTGTATAGATTAAGGGCGCGCTAATTAATTTAGGTATCGAGCTATAGGCTACAGTGGTGCTCAAACTTAGGCTAATGATGGAATTAGTGCACCTAAATCAAACGATTTTGGATATTTATATGGACTAGTTAGAACTTTTGGGAACTTGATTCAAAGTATCTCATTAACCAGACCAAATACAAGCAATTCACAAACAAATCGGGACAAGTTCATCGGATGCTTTTGAGCTGCTTAATCAAAAGTGGAAACAATTAGTCCCACTTAATTCTCACTTATCTTTGAATGCATTTGGCGCATCAAGAACCTAAAAACTTATCTTTGAGAGAGTTGGGATTGTTGGAAACGAAGGACACAAAAAAAGGTAGGACCTAACAACCATCAGATAATAAACCGGTCAAAACATCATCAAATATCATTACTACACGTATTATTTCGGACTCTAATAATAGTATTTCTTTTAAAAGGGACTAGCTAGTAGTTTTGCCAAGGCAATTTTCATTTTCGGGGGTTGAGAAGACGCATATAGGCATTTCAGACTTCTAACCACCATCGTGTGATTCATCAGTGCCAAGAATCGAACGTAGGACGTACCGTGTGAATTATGAACTTAGAATTCGTCTCCAACTACTGAATCACCTTGTAATCGTTAGACTAATAATCGCATGACGAGACACACAATACCATAGTGAAATCCACCACTTTTTTATTAGATCCCAACTAGGCATGCTCAATAATTTTGCCATCTACATTCTGGAATCAAGAGAAAAAAAACATACTAATTAATTCAGAAGGAAAGATAAAAAAAAAAAAAAATATTGATTTCTCCAACTATTTATCCAAGAATTGTGGCACCTATATTCATCATATAATATTGTTGAAGGATATTATTTACAACTATATCCCAGTGACTAGTCTTGTGTGACTAAAACATATCTAATTAATTATTAACTCTATTCTTTAAGGTGTGATATGGCTATCAGAAGTACCTTATTAAAATTTTTGTTTCCAAATTATATATGATATCTGAGAGAGACGCAGATCTTCTTTTTCTCTCTCTTTTTTTTTCTCTTTAAAAAATACAAAATTAGTTCTTCTTTTAAAATTTTCAAAGTGTTGGAGCAATTATCACGAACATGTTTCTGTTGGGAAATCAGGATGATTAAGACTGTACCGTTGACGAAATTGTCATGTTAGACAATTGGGGACAAATTTGAAACAATTTCTTATGTAGGAGGCAGTTGTAGTGTGATTATTTCATAGATTTGTTACCACCTAAGTTTGATTTTTTTTTTTTTCACAATTATTTGTGCTTGACTTTATTATTGTTTGATACACAAAAGGATTATGAACAAGTGCACACTACCGTCTATATTAGGAATGACAATTATAAACACGACACGCTACATAACTCGAAATTCACATGAACATAAAATACGATGTGAACACTTTAAAGACATAGCTAACACTGTCGAATATTATAACATTAATAAAATGATAAAAAAAATCATTTTCAGATGAATAGTATGCATTATTGTAGTATTGTTTTATTAATTTTGTATCATTTTGCGCGTTAATCAACTCGTCGGTTGACACGAACATGATACAATTATAAATAGGTAAACTCAAACACCCTATACTATACAACACAACACCCACAAATGATTCAAATAAACTAGGACTTGGCATGGTGATGCTAACAACTACGATGATAAAACATTTGGCTAATACACACGAACCAGTTCTTACGTAGATGGTTGATATAGTGCCCCTAAAGTATCAATAACATATTATTACCAAAACGTATCGACGAGTTATTGATAATCGACACAATCAAATACAAATCCGTGCTTTAGCATAACAAAGTCATTCTGCACATAAAATTTCAACCACACCTATTCCAACTATTCAAACTCTCACTCTCTCCCACATTGCATATCCCGGTTTTAATAAATTTGAGCCTAATATATATTATCAGGGTCTGGTGGTATTTCTCTTTGCTTAAAAATAAGAGGTCTTAGGTTCAAATCTCGTGTATAGCGAATTCGATATCAAATTAGGCTGCTTATTGTGTGACTTAACCGAACTCTCCCCCCCTAGCGTAAAAAATATCGATGTTCTAATAAAATAAAAAATAAATAAATTTGAGCCTAAAACTTTAGATTTCCGGTCCATTCTAATATTAAATGGGCCAAAAATCCGAGCTTTAAGCCCATCTTCAGCCCATTCTTCTTTCAATTTTAATTCGGCTCCCTCCAAGGAGTGCTAGCGGCGGAGCTGCGGTAATGATCCGAAAGAGACCAAACGACAGAAGCACCAACCGCCAGCAACGGTCAAGCCTCTGGCAAAAATGCACCAACCTCCGAGCTCTCAAGCAAGTCCACGCTTCCATGGTGGTCAACGGCTTCAATTCGAACTATTCCGCCATACGAGAGCTCATATTCTGCAGCGCCATGGCTATTTCGGGCACAATTGATTATGCCCACCAGGTGTTCGATCATGTGTCCGAACCAGACAACTTCTTGTGGAACACCATGATCAGAGGCTCAGCTCAGAGCCAGAGCCCTTTAAATGCGGTTTTACTATATACCCGGATGGAAAATCGGCACGCGAGGCCTGATGGTTTCACTTTCCCGTTTGTACTCAAGGCCTGCACTAAGCTTTCTTGGGTTAAGATGGGAATGGGGATTCATGGGAAGGTTGTGAGGTTCGGGTTTGAGTCGAATACGTTTGTGAGGAATACCCTTATTTATTTTCATGCTAATTGTGGGGATTTGAGGATTGCGAGCGCGCTTTTTGATGACTCGGCGAAAAGGGATGTTGTGCCATGGTCAGCTTTGACAGCAGGATATGCAAGAAGAGGGAAGCTGGATGTGGCTAGGCGGCTTTTCGATGAAATGCCTGTAAAGGATTTGGTTTCTTGGAATGTTATGATTACGGGGTATGCCAAGCAAGGGGAGATGGAGAGTGCAAGGAAGCTCTTTGATGAGGTTCCGAAAAGAGATGTGGTGACTTGGAATGCAATGATTGCGGGTTATGTACTTTGTGGATCGAATGAGCAGGCATTGCAGATGTTTGAGGAGATGAGAAGTCTGGGAGAAAAGCCTGATGAAGTAACAATGTTGAGTCTTTTGTCTGCATGCGCGGATATTGGAGATTTGGACGTAGGGCAAAAGATACATTCCGCTCTTTTGGAGATGGGTTCAGGAGATATGAGCATCATACTTGGAAATGCGCTTATAGATATGTATTCTAAGTGTGGGAGTATCGAAGGGGCACTTGAGGTGTTCCGGAGGATGAGGGACAAGGATGTGTCGTCGTGGAATTCGGTGATAGGAGGGTTGGCATTCCACGGCCACTCTGAGGAATCGGTTAATCTGTTCAAAGAGATGCGAAGGCTGAAAGTCAGGCCTAATGAGATCACGTTTGTTGGAGTCTTGGTTGCATGCAGTCATGCCGGGAAAGTAGAAGAGGGGCGCGGATATTTCAATCTCATGAGGAATGTTTACAGAATCGAGCCAAACATAAAGCATTACGGGTGTATGGTGGATTTGTTAGGGCGTGCCGGGATATTAAATGAAGCCTTTGAGTTCGTAGAGAAAATGGCGATTGCTCCCAATGCCATTGTTTGGAGGACTCTGCTTGGGGCTTGCAGAGTTCATGGAAACGTTGAGCTGGGAAGGCACGCAAATGAGCGGCTTCTTGAAATGAGAAGGGACGAGAGTGGGGATTTCGTGCTACTATCAAACATATATGCTTCACGAGGTGAGTGGCAAGGGGTTGAAGAGGTGAGAAAGCTAATGGATGACAGTGGGGTGAAGAAGGAGGCTGGCTGTAGCTTAGTTGAAGCAGATAACAGCGCTCTCATGCATTTTTTGTTCGACTCCAAACCTAAGTCCCGTTAGAAACACCGGGGATTCAATGAAAATGCAATAGGTTGTAACACAAACCCTAGGGGGATGTTCTGAATAGGCTTAATTCAATTTTTGCAAACTTTAATAATCACGTTGATCAAGTATGCAGCGAAAATAGAAAACAAAGTTGTGAGTAACGTGTGTATTGAGCGGAATGTAAATAACAATCAATCAACAATATTGAAAGCGGATATCAATCTTGTTACACAGATAAATAAAGTGCAGAAAAGCGCTTTATTTCCAAAACCTTAAATTAAAACAATGAGGACCAGTCACTTAGCTAATAGAATTATACAAACTTTAATTAGTTCCCGGACACCATATGATTGAAATGCCACTTCAATCCTGCACACGCAGAAAACATCTTTTTATGCTTCTAAACCAACTAAGAATGCATGTAGGTTTCTAAGTCTCACTTACCGTCCTAAACTTGAGATTGTTATTTAGTTACCGTAGAACAACGATCTTCGATAGCTTGAGTAGAACCGATCCTAACATCTAAGACTCAACTTATACACAAAGGTTTAGGCTAAAAAAATGCCAATTACAATTTACAATCGATATGCACTAACAAAGTGTGACCTATTGTTTGGGCCCAAAATGTTATTTTGGGCCGAATTTAGAAATGTTTTCGACCCAGTAGCATTAGTCTTATCTTGTTATGGGCCGTCTGGTATGGGTCGGCCAAATTATATTCCGAGGAAGTTTTGTGCAAATAAAGATGAAATAATCGAAACCTAGCACAACGAGGAGTTTTGAGGCTAATGACGTTAAGATTTAGGGATGAATCTGGTTTGATAAAGAGCTTGGTTCAAAGTCCTAGTAGGGTTAGGATTGGCCGAGACTGAGTCAATTGGGATGAGGAGTTCTAATCCAAGTACGATTATAGCTCGGCTGTGAAGGAATTTACTACTAGAAATAGAGGAGGGAGTGCATCATTTAAGCCCTCTCCAATTCAACACACAAATTGCCCTGCGCAAACCTCTCAAACATCTTGAGATTTTTTATTTTCTTTTTCCACCAACACATCTTCAGTTTGAATAAACTTCACTGTGAAGGCAACCGGCGACATTTTCAGTTTGGATAAACATCACTGGAGCCGTAGAATCAGCCGATCAAGGAGCACCTTCAGTTTGGATAAACAGCACTGCTTCTCAACCGACTAGTTATTTATCCAAGTCTCGGTCGACAAGGATTTTCGAGTCCTTGTTGGTAGAGGTCATTTCATCTACCTTTTCGGCGAAGTGAGGTGTTACAGGTTACTACATTCG
This sequence comes from Malus fusca, assembly GCA_035220775.1. Classification (NCBI taxonomy): domain Eukaryota; kingdom Viridiplantae; phylum Streptophyta; class Magnoliopsida; order Rosales; family Rosaceae; genus Malus; species Malus fusca. The sequence goes on along the minus strand of CM069067.1, from coordinate 3,716,608 downwards.
GCACATTGAAAGCCGAATTTGATATTTGAACTTCGCAGAACTAGTAGCCTTGTCTTCAGGCTCTAGAACCCAAAGGCCAAGACGTGTTCCTTCCTCGGCCGCAGTCGTGAGATCAAGAAGTCAGCAGCGTGCCTAACGCCACATCAACGCATTCTACTCCCCGACCAATGAGTTGGCACGTCCCGCACACAACCGAATGACGTAGTTAGCTTAGTAATTACTCGACTTGCGTGCCACTTAAGCTTGGTAGTTTTTAGGGTCAACACCTATATAGTAGTTCTAATAGGAAGTTTTACTTCTTCTCAGAAGTTCTTATTTGGTTTGGGAATGAGTTCGAACCCTTTGCGGCTACCCATTTTCGTTTGCCTTCAATTTGGTTCGTTCCTTATTTTCGAATGATACGTACTATAGTAACTAGAGATGCATGAAAAATTTAAGAGAAACAGTAGGTCACACTTGTTATACAAACTCGAATTTGCAGTCGAATTGAGATACAATAATTTGGCAAGGAAAAGGAAACGGAATACATTAACACAATATACGTTTCATATCAAATCGAAAAACAAACATCGTAGATGACACGCGAGTCACGCAAATTCAATTAACGAACTGATGCACGAAGCGTACTTATTTGTGAAACTCTCAGCGCCTGGAGAGGGCCGCAGCTGACAGCAAGATTAAGAGGATGAACACAACAACTCCAACAAAGGATCCGATTAAAGATCCAGAGATGCGCTCGCAGAAGGAGTTGAATTGTTGGCAGATGGCAAACCAATTCGCCTTGGCATTTCCCTTGTGTGCTAAGTAAACAATAGCTGCTGCTGCGGAGGCGCCTGCCGTCAGAAGAGCAAGCATTGCCTGCACAACGGTATAAAAACTCACTTCCGTTAAGCGAGCTTTAAGCGTAATGGATATTATGATGTAAACTTGCAAAATCGTAATGAGGTATTACCGTGTCGAAGAAGATCAAGATAATCCTGCTCTTCTTAGCATTGCTTCGTATGATGTGGAAGACGGAAAGGGCTAGAGAAAACACCAGATATGCGCACACGATGGAATTCCCAACCACGAAAAACCTGTTCTTATAAGAAGCAAAGAACTTCACTATAGTTTATGTGCCATAAGGGTATTATTTAATGAACACAGAAAAGTTGATAGTGAGGAACACATACGTGAATGTGGGAAGATCATCGTACTCAGCCCGAAACTGAAGGAACTGAGTGAAGAAAGGAAGCCTCTCCCGGGTGGTTCCCATGGTGACTGCGCTCACCAACGTCCCAAGAAACGCAACTATACGTAGAATGAAGTCGAGGATAGACGCTCCTCGGTTCACCCCTGCCCTTGCAGCGGTCGAAGTCATCCCCTTGGAGTTGGACTCACTACGACCAAGCTCAATAGCTGCTCCTGCCTTCATGTTAATGTTTTTTGTGCTGGATTAAACTCACGGTTTTTAATCGATTTTGCAAACTCGAGTTGTGGAAGCTGATTGGTGTGCATGGAAGAGGAGTCGAAGGGTTGTTTATATGCATGCAAAAAACTCATAAAGTCTCTCTACGTTGGCATCAGGACCTGAAAAAATTCATAAAAAATGAAAAAGGTTATTTGGGCGGACGGAACACATAAATTATGAAGTGAAAAGATCACCTACTAGTACTTGCTCTGTTATACAAATATTTTAGAGCAAACAAAAGAGGTCACCACACAACTCCAACTGCACCAAATTTGACCCCATTTTGGTAAAGTGAATCAACGACAAAATTGGTAAAGTGCATGGGATATGAAAATTTGAGACTTCGGGCCCTCGGGGGCAGTTAGACAACTGGAGGCTACAAAGGGCATGAAAACTGAGTTGGTCAATGATTGCTCTTATCGTAGATGTGCGCAGTCTTATCAACAATTATATCCATTGTTGAAGCATATTAAACTATTAGTAATATCAACGATATATCTGCATTTTAAAAAGTGTGGTGATATTTTTTTTCACTTGTAAATTGAAAGTTTTATGTTCGATTTTCCTAAATAGCAAGTTTGATATCAATTTATTATGTTGAGTTATTGTGTAGCTTAATCTAAATTTCTCACTTCTTTAGCGTGAATTATCTTGCAAAAAAATAAAAAAAAACTATTAACCCAAAAACAAGTAGTTACCTCTACTTAATCTTGCAAAAGATTTGTAATTTAAGTGGTTAATAGTATTTACCTCTGCACTTGAAATTTTAAGTTCAATTTTCTCTTCCCACTATCGCTTATAACAAAAATTAATAATAATTATAATAATGACTTTACGCGATTTTTATGAGAGATTTTTCCGTGTGCCGAGAACACGGCCATGTACACCAAGTGTCATGGTACAAGTGGTTGGCTACAGAGAAAAAAAATTTCAACTACTTGTCTTATAACATTTGATGTACCGGAGTGTGTTCTCGTCACACTAAAAAAAAATTCGGTTTTACAACCATGACATAAGATTTATCACCAGAGTTTCTCTACTCCATTGAACCAAATTATGCAAATCTTAGATGTTGGATCTAGAACCTTTTGGCTTTTTTTTATTCCATTTACAATTTTCCAAATTCCCCACCATGTTCCACAACAATGTTATATATCTACGGTCGGTTTTGTTACTGAAGAGTTGGTAAGCTTTCCTACTTTATATTATCCTTCAACACCAAAACCTGCGCCTGCATGCTGGAAAAATAAGCAAACTCTCGCTTATCTTTCTACTCCACCCACACAATACTGCTTGCAATTTTGTACGTACAACTGCATCTTGCCCTACTGTATAAGCACAATCAACAGCTGTTGAGTTCCGTTAAGAATTCCGGCTAAATCACTTGCTGTATGCCTGCGATTTTCCGTTCATAACCATGAGAAGCACCCTATTCAAGAAGGGAAATTCAAAATGTGGTTTTAGTAGAAACCGGTGTTACATTTACAGCACGGTATACTTGCACACGTATTGTACAACTCTTTTCAGGTTCGACAAACTCAGTCATATACATTTCACGGTATAAGAGACCTAATTTTACATTATAGACTATAGTTCTATCAACCACCAAAGCATCTAAAGATGGAAACTAGTTAAAGTCATACGCGACGTAGACAGGAATTACAAATGTGGTGTTGGGAAAAGAATGAATGAATGATTACTTACTGTGTTATCATAGTTTTGTTATGAATTCTTGTTCCGGGAAAATCCACTTGCAGAGAGAAGCCTTGACAGGAAACCCCCACCGCTGTTTGTGTTGACCTTGTCACGAGAATTGCTTAGATTGCTTATGAGAGACCAGTGTGTCTCAAAGTCTGGCTCAAAACCACTCTCTTGCATTTTTTGCATGAGCTCTGATGCCTTCCTGAGATTGTTTTCTGAACGATACCTATTAATTACAGACAAATATATCTGCCTGGTCACTGGTTCGCCTACACAAACCATAGAATTCAAAAGCCGTTCTGCTTCTGCAGTTTGTCCATCCCGACATAAACTGTGAACAAGAATGTCCCAAGTGTTGATGCTTGGCTTGAGATTTCTGTCCAAAATCTCAGTAAGAAAATCCATAGCTTGGTCCAGTTTATTAACCACGCAGCAAAAGCTGATGACAGAATCATAACTGGTAGAGGCCGGAAGATTTCCTTTCTTCAACACTATGTTTAGCAGGTCAACTGCCTTGCTCAGTCTTCCATACGAGCACAATCGTTTAATTAGATTATCATAGTTGATATTTTCAGGAACTAGACATTTCTCTACCATCCTGTCAAGAAAACCTTCTGCTTCTTCAAGCTTACCCTGAGAAAGAAGGCCCTCAACAATCGCATTTTGAATGATTGAATCATGAACCCAGCCTCTCAATTCCATTTCTCGACACAACCCCATGGCTTTCTCAAGCTCCCCAATACCACACAAGCTGGTTATAACCATTCTCAAGTTGCGGTTGCTTGGCCTGAAATCCTTGGAGATCATAGTACACAAATGGTCCACAGCACTTGACACATCTTTACACCGAGAAAACCCATAAACAAGAAAATTGTAAGTTACTTCATCAAGCGGCAATTTTTCCCCTTGCAAATGATCTATCACTTTATTGACAAGCAAAGCATTCCCGGTGTGGAAAAGATAGAAAATCATAATATTGTGAATGGTGAGACCATGACACTCATTTTGTCCAAGCATGAGCTCCTTCAGACTCAACAAATGAAGAACCCTACCTTCCACACACATCAACCGCACCAAATTGCGGAAAGTTGAGAATGAAATGCTGAAACTGTTCCTTATCATGATACCAAGTAGCTCCCTCACTTTCTTTAAGTTGTTAATCTTACAATGACCCTGAACCAGAATATTGTAAACTTCAGCATCCGGATGTAGCCCCTTCAATACCATACTCTGTATTAGAGCGGTTGCTTCGCCAACTTTCCCTGTAATACAACAGCCTTCGAATAATGCACGATCAATGGTAAGCGGAGAATAAGATTTCTCTTTTAGACCAATCTCTTTCAAATAAATGGCTTTTTCATATCTACCAGCCCTACACAACTGAGGAATTAATAGGACTAAAACATCCGAACATGGCACCAAATTTCTAGCCAGCATATTGTCCAGTATCGTAAAAGCTACATGAAACTTTCTCTCCTTACACAATCCCCTTATAAGATACCTATAAGCCATACAATCGAGGATGCCACCACGCTGTTCAAGTTCTTCCAACAATACATGCGCAGTTCTTGTAAAACCTTGAATGGAAAGATTTTCTATGAACATATGACATATATCTAACCTTGAGTGAGGGAAGGATATAAGCATACTTTCAAGAAGCTGCACCGTTTTTGTTATCATTTCTTTCTTGCAAAGGCATTCTATTAAAGATTTACAATCTTCGAACCCTGGCAACCATCTGTCGTGTTGAGCAAAATCCCAACAAACATGCAGCTCCTTCAAGTTTCCTCTCTTGCATAAACCTTTAATTACAGCAGTATACGTCTCGTTATTGATTTTCAGATGCCTTTGGAACATTTCAATCAACATTCTCCACCCATCAGATGTCAATCCTTTCTTGATGTATGCTTGGACAATAAAATTTAGAATTTCTTCGTCTAGCTGATTTACCAAGTGAAGCTTTTTATCCACAATATTGGCAATTCCCTTGATATGCGAAGGGGAAGCAGAGAGCCCTTTCAGCAAGGCAGAGAAGGTAGAAAAAGACAATTCTTGCCCCCATTGAACCATTTCATGAACCAACATCAACGCACACTTAGAATTTCCAAGAGCACATTCTTTCATCGTAAGTGAGTTATAGTCGGGTACCAAGCAATCTTCTAGGATCTCAGTGACTCTCTTCTCATACTCACCCAAGTCTGTATCCAAATAAAGTCCATTTCCAAGACTATCATAAAACTCCGTTGTAGAAAACACCACATCATTATCTCTCTTCAATCTCACAGCTAATGGGTCGAATCCTAAAATTGTAAATGCCTTCGATAGTGGATCCTCTACTGAAGAGTTTTGAACCAATCCGTGGCCTGCCATATCAAAAACTACCCTTTTCGCTTCATCAAATTGTCTAGCTTTACAATAGCCTGCTAAGAGAATTCTGAAAGTCGATAGATTAGGTGTTATCCCTCTATCCACCATCTCGTCAAAAATTTCCCCAGCATGCTTCCACATATCCCCCATAAAGACCCCACTGATAAGAGCATTATAGGTATACTTATGGGGCTTTAGTTGTCTTGCCAACATATTTGACAAGTAAATGAAGGCATTTTTGAGTTTTCGTTCACGACAACTCCAGCCAATCATGATCCCAAAGGTTAACTCATCAGGACTGAAGCCTAAATGTTCTAATTCTTGCATATATAGTTCCGACCTTCCTGTCCCGAAACTGCTACATAGAGAATGCATAATCCTATTCCCAGCCAGAACATCAGGTGCACACTTGATTTCGGCATAGAAACTCAACAGATCATCAAAGTCCTTCTTCTCACAATAACCACAAGTAATTTCATACAGAACTGAGTTGCTAGGCCTGAGCTCAAAAGCCATAGCCTTCTTCACAAGATTTCTTGCTTCCCGTATCTTTCCATCCCTGCAAAGCAATCCAATGATTTTCTCAACTGTACCCTCCTTCAAACCTCTCAAATCCACACCCAATTCCACCATATCCCAACAAACTCGAAAAGCCAATTCGGTTTTCTTCATTTTAACTAAATGATCAAGAAAAGCATCATAACACGATAACGAAGGGACTAAATGCCGCCTCATTCGATCATACATCGAAATGGCCCTTTCTGATTCACCAGCATTAACATACCTTTCAATCAAATCACTGAAAACTTCATTACTACTCAATACAATTTCTTGGTTTTCCATTGTGGAAAGCAAGAATTCAACGTCTCTAAGCAACCCCACTCGAATAAGCATTGAGGCCATGACCACATACGACTCCGAAAAATGCTTAAAACCCTTACTCTGTCCACTAACCCACTTGAAAATCTCCCACAAAGACTCAACCTTTCTAACTTCAAACCCAGCTCTCCCACACTGAAACCGAAAACCCAGTAATAATCCGAGCACATCTTCAGGTTTTAGCTCCGAAACCCGCCTAATTCTACGAGCGTATTCGGGCACCGCATCATAAATCTCCAAAAGAAGGTCTTTCAGAGAAGCATTGGCAAAGTCTCTGCCTTTGTTCTTGTCAAAAAATTGGGAGCTTCTCGAAAACACAGACTGGGCAATTCCAGAGAAACAAACGGAAGATAAATCTATGTGGGTTTTGTTATCTGGGGTCGGCGGAGATGGCGGCGGTGAAGGGTCCGTGAGACATGAGAATTGGCGGCGAGTAGTGAGGAGTGAGAAGAAAGTGTGAAGAGATGGAACCTGTTTGATATAGGGCCTGTGAGGCGAGTGAGAATATAAATGTTGGAGCATCCCAACGCAGAGAGCGGCGGTGGCGGTGGCGGTGATGGCGGCGGTGGCTGTGGCGGTGGTGGTTCTTCGTCTCATTTATGCATAGCATTGTGAGGGAATTCTCAGTACCCGTAAGCAGAGTTCATGAGAAAAGGTTAGCGTTTGTGTGGAAGTCGGAACGACAAGAGGGTCCGTCGTTTTGTTTTCTAAGCCATTATATTAGAGGAATTAGTTGTTAAAAGGACAAACCTTTTTTCAAAATAGGGAAATCAACACGGCCGACACAAATTTTGATACAAAAATATTTACAAGATCCTATATTTATACAATTTAAAACTTCACAATGGACAACTTTCGATTCAATTTCATCTTCTAAATGCAAAAATCTAATTGGTGATCATGTTGTTTTACGCGAATCATATATTATGGCATATGAGACATTTGCGTTTTGTGTGTGATTGTATCAATGATGTTGATTTTCCTATTTTAGTAAAATGGATTTGTGATTGTCTTGTTAAAGCCAAATTTTCATTATATAAACTAGCAATGTATGCGACATCTCTCACACAAAAGACAACATTTGCATGTAGATCGTGCTTGAGCATAACTCCTTTTCCCCGACATCTCTCACACAATAAGACTAAACAGATAAGCAACTGGTAGTCTAAAATTCTGCAGAGCTCTCCCCGCTCAAGTTCTGGTAGCCATGGATGAGCTTGAAATTAAGAGAAGAAAAAACGATAAGTATTTTGCAATTCACATCGGCTTAAGCTTAATTACTGAATTAATTATGATTAATTCGACTTAATTCCTGATACCGTATTCTAATCAGTCATTTGTATCTGTGATGAATTATGTTTTTCACAACCGTTTGATTGAATTCCTTCAATCCTCACCCTACACTTTTTGTAGCATTATAAGTTATGTGATGTATTAATGATTTTTCACAGAGAGAAGTGTGACATCACCGTCCAAACCAAACATAACATTTAAAAATTGGACTCAATTCTCAAAATATTGACAAATGAGGCAAACAAAATTTAATCATCAAATTATCGATTATCCACCTAAAGGGTTGACTTGTGGCACTCTTAGAGAACATCAAGGGGCAAGCATTGCCCTTGAGAATTGAGATGCAAGAGGCAACCATAAGAGTAGTTGACCTCAGTTGCTGTTGAACTCTAATCATCCCATCAAAAATTTCAGTTATATCAGCGTTGAAGTTCATCAAAAAGTGTACGCATTCTCTCATTCCTCACAAGTTCTTAACAAAAAAAAGGAAAATGGATCCGAAGTCGAGTGCTTTTGTGATTGGAATAGTTGGTGCTGCAGTCACTTTGTCTGCTTATTCTCAAACTCTCGTCTCTCCAACTCAGTGCATCGGAGTCGGCCTCTTTGTTCTCATGTTTGGGTTGTTGGTCAGGGAAGGTCTCATATCTCTCTAGCTCACTCCATCACTCTGTATAAATTTCTTTCGCTTCCCTTTTCGTTTTTGTAATTGAAATTTGCTTGATATGCTTTATGCAATTTTTTCTGGGAGATTTGTATGATCTAGAGCTTGTTTAATAGTAGTTATTTGGATTGGTGGGCTTTTGTTATATGTAATCTGTATGTTTTTTTTTTCTATGTATTATCATGCAAATCAAGGATCATAAGTGCATATGGGAATACTTTCTTGAGAAATTAGTTGCTTTCAACAGATAGCTTTTGATGTTAGAAATGATGTTGATTGAAACTATATAACTAAAATCGATCCGGTACAAATATCAAATTTGATTTAAATATGGTGTCATGGAATACTAGATTAATTAAGTAGTTGAACTTTAACTAAATGCGTGTAAACGCACCGATACTAAATGTAGAGACTCGGATCCCATTTTTTCATAGATTTATGAAATATATGGTATGTATACATATAACACGTTCATGTTATGAGAACAGTTAATCCAATCCCAACTACCTCACATAACATTGACCAGTTATTATAAGTTACCCGAGTCAAAACGACTGTGCAAAGTTTGCAACTTATCAAGGTTACATATATACAATAGCTAGATAAATACATGAAAATGGCCAGTAAAGAATAATGAAGCATCAACTTAGCAGACAAGGGCAGTTCCTTCAACTTGCAAGCTAGTCGTACTGTGTTAATCTGTGATATCCTACCTTGTGAAAGTAAAGACAGACATATTAGTTTGACAGTAAAGCTCCATAAGCTGTCTAACTTCTGTTTCATGTAGAAAGTTTCAAAACATTACATATATACGAAGCAGACAGCTTCAAGTAACCTTACATAAAATTAGATGTATCAAGCCGGCGACTCCCATCTGCAAAGTATGGAAAAAGATTAAATGAAATAATAATGTTTTTCTTTAACTAATACAACCGATATTCTATACTGTAAACTAATCTAATATATACAGAGGCAAATCTAAATTCGAACTCGAGTACATAATGTGGCTAATGCCCAAATCTGTAGATCAAGGAATAATGTTAAGTGCATAAAGAAATAAACAAGATTTCCATAAAAATAGACCAACTAACCCTTCAAATTGAGGTCTATGGCATGAGAACATGCTCCCATGACTACAACTACCGTCACTGCATGCATGATTGTCGAGATCGTGGTTGTTATCGTCGTCATCACAAATCTAGCATGAGAAAAGGAGGCAAAAATGTAGCCAGAGACGACTTGCCGATCAACTCATTGTCACAAGATCATGTATCTTATCAATCATGCATATACGCATGAGATGACATCAACATACATGATACATCCCATATGTATATGCTATGCACATATACATATATACATATATAGATCTACAAGATTAGGGTTGATATACAAATATTGTATGGGAGCATTGTTGCCGGCAAGTCATCCTTGGCTGCACTGCATACCTCGTTCCCACATGCAAGACTTAAGATGAAAAATACCACATAAGTAGAATAATATGAAGTTCCAATATACAGGTGAAGATTGTATGTGTTTGTTTGGCAGCAAAGAGAAAGAGGGCAGACTTTCCCGCAGGGCAACCAATCAAAGTAGAGTTTAACTGCAAGAAACTCAAGAAATGGAGGCAGAAGTTTAGGGTTTTTTCCCAAAGGAGAAAGACAACATTCCCGAGCAGAAAACGGAAACGAAACCCCTCTACTTATTTCAACAAGAAAACAAGCAAATTTCCCAAACAAGAAGCTGTTAGAAACAGGTAGAGAAAAAGAAGCCGATTGGACTACAAAGTCCGCTTGGCAGTGTTTGGACGAATAAGCTTTGAGCCAAGCATACATATAGAGCAAACCCTAGAACTCTACTGTCTTGTAGTTGGCTCGTTGCACGTTTTATGAAATTGGAAAAGCTGCTTTTTCTCTGTATCCAAACAGTCCTTGTATTAATGGTGTCAGATGTTGCACAGTAGTATAGCAACCCTAGTACTGTCCGACCCGCGTCTTTTGTCCAATAGGATTTGAGCAAAAAAACGAGTAATTTAGAGGGTTCTTAGATTTGGATGTGACTTTGCATGGGTGCATAATCCAAAGAATATCGAAGCCTAAAGATCCATCCCCATCACCCTTCAGGGTGCATTATTTCTAGGGACTTGATGTGCTTTTAAATTGGGAACAATGTTTGACTACTAAAAAATGAGTAGGAGTTTCTACTCAAAATTCTTAATGTTTTAATCATAGAACTTTGTGCTTATGATCAGAACTATTCATATTATGAATCACATTGTAAAAATCATCTATGCCAAAAATAAATTAAAACTAAGGTCGTTTAGTGAATCTATTGTAGCAAAATATAGACGGTTCATAATGCTTTTACATGTACCGTTCATTTGTTTACAAATAATTTAATGACTAAACGACCTTATTTTTAAGAGAATTTTAATGAAACACTCACGATATTGTTCACTTTAACAAAAAATGATATTTTTACTCTAAAAAGTCACTCCTAGTACTATTAACTTACAACATTTTTTTGTCATTTTGATTAAAACTCAAAGTTTTCAAGTTCTTTTCATTACTTTTTCTTATTTTTAATTGATTTTTTGTAGAGACAATCTTTATAAGATGATTTATAATTTGAACAGTTCTAATTATAAATATGAAGTTCTATAAATAGACAATGAATAATTTTGAGAAATTTTAAATAAAAATTTCTACTCATCTTTGAATAGTATGTTCTTAAATTAATTGGTATGACTTTCTTCAGAACGTGTACGTTCGAGTAGGAATGGGTTGGTGAGGTGAGTTAATCTACTGCATTTGGGAATGCGCCGCATCCCAAGATTCCCAACAAAGTTTTAGGGCTAGGGTTTTTCTTTCAGACTTGGATTGTCTGCCCTCCTTATCCTATGTTATTCTCATCTTCTCTTATTTCTGTGGTTAAAGTTAAGTCAGGTTAACATTTTATATTTTCATTACTTTTTATCTTATTATTTCTATAAAAAAAAAATCAATATAAAATGTTGACGTGGCTTAAGCGTGACCACAAAAAATAAAAGAGGATGAAAGGGGCATGAGATGAGGATGACAGACAATCCAAGTCCTTTTCTTTCACCAATGATATGACACAACTTGATTTAGATTTATCACATGACATCGCATTGGTTTGAGAAGATGCCAACTTTGATTTAGATTTCATGCAAGTCCAAATAGGAATTGGATCCTCTCTGAGGCAATGCCTCGGGATTCTACTGACCGGGCAACATGGATCGTTGAATTTTGATCAAACGGTTACAATTATTATAACTTTAAAGTGACCTTCTTGTTTGTAGCCGTTGAATCAAAATACAACAATCCATGTTGTCCGGTAGAATCCCGAAGCATTGCCTCGGAGAGTATCCAATTCCGTCCAAATATATATGCATAGATATCTGTCAGATATCCAGATCCCGATATGAGTTCATTATCATAAAACTCAAATTTGGTTTAATGTTCGTAATGTGCAACAAAGAAAGAATTCAAATTTAAAATTTAACGAATTGGCTGAGAATTGAAATCAAAACTCAAATGTTATATTATAGCATTTTCAACGGAGATATTAAATTTTAAATGTAATGTTATGTAATCAAATTTAAATGTATGAACAAGCTTCAACCGATACGTCAACTTTATGTAGATTGACACATGAGAGCATCTTCAAATAGGATGTCAAAATATCCAAATCAACAATAACAGTAAAAAAAAACACCAACATTATTTTCTAACCGAGTAACCTAATCTAATGTGACATGACATGGAATAACATCTCTTCCCCTCGCTGTCAAATTCGTTATTAAATTTTTATCAAATCTCCCACTCTCCTCTCTCACCGGAACCTAGAATCTCAGTCGCCGCTCATCCTTCTTCTTCCCTTTCTGGGAACCAAACCCAGAAACAAACCTAAAACCTCACGATCTTCGCTGCAATCCCGAGAAAGAAAATCTCCGCTCCTCCCTTCTTCGTTGTGGTCTTCAAAGTTGGATTTTTTCTCTGCAATGGAAATTAATTCGTGTTTTTGTCTGTGCACAGGATTCTCTCTCCCGTTCCACAGTTCCTCTCGTCTTTCTCCTTCCCCGCTCCACCCTTTCCACAGTATCTTGGAATCAGGAGATTTCCAGAAAGAAGGAGGGGCTGGGCTTCGTTTCGCATTTAAAAATATAATGAAAATGAAATGAAAATAGTGTAATAAAATAATCGTTCAATTTGACATATCGAGTGGAGAACATAACTTCAAAAAATGTCAAAGTGCCACGTAGGCCGTCAAATTCAAATTTTATACTTAAAATTTGACATCTCTTTTGAAGATGCTCGAGAAAATGTGATGTTAAATAGTTTTTAATTATTTTATTGTGTGAGTTTGATTAATGCACTAATTATAAATCTTGAAATTTTATTTTAATTGATTTCTTTTTAAATTGGGTTCTATAAATATCATTTATAACAAAAAAATTTATCGGTTGGAAAAAGAAAAAAAATCTGACATTACCACGTCAGCTATCAAATTAACATTTAACATTTATCTTTTAACATCTCCATTAGAGATGCTTTTAAAGATCAAATATAACTTGCGTGAGCTCCAAATATTTATTTATTTATTTATTATAAATGCAATATATAGGGAGGGTGAATCAAACTCAGGATCTTAAGTGCATAAAGCAAATGTTACAAACCAATTGAATTACAGGGCCATTGTCGTGAATTACACCTGAAACGGGAATTTAATTTCAATTGTAACTCGAGATCCGCAAACCGCACTTGAAATGAAATATATATTTGTGTTTTGACCTTAAAAAATGAATTGAAGTTGAGACGTGCCAAATAGTACAACACCTATAGTGTCCCCCAACTTAACCACCTATAGCACAAGAAGTGGAGTTTTATCCCTAAAGACCTCGGTGCAACTGGAAGTTGAACAATTTAATATAAGTTGCGACTTTTTTTTTGTGAGATGACTGATGTAAAACTTTTTGTTTTATTTAACACCTTACGTGCTCATCGGCATTCCTGTCAAATTTTTATTTTTTGCAAGTAAAGTCGCCATCTAGCTCTCGGTCTAGTGGAACTTTCCGTCTAAACATTGAAAGAGATCCAAAGTTTGCAATAAAAAACACCGGAAAGGGCAATTTCTTGATTCCCTCCAGACATTTGTGATAAACAGCAAGACGCAGAAAGCAACCAGAGGCTTCAAAACACATCACACCAACTCATAAACAAGAGAAAAACTGAACTACAAAAGCAGACGGGGGGGCCTCGCCCCGACAAGTACACAACCCGCACACATCCCCTTCCCTCCAAAGAGAAAAACAAAATGCAAAAGTTAATCCCATCCAGTGCCACCAGGTACAAACAATACGCAATAAGTTGCCAATCAGATTATGTTTCAATACTTCATAATATATACGTCTGCTTAAATCGTGTTTGCAACAAGCAATTCTTGTATCATGATCATGCCGACGGCATTCATTCATAGAACCTGCCAAATGCGTTGTACAAGAGAGATCACATTTAACTATAGCTAGACAGTGACACGACGACCATGCATAACATAATAAATCAACCTACCACTCAGAATCATCGAGTTTCAACCCCACAACTTTCCGACTAGGCCTTCAAAACTTAGGTTTGTAGCTCCAGCATATCCATCGAGTTGGGATGTAACAAACAATTGAAAGAAACTCCAAACTTACCTGAACATGAACATGAACAAAACTGCCAGCAGGAGAACTTGATAGGAACCTTGCACTTAAATTTTGTGTTCAACCAAAAATTTCCCAGGACAGCAAATTTTTCGTTGCATGGCGTTCAATTTATAAAAATGCAGGCAGGTGTCTAATTAAAGCTCAAGCACACAGCTTACGTAATAGTAGCTACTCTAGAAACAGATCCCTCGAGTCTACTCCAATTCCACTACCCAAGTCGTGTTGAGATTGAGCTTCAATTACACATCCGCGTCATTTTTAAATCAGAACTAGTAGACCTCAAAAACAGTTATGTAGATGGATTTTACAACAGATATCGGAAACCAAAATGTAATATGAAACGATATAGAAGTGAAATCATAAATGCGTGCAGTCAGATGATACAACAATCTGCTACATCACAAAGTAACCGGTTAAGTTTTCATGATCCACAACATATAAATTCAAACAACAAAGTAATCAAACTACATAGCTGAGAAAACACAAATACAAAGGCAACGTTGAAGTAACATGGCTTCATAATGTCAAAGTGTAACAGGAAAAACAGCAACATGGGCAGGCAAGCTGGTATATGGTTTCTAGGGAAGCTTGGTAATTTTGGTTTCTTGGACTTTTTAAGTAGATTCGTCAAGGTGGGCCATGACTATGTCATATGCTGGTTCGTCTTCTGGTTTAGGCAGACAGTAGGCTGGCTTCAGGCTTCATAGAACTCAGCTGTTTCGATGGGATGGGAAAGGCAAAAGAGGGAAAATAAGAGCATCAGAATTTTATATACAGGGAGATTGGAGAGGTTACGATTATCAAAATACTGGCCAAGGGGTAATGCCAGTTATAATAACAGACATGAAAATCTCAAAAGACAATCATAGTCTACCTGATGGTACCATCATTAAACATAGTTTCTCCTCCGAGAAACAGGGTTCTGGCTAGATAACCTGATATCATAAGCTTCAAATCAGGATTAATGCGTTTTGAGACCGGTATTCGTGGGAAAAAGAAACAGGTTACTTATTTAATAAACCCAACATTAGAAGCCTACTGCGCTCATGAACAAAGCCGGATGACTCCATTCAGAGATATTTTGTCTAAAATTCGTTAAGTGCAAATATGAAGTTCCAGAATTCATATTTTATGGATATCCAACTAGAGGTGTTCTACTGATGGTGAAGTTGTCACCTAACATTAGGGATAAATCTAGCTAGTCGATAAACACTCGCAGGAAAGAGCAAAAGAACACAAAATAAAAGGGAGGCAGGGAGCTGAAATTAAGAAGAGGCAATCCAACTAAGAAAGGACGATGAAAGAAAAGTTTTACCCAGAACCACCACTCCGCCCAGAAGAAAAATTTCCATAGGCTCCGTAAGCACTGCCGCTACCACCAATCTACATATGATATGAAGAAAAAGTGTGAAGGAACAAATGAAGATATTGGTGGTTGCACATAAAGGGTAAATAAACAAAATCAACTGCACTAAATAAAGAATCTATGAAAGATGGCACTAAGTAAAGAAGAAAACCTTTGTAAAGTGAAAACAAGTCACCTTAACTCTTAGAAGAAAAGTCAAAAACTATAAAAATATACCTGTGAACCACCATAACTTCCATAACTGTCATTAGCTGCAAACTCACTTGAGCCACCATAGCCAGCAGAATATGAATGCCCACGGCCATGTCTTCTACCATCCCTACTATCATAATTTGGACCATCTGGACCATCTGCTGACACAGGAAGATAAGGCAGAACTGGCAGGAATCCTGACATTCCACCTTCCCGGTCGAAAATGTTTGCTCTTAATCTGGTAACTACTTGTATAAGAGCATCCTTAACAATATCAAGGTCTCCAGAAATCTGTAAAATGAAACCCAAAATTGTCAATATTCATACTAGCTTAATCTAGAAAATCTCTAAATGCATTATCAAAAAGAAAAAAAATTCAAAATGACACAAGAAAATACAATGGTCAGGCACAGTACCGGGAGAAAGACTTTACCTGCACCATTTCATCATCTTCAGATGCAATTTTGGGAAGATTTTCCTTGGAAAGTATGCGAATATTAGCTTTGGTAAGTCTCCTCATCTCAGTTACAATAGCTCCACCTTTCCCAATTAGGCAGCCAATTCGTGAGGTTGGAACAAGCAGGCGGGTTGTGAATGAGACAATTCCTGAATCTCTTTCTACCTTTTCACTGCATCTGGGTTGCAAACGCACTGCTGCTTCTATAGTTGCTGAGAATGTGTCTTCAAAGAACTGAAATGGTACATGTTAAAAAAAAAATTGATGTAATATCCTCCAACGATACATCTGCCTGCAAAAAACAAATGGAGTAGTAATTCACCTCTTTTGCCGATACAGTAATTAGGCAATCATCTCCTTCAGTAGCTGAACTATCAACTTTAATGACAGCCCCAGAATCCTGTCTAATTTGGTTAATTATGGTACCACCCTTTCCAATCACACCTCCAATATTTGCAGTTGGACAAACCAAGCGAATAGAAAATTCTTTTGAGGATGCTTCATCTCTTGGAGCCGAGTACAAGGAGCGTGACCAGTCTCCAACATCACCTTTGTACCCCCCTCCATAAGGACCCATCATTGGAGCAATTCCCATCAGTGGGGGACCACCAGATGGACCCATGAGTGAACCACCAGAATACATAGGTACCGAAGAAGTAAGCAAATGCTGAGATCGTGATGGGTTATCATGTAGGCGAGATGCAATTTGAAAAAGAGCCTTCTTAACAAGAGGAGCTTCCCCAGATATCTGAATCCATTATCAAGAACTTAATGAGCAATATCCAAGTCCCCACAAAACAAATAACTTGCACAAAGTGACTCCAAAGAAAAATTCTCAACAACTGCACGTCTCACAATCTAATATAGTATGTTCCATCGAAATCTCTAAACAGATAAGAACATGCAAAGCACTACTCTCTTCAGCTAAAAGATGTCAAAATGCTACCAAGAAATTTATCCATTACAGATCAAAAGCGCTAAGAACCCGCATCAAATCACAAATTTAAGACATATCCATACGCAAAAAAATGGCAAAGCTCAAAAATTCATTCAATCTACCTGCACAAGCTCATCAGAGTTCAAGGCACAAGAAGGCAAATGGTCTTCCTTGAGAATCCGAATCTGCGCACCGGTTTCACTTCGAATGTTCTGAACAATCTGCCCTCCTTTCCCAATAATGCAACCAATCTGATCAGACGGCACAAGAAGCCGCGCAGTCACATGGTGCCCCCCGCCACCACTACCGTCCGCTTCCTCGTCAATATTATTATGCGTGTCCTCAGCAATCACCCTATCATGGACCTTGAACAGAGCGTCCTGAGCCGGAGCCACATACGTCCCGCCATCTTCGAACCCATTCGTCTCATCGCTCGCACTGTAAATAGTAACCACCCGCTCTTCGCTGCCCGGCACCGTCTCGCCGATTCGAATCTTGGACTTTGTGTCCACCCTCAGCTGCTTCACAATCTCTCCTCCTCTCCCAATTATGCTCCCAATCTTCTTCACCGGGCACAAGTAACGGTAAACGGTGTCCTCCGCATCGATGATGAATTGCTCTCTTTCTTCGCCGGAATTTCTCCTTTTGTTTCCTCCTCCGCCGCCGTTGTCGGCGTACTCCGACTGCGAATGCGAACGTTTTCCGTAACTACTCCTCTGACCTGCCATCGCTATCTGTTTCCCAATCATTCGGTTGAAACAAAATCAGTGCGAAATCCGATTCAAATATAATTTACAACCAAAATTGGTACACAGAAACCCTAAATTGGAGAAGAAAATCGAGTACCTTTGGAACGGAGAGAGATGACGATCGAACTACCAGATTCTGCTGCCTCTGCGATTTGAAATCTTAGATTCAGATTTCTAGGGTTTTGACCGCCCTTGCTCTTCTTTTTTGTATTACTACCATAGACTTAGAGGAAGACCCTAAAGCTTGTCGAGGAGAATAAATTATAAAACTAAGGGCCAGGCTGGTTTGAGAGTGAGGTCCTTAAAAAAAAAACACCCATGAAAAAAAGTTGTGAGGGTTTTAGGTGTTTGGTAAACTAAAAAAAAAAGGCTTATTTTGAAAGCTGCTGTGAGAATAAGCTGAAATCAAAGGAAAAAGCTGAAGCTGCTATTTGCAGCTTTGGAAAACTGGCTTTTTTTCAAAGCACGCGGAGCTACCGTGCTCCTTTAATGAAAAGACCCACTATCAAATTGTTTTTTTTTTCCAAAAGCACTTTTACAAAAAAGTTTACCAAACACTCTGCTGATTTATTTCACAGCCGCTTATTCTCACAGCAGCTTTTTTTCAAAACACTGCAATATCAAACCAGCCATAAGACCCTTCTCGGTTTTTAAATGTTACGGTTCATTTAATGATATTTGTAATTCATTCTTGCATTAAATTACGTCAAAACTTTCATATATTACGGGTAACGTAGGAGACATTTTTATTTTTCTAAATCTACATATAATTTAATACTCATTTTTTCTAGAGTAGATAATGTCGTTTGTTTATGAAAAAAAAAAACTCATTTTGTTTTAGTTTCCTAATTAGGAAATTAATACCCACTCAATATAAACAACCTACGCACGTATTTATGAGTAGTTAGTGATTCAATTCCTCTTATTGTTTCTACTCGGTGAAAATTAATACCCACCCTATAATTATCAATTTATATTCTTTAAATTATGTAATAAAATTTTTAATCAAGACGAGAATTCAAGGATAAATAGCAATTATCTCCCAAACCATATAAACATTTACTTTTCTCTCATAAAATCCAAACATTTACTTCTTAAGAAAAAGTAATATAAGTAGACCTGTTATTTAAATCACATTTGAAAACCATACAAAATAAACATATAAATTAACACTGAATGATTTAATAATTAGCAATCATATCATACAAGAGTAAATTGTAGCAATGGTCCTTTAATTTTAACTCAATTAGAGCAATAATCTCTCAACTAAAAATTCATTATTATTGGTCCATCAACTCATCAAAACGTGCAGTTGTGGTCTCTCAACTAAAAATTTATTACCATTGTTCCCTCAACTTTAATCCAATTGGAGAAATAGCCCCTCAACTTTAACCCAATTGAAGCAATATTCCCTCAACTTTAACCCAATTGTAGTAATGGTCATTCCAACATAACTCATTTTGACAAAATTCTGACGAAGTTGACGAAAATGACCATATAGCTACACGTTTTGATAAGTTGAGGAACCCCAATTGTAGCAATGGTCATTCCAACATAACTTATTTTGACAAAATTCTAACGAAGTTGATTAAAAACATCATAGCTACACATTTTGATGAGTTAAGAGACCAATGATAAAAAAAATTTAGTTGAATAACCATTACTCTAATTTGATTAAAATTAAAAAATCATTGTTACAGTTTACTCATCATATAATTCACAAAATATAATTTAAATAAATAGTAACGTAGCGTTACCTAACAAAAAAACCCTCTCCACCAAGCAAAAACGGCGTTCGCGAGGACATGACGCGCGTCGCAGACATATATACCCTCGTCTCTTATCAATAAAAATCCTCCCACCAGACGTCCCCAGTTCCCACCCAATCCGACCCAAACCCACAATTTTCACGGTCAAATCTCCCACACTTTCTTGACGGCCAAACACCACAATCGCTCTCGCTCTCTCCCCAAACCCTAACCCCCAATCCAACTTGGTCCACCCTTTCTATGCCCTATGTCGACATCGGGTACGCCGCAGTTCCGGTACACGCAGACGCCGTCGAAGGTGCTCCATCTCCGCAATCTCCCGTGGGAGTGCGCCGAGGAGGAGCTCATCGAGCTCTGCAAACCTTTCGGCAAGATCGTCAACACCAAGTGTAATGTCGGCGCCAATCGCAATCAGGCCTTCGTCGAATTCGTATGCTCCTTCTCACCTTTCTCCGTTCTGATTTCAGTATTGTATTTTCTTTATTGATAAATTCATTAAATTTTCCAGATTTTATGATATTTAGCTTTGGAATTTTCAGTTAGCTGCGTAATTTGTGCGAGTATACTTATTTCTTGTAGGGATTTAATACAAGCCATTAAATTTTTTATAAATTCACTGAAAATTTCCAGAATTTATGATATATGGCTTCAGGGTTATCCAGTTAGCTGCCTAATATGTATGAATGTTCTTATTTCTTGCAAGGATTTTATGGTATATCTTTCGCATCGCTCAATGTTTATATGTTGATGAATGTGATTATTAATTTTGCAGGCAGACCTAAACCAGGCCATAAATATGGTTTCGTATTATGCTTCATCCTCGGAGCCTGCCCAGGTCCGTGGTAAAACCGTTTACATTCAGTATTCAAATAGACATGAAATTGTCAACAACAAAAGTCCGGGGGACGTACCCGGAAATGTCTTGTTGGTAACCATTGAGGGTGTTGAAGCCGGCGATGTGAGCATTGATGTTATTCACTTGGTAAGTGTATTTTGGCCAACATTTGGGCATATCTTATAATATATTGCAAAACCTTGTTTCAACCTGCCTGGTACATGTCTAGGGATCATGAAATGCCGAGTTGTTTTCGAAGTCATGGGTTTCTGGATAAACATTTACGTTTAATTTACGTAAAGCAGAATTTTTTTTTTTTTTTTTTTTTTTGCCCCTTTTATTGAAATCAGTTGAATCACAGATGGTTATGCCTCTTATTTAAATTCTTTTGTTGGAAGCAGTTTGGAATTATTATCATGTACGTCATACTCCTTTCTAAGGTCACCCATATATGCACAGGTGTCATTCTGCACTTATAACTCAATCTGTTTGGATTTTTTTTGCTGCCCATAGTATTTTCATCGTGGAGGGTTTCTGCTGTTGTCTTGTTTCCTTTCAGTATCAATGTAATACGTGTATGATGAACTGAACCATTTTTCAGGTGTTCTCTGCTTTTGGCTTTGTTCACAAGATTGCTACTTTTGAAAAAGCAGCTGGCTTCCAGGTTTGTATTGGATGATCTTTCTTAGTATTGCATATGACTTGTATTCGAGATGCTTTGTGCTTCATTCTTATTCTCTCATTTTAATTTTGCAGGCATTGATTCAGTTCAGTGACGCTGGCACTGCATCTATGGCAAGGAATGCGTTGGATGGAAGAAGCATACCCAGGCAAGCAATCTCCATATGCTCCCTCCTCCCACCATCATTTTTCTCATAGAGATCAGTACATCTGGAATAGTGTGTATTGTTGCTAATTTTGGCATGTAATGCTTTGCATTCAGGTACTTGCTTCCAGAGCATGTCGGTTCCTGCCACTTACGTATTTCTTATTCGGCACACACTGATCTGAACATCAAGTTCCAGTCTCACCGAAGCAGGTAAGAAACAGAACCAACAGGTCAATAATCTTTCTTTTTTTTCTTGCTGGCTTCATTTTTCTGTCTCTGATTGTGTCTATTTCTACACTCTTTAGTTGATTTTATTGCGTGTAAAATCAAATGCTAATTGGTGTGTGTGCCTTTTGTCATCTAGGGATTAGTGAAGCCTGGTAGCCAGAACACAGATGTGTTGTCATGTCCATTTAGTAATTCCTTGATCTTACATATTGGCCTTTATGTATTTGTTAATTTCATTGTAGTTAGTGTTGCTCATTTAATATTGTGGGAAATGTTCTCTTCTGCCTTGATCTTACACGATCACACTCTACATTTTTCTGTTTTCTTTGCCAACACATTTTTCTTGTTGGGATGGCTTCTTGTCAGTGTCTTGTATTTGCCACATACTCCTCTTTATACTAAATGATTGCTTCTCATTCTACAATTAGAAAGTATCTGTAATGTATTTTAGAGAACCCAACTTGTCTACTAATGAGAGTTAAATACTGACTTAATCGTTCCAGTATTTAATGAATTTAATAGTATATCTAAAAGTTGAGGACAACAAGGTGATTAAACAACACTGCCACTGATCATCAAACTTCACTGAACATCATCTTTCTAGCTTTTTTGGCTGTCTTATTATGGTGTTAATGCCTTGCCTTTATCATTTAATCATGGCCATTCTTAATAAGCATTCTTCAATTTGATATCTATCTTTTTTTTTTGTAAAACGATATCTACCTTTTTGTTTGGGCTTCAAATTGGCTTTACGGACGTGTTTCTACTCTGAGGCAGTTTTTTACACTCTCACATCAGTTCACGCATGTAGTTTTGGCTTAATTTGTATGATTTTGTTGCATTGATCCTGTAGGGACTATACAAATCCACACCTTCCTGTAAATCCTACTGCAATAGAGGGGATTATGCAGGTATCTTCTTGCTTTTAGAATATTTACTTAAACATATATTATGTAGTATTGGATATTACTACCGAAGCCCAAAATTGATCTAATTTGCTGCCATCTCCAGCCTACTGTAGGTCCTGATGGAAAGAAGAAAGAGCTGGAGAGTAACGTGCTTCTTGCTTCAATTGAAAACATGCAATATGCTGTCACAGTGGATGTTATTCACACGGTCAGGGTTTTCACCTTTCATGTATTTTTAAGTGCTCAATTTACTAAGAGGAGTTGTAGATATCATGATCCTTTCTTATATGCTACAGGTGTTCTCTGCGTTTGGCACTGTCCAAAAAATTGCTATATTTGAGAAGAATGGTCAAACACAAGCATTAGTTCAATACCCTGGTATGTCCTCTTTCAATACGACTCTTTGATTTGTCACTGATCTTTGAGAATTCGGCTGTGGCTAACTTGTGAGTTGTTATTCTCAGATCTCAATACAGCAGCAGTTGCCAGAGAAGCTCTAGAGGGACACTGCATATATGATGGTGGCTATTGTAAGCTTCATCTATCATACTCTCGTCATACTGATCTCAATGTAAAGGTATAAATGTGAGTTTTTGAGTTAAACTGTTCATGAGAATAAAAATAAGGAAATTGTAAAGACATCCTTAGAAGAAAAAGCGGATTTGTTATTGGTCGAAAAACGATTTGGTCCTTAAATGTATGCTTCTTGACACTTACTTTTCCATCTGATTATCTCAATGCATTCCCAAAATATCTTTCCTGAGATTTTGATTGCTTGTATTTATTCTTACTTGCAGGCGTATAGCGACAAAAGTAGAGACTATACGATCCCAGATGCTAGTTTGCTTGCCGCACAACAAGTTTCTGGTTACCCTCCTCCTCCTCCTGGTGCTTGGCAGAATCCTCAAGCTGCTCCAATGTACCATGGCAATGAGTACAGTGGTGCAGCTTCTGTGCAGGCCCAAGCTCCTCCAGGTCCTCCAGGACAACCCTCATCATGGGATCCAGCCATGCAGGCAGGCAGATCAACGTTTGTTTCGGCTCCTAGCCCCTTTCCCGGTCAAACATACCAGGCATCATCCGGTCCTGTATATTACTCTGCAGCAATGCCAGCGGGTTCTTCGCCTCTCCAATCAGGTCCAACTGCTTCAGGTATGGGTTCTAGGGGAATGTCTCAGCCAGGGGTTCCACCCAATGCGCGACCTGGTGGTGGTGCTTCATCTCCAGGGGTTCGGCCTCCTGGTGCCTCACCATCGTACTACGGCCAATAGGATGTAGTGTTTTGTTTTCTTTAAACGAATGCTGGGTATTGCCGGGCTC
This sequence comes from Malus fusca, assembly GCA_035220775.1. NCBI lineage: Eukaryota > Viridiplantae > Streptophyta > Magnoliopsida > Rosales > Rosaceae > Malus > Malus fusca. Next base: position 3,692,939 of record CM069067.1, on the reverse strand, counting down.
ATCTTTTGTGTTTTTTTGTTGTTGTTGGGAATGCGTCCGACCCCAAATTCGATTTGCAGTGTCTGAAACTCAGCACTGCCCTGCTTTGATTGGAACCTGTTCTTTTGGTTTTAGTTTGAATATCCCATATATATTCTGTTGTTTCTGTAGTACATTTTTGTATCCACACCTTCAATTTGAAGACCCGGGAACCTGAGAACGGTTTCAATATGCTTAACTATAATTCGATGTCCCGTTAACTTATTCTTGGGATTCTGCTGTGACGGTTTTCTTAGTGAATCATGCATTGTCTTGTGTTTTAATCTTCAGCATGATGGTGCACGATTCGTTTGGACCGCAACGCTGGCATCCCGTGCTGCTGTGGGCCAGTAGCATACGATTTTCACGATTTCCACGAACCGTATGGAGAAATCAACCACCAAGTAAAATTCCAAAAGCCTGTAATGTAAGGTCAATTTCTGGGTTGGCCTACTTCATTTAAAACAAGAGAGTTGTGCAGGCTTGTGGTTGAACACAACACGAACAACTTGCTCACAGTACCAGTGGGTCCGCACCTAAAGTTGATCAAACTCCGTGATCAAACCCCGATGGCGGAGAAAAACTTGAGTGCAACCGAGCGTCTATTCCTTGTGCCCATCTTTCTTCGAGCGAGGAGCATAAACTAATGTACACTGATTGCGCCTAAGATTTTGCCTCGATGGTGACTGGAGAGCTCGAGAGCTGTCGGATCTCAAACATCCCAATGTGAACCTGTCTCAAGATAATCTAGTTGAAAAGTCAACAAGATTGAACTCTTTGCTCAAATTCTAATGCTGCAAAACATCATAGTATATCACCACATGAGTACACTTGCTATACAATATATTCAAAGAATCTGTCTGGTAACTGGTTGTATATCGTTTTGTGCCTAAACTCTCAGAATGATTAGCTTCGATCTTACCGTTGTTTTTTCGTTGGTTGTAATTTTTGTCAGTCTTGCCATTAATCCAAAATCGAAGTTTGTGTGTTTCATCTTCATACATGGAAGTCATTTTCTTTCGTTGCATTTTTAAGGAACATGGCAAATCTTTACTTAATAGTTAATACTTCTGTAGAGTTACTAGTAATTAGTATATTGCAAATTGTAAATCCCCATAGCTTTAAAATTGAAGTGCATAAATCACTACCATAGTATTATAAATGTTTAATCAATCAGTAGTGAAAAGTTTTAAGAATAAGTCATACATCAAAGGAAAGACCCACAGCTTTAAAATTTTACGTACCACTTAAGCATCCAGATGCTGTCAATTAGTTGGTTTGTCCTTGCAATTTCATACAAGCTCCACCAAAATCAACTCAAATAATTGAGAAAAGTTCTTTCACATATATACATATGTGACATTCTGGTCTTGTTAATTTACTATGCAGCATTGGCTAAAAATATGGTTCCTCCATGTGGGTTCGTGATGTTGTACCGCATGCCAAGTTAAAAGTTTACCAGAAATCTATTATCAAAAGTTAACTAAATATTCATTAAGATTTTTTTATCTTTTAGTCAAAATGGTTTCTAGGATTGTAATAACTCTTCAATTTAATTTCTGAGATTTAAAATTGATAGAAGTGGTCCATGAGATTGTCTAATGTCAATCATTTTGGTCCTATAAAAAATTTCTGTTAAATTGAAGAAACCACCAGTTTAATTGGAGGGGTTGATTTGACAAGAATACCATCAAATTACGGAGTTTTTCACAGAATTACCAAAATGATTGATGATGTACAATCTTAGGGACAATTTTTATCGATTTTCAATCAGAGACCAAAGTGAGGAGATATGTCAATCTCAAATATCATTTTGGCTAAAAAAAAACCTTTTTTTTTTTTAAATCAACTGGGAGGGGAGTCCGAACTTAGAAAGCTTTGAACATTAGAAAGAGAAGGTAGACCGAGAACTATATATATAGTTGGTCAAAAGTCATACCCTTGTTATGGTCACAATAAACTTGAGCATGATCAAGAAATTGATCAATGACATGTTTACTTATTAGTAATGACGGAGTAAGAAATTGAAAACTTAGTAATAACGGGAAGTAAAGAATGAGAATCAGATCAATTACCTCATTGTAAATCCAATTCTTAGAACTAACAAAACATACAAATAATAAGCTCCAAATTAGTAGTGTGGTAATTTACCTTTTTGGTGATGTAAATGAAGGACAATGAAGGAGATAGAACATACACGTTTTGCTCTTATTACTCGATTTCACCTAGGCAATCCATATGTCATATGCCCGGTCGGAGGCAGACACAAGATTAATTAACTAGAGCCACGAACTTTCTGGATATATTTAGCTGTGCATTGGAGATTTGGAGGTTAATATCTAACTATGACATGGTCTAATATAGTCTAACGGTTTCTGGTCGAACTTGATTGTACATTATACTACTCTTTGTTTTTGTTGATATATATACCGTTAAATCAGCATGTATGGTCTAACTTAATGGCTTAATTTAGGAGTGTAATCTAGGGTCTGATGCAGATGTTTGTGCTATATATTAATGGAGAAGTGTAATCTTACCATTCAGAAAATGTATATACATCAGTATCTGTAATTCTGTTGTTCATGTGTCACGTGAGGTGAAAGATATACACATCGTGACATGCAAATTAGGGTTTGTCTCTTTCTCTGTATGCAACATATGTGTTTAATGTATTAACTGTTATGTGAGAAGAGATAGACGTTTATGTACAACACTTGATGGTAGGGTTTCTATCGTGTTGCTGCACATGCATATGTATTACACGTTACGTCACATTCAATAGGTACTCATCAAATTAATGATGGAGAATTGCCATCACATGGCGTTCGAAACGCAAATGCATGTGATCGAGAAGTATATATGCACGGATAACGGAAGCATGCACCATCTGCATCAAACCCTAGCAACAATTTATTGTCCATTATATCATCATCAGTCGCAAATATTGGCCATTGATTTCAAAGGTTTGTGAGTTCAGTTATGGTGAAAATGATGCATACTAACACTTGGGGTTGGGTGATTGATTAGGCCACTGTCTGGTAGGCTTAGCTTAATTTGCAAAACTGTTCAACATGGCTCAGAAAGCAAGTGTCCAAATATCCAGAAAAGCAAGCTCCTCATATAATATATATATGTGTGTGTGTGTGTGTGTGTGTGTGTGTGTGTGTGTGATGCAGAGTGAGTGAGTGAGTGGTGCATACATACGCTAACATCTGTCTTCCGACATGTGCAATTGGTGAAAACCTTGGCCTCTGCGTTGTTGACCATGAAGACCAATCTAAACCACTTCCAATCACACAGTTTACACAAATAAAAGAATAGCTTCAGTTTATTTTTACTAGGGAATGAGCACAAATAGGACTGAAGGTGCACTAAACGAAGGATAAAAGAGCACTAAATCTTGAAATTTATATACGATTTGTTGTTTGTTTAGTGTATATACTGCAGACTTACATATATTAAGTCATAGCCAAGTCGATCTATGCATATTAAACCCTAATTCTTTGTTTTGGAACAATTAGCGTCATGATATATATTATCTAATGATAATAAGGGCGTTGGTGTAGATCGATCACTGAGACGAGAAAATTGAAAGCATTAAGGCCCACAAAATTTCTTGCAAAGATCCGCTGTTTTCACCTCGACTAGACAAGGTTTCTATTCTTTATGAACTTGACATCAAATCCAGACGCAGATGCAGAATAAAGTTTCTGGACATAAAGGTAAAAGCCACATGCATGACCACTTAATTTGCAAAATGGTTGTTTCTATTACACACCACCATATGTATTGGGCAAGGTTACCCCCATAGATTTAAAGTCACTCACTCTATATCTATATATAGTTTGGCTTGTAATAAAATGGTATGTATCTTTCCCATACACCATGAGAGATTCATAGCTATGGGGTTGTATATCTTCTTGTTTTTAACTCTTATTACATGGCATGTTCATGTGATGGCAGGTTCATGTGATGAGAGAAATAGATCCGATAAACTATATAACCAGTTAAAAAAAAGACAATAAACATGAAACATTTAATTTAATTATACATGTGCTGTTGTTAACCCATCAATGGTTGGTCTGGAATGAACGGAATTTATCAGCAAAAAAACCTACAGCAAGGTGCACTTTGTTGCAAATGAAAACATTCAAGCCCTAGCTACTTGCAGTCTTCGCAGGCAGTAGTACAAAAAGATGGAAATTACCTGCAACTACATGAACTGATTTCAATAAATTTGGAGTTTGGACAGGAAATTCCACGTGGCAGGTAAATTAAGTGTAAATGTGAGTAGCTCCTAAAAATTTACCATCTTCACTACCTTGTCTTCAGGACCAGATTATTTTACTATGGGAGGATAAAATTTTGAGCACGTAAGAGGAGTGTCCAACCACGTATTTGTAGGGTATCTCTCACAAAGCATACCCCCATGCATTTAGTTATGTATCGAACTCCATACTAGTCCTAGCCGTTATGAGAATTACCGTAAAATTACGTAGCTCTATCGAAATTTCTCTCCTATCTTGTTACTAGGGGGGGTTGAGCCAAATTTACTCTCTGCCACTGCCACACATTGGTTTCACTACGGCAATTGCCAAATGGTGGAAATTAACTTGAAAACCACGCGGTTTGAACCCTAAAAACCGCTCTCTCAGTCCCCAAAAACTGCATTTATTGATTCTACAAACAACAGATATCGTGAGAGTCCCCAAACCCACTTAGCAGCATGCATGGTCCCAACAGCTCTAAAATTGTCAAGAGATTTTTCAGTGTGACCGTCACACGAGATGGTACACTACGTGTCTCTATATAAATAGTGGGTTATGTGTGTTAAAAGGTTAATAACTTAAAAATTATAACTTTCCACCACTTGCATAAAAAGTTAAAAACATTTGGTGTACCATCCGTATTCCCGTCACAACTAAAAATTTCTCAAAATTTTCAGCTATTGTCATTTCAGGTGTGATGTTGACTGACTTCTATTTATTCTTCTTCAAAAACTATCAGACACCCCCCCCCCCTTCCTCTTCATTTCCTCACTACTTCATCATATCATAATTTCCTCTTTGTAATAATTCTCTCTTTCCTCTTTCTCCCATAATTTCCTTTTCTCATAAATAATACAGTGGTGTACTATTTACTACTAGCTAGTTTTCTTATATAAATATTAGTAACATTAATGCTAGAAGAGTTCATCACTTCATACTCTCCTTTTTGTGCAGGAAAATGGCTTCCTTGGGGATTCTTGTAATTGGGTTTCTCTCACTTGTCTCTTCTGTTAATGGCTACTATGGAGGTTGGTCCAATGCTCATGCAACCTTTTATGGAGGTGGTGATGCTTCTGGCACAATGGGTATGCCTCTCTCTATGATTTTGATTTAATCAACCGAACGGTTATTAGCACTATAAAATATTCATAATGTACTCCTTCATTCGTCACTTATTTTCATTAGACAAAACTGCATGATGACTATTTTGGAGTGTCAATAACAACAGCTCTGTCTAATCACTTATGGTAAAAGTAATACTTTTCTTCTATTTCTACTCTACTTATTTGGGCAAGCAATTAATTTTATAGGAGGGGCTTGTGGATATGGGAACCTATACAGCCAGGGCTATGGGACTAACACAGCAGCTCTAAGCACTGCACTGTTCAACAATGGCTTGACCTGTGGGGCATGCTATCAGATCAGGTGTGTGAATGATCCACAGTGGTGCCTCCCTGGCTCCATCATAGTCACTGCCACAAACTTCTGCCCACCAGGTGGCTGGTGCGACCCTCCCCAGCAACACTTTGATCTCTCTCAGCCTGTCTTCCTCCGCATTGCTCAATACAAAGCCGGGGTTGTCCCAGTTTCCTACAGAAGGTAAATTAAATCTTACACATGCATAATCCAGCAAAGTTTAGGGTTCTATCACAAAATGTCTAGCTGTTATTAGTTGTGGAACCACTTATTATTACTATATTTTATTTTGTCAAGTTTCCGACTTGTTTTTCCTATGTGTTTTGTAGGGTTAGATGCAGGAGAAGAGGAGGCATAAGGTTCACAGTCAATGGACACTCTTACTTCAACTTAGTCCTTGTGACAAACGTTGGTGGTGCTGGTGATGTGCAATCTGTGTCCATCAAGGGCTCGAGGACTCGGTGGCAAGCAATGTCAAGAAACTGGGGCCAAAACTGGCAGAGCAATTCTTACCTCAATGGACAAAGCCTCTCCTTTCTTGTGACCACCAGTGATGGCCGCAGACTGGTTTCTTACAATGTTGCCCCTCCTAATTGGTCATTTGGTCAGACATATACCGGGAGACAGTTTCTCTATTAGTTAATTATATATCTCTCTGTGTATGGTTAGAAAAGCTTGTTTTACTATTCCAGTTTGTTTAGCTACATGTGGTAAAATGTAAGGGTAAAAGATGAAAAAGGTTTGCTTAATATAAGGTAAAAAATGAAAAGGGTTTGCTTCAAAGTGAGTGACCTTTTTCATTTGATTATAGATTTGTGAGTTTTTGCAGGTCATGGCTGGAATTATGCTGAAGCCTCATGGCCATATCTGCTAGAGTGAGAGAGTGAGAGAGTGAGAGAGAGAGATCTAGCTAGAGAGAGAATCTGTATGTAAGGCAGTCTGGTAGTGGAAATTTACCACCCGATGTTAATTCATAAAGTTATGAATAATAAATAGAAGGGGTTTTTTTTTTTTTAAGAATTACTACCAGAATAGCAAATGTAATAAACTTGGGTTGTCGGCTTTTAATTTCATTCGAAGCGGATATTAATCTAAACTACTCTAATATATGGATGAAATTCGAACTGTATAAAAAGAGCATGGACACTGTTCTGACGAATTGACCTAGTCAAGATCTACAATTACATTCAAGATTATAACCGAGTGTAAAAGATGGAGCCTACTTTGTCTGAAAGAAAAAATCTTAACTTTTGCCTCGAAAAAAGAAGGAAAACCCCAAAAGAGAGTACGTATATTTTGTCATGTATCATCCATTTTAGTGCAGATAGTGAAACATTATGGAGCTGTTTGCTCTTGTAATTATCAGAGTGAAGACAAACGCTCAACTGTTAAAAACAAAAACAACAGAAAGTACGAATGGAATAGAACATGGTGTCTGTCTCCAATCTCCATTCATTCATTGAGTGGTTGAAAAGAGCTTTATGGGATAGAAGATTTTTAACTCAGTTAGGTAAAAGTGAGGAATGTTTTTGGTGTAACAGATATGGAAAGCAGAGGCACCGACACTATAACACATTAACGGAGCCAGTGCTCAAATAAGAGATCGGGTTAGGGTTTCAAATGATTGCTGCAATTAATCTCTATGGGACTTCTGATTACATTTTTGTATTTGGTCCTAAAGGTAGGTAAAAGTGAGGACTTCTGATTACAATTAATCTCTATGGAACTTCTGATCTAATACAAAAGGGAGATTCTTGGTTGTCCTCTCCTTATACTTATCACCACTTGATGTTTATATCATGAGAGGAAAATATATATCGGTTGTATGCTAATCTCTTAAATATATTGTGTAGTGTTAATTTTAAACAATATATCCCCGATTGTATGCTAGGATTCCCAAATATGCGGTTTTATGATTTACTCTGAACACCTTCATTTTTCTCGTAATTGCACTGGTAAGTTGTATCACATCAAAGTCACAACCACATTGACATCTAGGCAAGCTGTGTGCAGAATGCAGATACCAAACTGGGATGCAAATTATCAAGTCAGGACAACCACATTTGACATATAGCTCGAATCTTTTGGAATTTTTGGTGCTTGCAATTTTATAAAGTCCAAGGAAAAATCACTTATCCCGTGACTTGTGGGAGATAGAACCGGTTACGCGGCAGATTTTCTCACTGCATTAGCTGTGGCGATTTTAGACTTAGATTTGGGGCAACTACTTGATTCGATTTGGAGTGCATTGATGATTTAGTTTGTAGGTCCTTATGGACTTATGGTGCGTGATAGTAAAAGGGCACGTAATGTTTCATCAAACTGTGCGAGCCAGCTCACCAGCTGGTTGGTTGCATGACATGTATGGCCATCAAGATCACAAAACCGATATTGTTCAACTGTTCATCAATGCCAGCAACATGCAACTCCCAGAAATGCTAGAACTAACTGTGCGTTGTGATCGGATCTGACTATTCATGCTTATAAAATCATAAAATAACAACGTCCAAAGCCGACTCACACGAGCATGCGCAGCTGATCTAACACTTTCCCATTCAACACACCTAATGGCCCTTATTTTAAGAAGAAAACTAACGAAAAGTACAAAAAAAAAAACTTTAGTTTTAATGAAAAATGACAAATAAAGGTGTAGTAAATAGTATCAAGAAAAAGTAAAAACTCCTTATTTTAAGTAGAGTGGACTGATTTTTTCAAAGACTTGTTGGTTCGGGCTTGATCGTTGACTCAAGTGTAGGAGGGATTTTCGGTGTATCCAGAATACAGAGTAGTACACCAATGTCATTATACAAGTGGAGGATACTTGAAAATAAATTTTTTTCTCCAATTATATAATGACATATGATGTACCACCCCGTGTCTAGGCGTACTAAAAAATTTCTCCAAGTTTGGGGTACTCTTAAGTACAACTAGCAGTATATTCCTTTACGGGCATCTTTTTAGTTTCTCATACACTTCTATTTATTTCTAACAATTGAATTGAATAAATCAAACAAAATCAATGAACTGGATTAAAGAAGAAACCCCTTGTGTTGGGGTATTTCATGGGTCCAATTTGATCAACCTTAATACATGAGGTCTACTTGATTGTAAGTGGCGTACAGATGACGTGATCTTCTAGATCGATACAAGTACAAACATAGGGGCTTTAAGCCCATAAAATGGTGGTATACTCTTTACAAATTCATAGCCCAACCCAATATTAGCAAAACAAAGGGAAGCAAAAGCAGAATCCAATAAAACTGAATCCAACGGCGACAAAACTTGGATGCAGAGCTTCATAGCAGCAATGCCCAATCTAAAACTCTCAAGAAACTCACACCTGCCATTTGTATTCAAACCAAAGCTCGTACCCGCCTCCATTGACGACCCCATCAAGCTTTTGAAGAAAGCAGCCGATACCAAGAACTTACGAACAGGCAAAACAATCCATGCCCATCTCATCGTTTCCGGTGAACCTTCCAAATCCGTTGATATATTTGAAGCAAACTCTCTCATCAACTTATACGCAAAATGTGACCAAGTTTCAATTGCGCGCCACCTGTTTGATTGTTTGCCCAAGAGAAATGTGGTTTCTTGGAGTGCCTTGATGGCGGGGTATTTACACAATGGGATGGCATTGGAAGTTCTTGGCTTGTTCAAGACAATGGTTTCAGTGGACGGGTTGTGCCCGAATGAATACATTTTTGCCACTGTTTTTTCCTCTTGTTCTGGCAGTGGGAGAGTTGAAGAGGGGAAGCAGTGTCATGGCTATGTGTTGAAGTCCGGGTTGCTGTCTTATGAGTATGTTAAGAATGCACTTGTACACATGTACTCAAGTTGTTCGGAAGTGGAATCGGCTATGAGGGTTTTGAACACTGTACCAGGTGGTGATATCCTTTCGTATAATTCAGTTATAAATGGGCTTTTAGAACATGGGCATGTAAGAGAAGCAATGAAAATGTTAGGCATGATGGTAAGCCAGTGCATGGATTGGGATAGTGTTACATACATTACTGTTTTTGGCCTTTGCGCCCATCTTAAGGATTTAAGATTTGGTTTGCAAGTTCACGGACAAATGTTGAAGAATGATATAAAGTGTGATGTTTTTCTTAGCAGTGCAATGATTGACATGTACGGGAAATGTGGTAAGGTTTCGAATGCAGCAAACGTTTTTGATCGCTTGCAAGAACGGAACATAGTCTCTTGGACGGCAATCATGGCAGCTTATTTCCAAAATGGGTACTTTGAGGATGCATTAGGTGTATTGTCGAAAATGGGAAATGAAGACATTCTTCCAAATGAATATACTTTTGCAGTCTTGCTTAACTCGAGTGCAGGTTTGTCTGCGCTAAGACAGGGAGACCTACTACACACCTGTGTTGAGAAGTCGGGTTTCAAAGACTATGTCATTGTTGGGAATGCTTTGATCAATATGTATTCCAAGTGTGGCAACATTCAAGCAGCAAATGAAGTTTTCTTGGATATGACATGTCGAGACTCTGTTACCTGGAATGCAATGATATCTGGATTTTCCCATCACGGGCTTGGCAAGGAAGCGCTAAATGTGTTTCAAGACATGTTGGCAGCAGGAGAATGTCCTAACAGTATTACTTTCGTAGGGGTTCTCTCTGCTTGTGCTAGTTTGGGTTTGGTGCAGGAAGGATTCTACTATTTGAACCAGTTAATGAAACAGATTGGCATTGAACCTGGCCTAGAGCACCATACTTGTATTGTGGGGCTCCTCAGCAGGTCTGGACAACTCGATCAAGCTGAGAAATATATGAGGACTATGCCGGTCAAGTGGGACATTGTTGCCTGGCGAACTTTGCTCAATGCTTGTCATGTACATAGGAATTATGGTTTAGGTAAGCAAGTAGCAGAGGTTGTTGTGCAAATGGACCCCAATGATGTGGGAACATATACGCTATTGTCAAATATGTACGCCAAGGCAAGGAGGTGGGATGGAGTTGTGAAGATTCGGAAATTGATGAGGGAAAGAAACATCAAGAAAGAACCTGGGGTGAGCTGGGTGGAGATAAGAAATACTACTCATATATTTGTTTCGGATGATAACATGCATCCAGAGTCTAGTCAGATACATGAAAAGGTCGGGGAATTGTTGGCCAAGATTAAACCATTGGGATATGTACCAGATATTGCTGCAGTACTACATGATGTGGAGGATGAGCAGAAGGAAGATTATCTTAGTTATCACAGTGAGAAGTTGGCTATAGCATATGGCCTCATGAAAACACCTACAAATGCACCCATTCGTGTTATTAAGAACCTGAGGATATGTGATGATTGCCATGCTGCCATGAAACTTATTTCAAAAGTCACAAACAGGTTGATAATTGTTAGAGATGCCAATAGATTCCACCAATTTCAGGATGGGAGATGTTCTTGTGCTGATTACTGGTGATAACGGTAAAACCTTTAATCAAAGTGGATCACCAGAGAACGAACATCTTATGCGTCATAGAGATCACTCCATGTAAGCATCCACGACAACCTAACCATACAGAGCTTTCTTTGCAGAGGTCCGTGCTATGTAAGTAGTAAATAGTTTCTTAAAAAGATTATGAAATTCACACTCCTATTCAATTTTTTTCAATGGTTAAAGATTTTGATTGAGTGTCTACCTTTCAGGTGAATACATCGGTTTCACATATAAATTGGGAACTAATCTTTTTTGCACTCAGACGATCATCTATCAGAATTGGAGCTCAGGTACTTTGTTTTATTTAAGGGAACTTTAACTAAAAGGTCATAGTAATGTTCACTTTAACGAAAAACCACATTTTTACACTAAAAAGTCAATCCTGATACTATTCACTTTACCCTTTATTTTGTTCTTATCATTAAAACTCAAGTCTTTTTCATTAGTTTTCAAGTCCTTTAATCATTTGTCAGCTTCCATTGCAGATTCTATTCAATCAGAACAGCATTAAAGTTTCTTGTATAGTATCTGTTAGAAGTCAAATAAATTACGGGTTCTTTTTGTTCAAGTTTTCATTAGTAAGAAAGAATTATACTAAGACGTTAAAGTACAGAATACAGATGCATGAAATCTTATAAGCTTAACATAGAAGAAAAAAATGATTCAGCAAAAGCTGGCCTCCATAACTTTTACAAATTCTTTGAACTCTATCCTTCCATCTCCGTTTTCGTCAAAGGTCCTGATCATTTTCTGGCAGTCTTCTAGCTTTGATCCTTCCTTTAACCCCAATATGCAGAGAGCTCTCTGTAACTCCCTTGCATCGATAAACCCATCTTTGTTCTCATCAAACACGTCAAAAGCTTCTTTCACTTCCCCCAAGCTCGGCTCCTTCTCATCAAACAGCCCTGAAAGCTCATCGGAACTAAACGTCTCCGGCAGTTGCTCACCTTCTGGACTGCAAAAAACTCCCAAGTCTCCCATCACCATATGCACATCTTCTCTTCTCAAACTCCCATCATCATCTCTCTTCTCAAAGGTCATCTGCGATCGCCTTGGCTCAGAAGCCAACTTCTTCTCATCCAAAACCTTTGTCGAGTTACAACAACTCTCTTGGGATTGGAGGAGAACAGACTGAAACCTTGAAAAAACATTCTGAACTCTACTTAAGCAGTTAGAAATCGCGTGCAACAAGATTGCATCGATCAAAACGAAGAAGGGTAATGTGTTCGAGTTAGAATTAGTCGACGACGATGTCTTCTCCATTGTAATAGAGTAGTATAGGCTGAAAAGCATGGATGTTGGATATAAACAGCAGAAACTAGAAAACCAAGTTAGAGATCTCTAAGTTTGACAAAGCTAATACAAAGGGAGAAAAGATTAGGGTGTTGATTTACATTAAGGATCTTACTTGTGGAGGGAGAGATAGGAGGGGAGGTGTTTTATAGGGACCAAAGATTGAGTCTTTCTGTTTGAAGCCATCAAATCAAAACTGGTCAAGCCCCTGAATATCAAGGAAGTTGCTTGTGAGTTGCTGATGCAGGTCTTTGGGAAGATATGGTGGAAAGTTGATGGAGATATATGGTCACCTTAGAAATTAGGCATTTGGCATAATGTATGTTGTGTGGAAGTTTCTTTGTTTTTTGTTGGAGGGAGATGTGGTGGGTCCGGCTGGACTGCATTTCTTTAGTCTGTGTCCTTTTGGTGGAGTACAGATCCTCTCCGGATCTTAAAAAATTGAGCCTAAAGATCAAACGATCCGGGTCGTTAAAATTTGATCCAAAGGTTACAAACAGGGTGCTTTCTAAAAATTATAATAATTGTAACCGTTTGATCAAATTTCAACGGTCCAGATCATTTGATCCTTAGATTCAGTTTTTTTAGATCCAGAGGGGATCTGTACTCCTTTTGGTGTATGTGGAGATTGGGTGTTGGGGAATCAGACGGCTGGTTGACTGGTTAATCAAATAGGAAATAGAAAATGAAAAGACGTCTCTTAAAGTGGGTTTCTTGGAAATTAGGGTTTTGGTTAGGGCGGCTGTTGGTTCACACTATTTGCCATTCAATTTCCGTGCACTGATTTTTTTAAGAAAAGTAGTTGCTCATTTCCTTTGAAAACAACTCTTCCTACTTTCCTGCTAATTGGGATATAAAAATGTGTTGACAAATGAGTTATTTTTGCATATTTGTCAACCTATGATTTGATATAATGAGCATACTTATCGGCTAATTGCAGTCGATAATTTTTTCTTTTATGTTTTCGGTGAGTTACTTCTGCATATATGCTGCTTACGTTTTTAAAGAAGTTATGTAGTGTTATTTTCTTTACTCTATGCAATTTGCAAAGGAAATGATATTTGCACACCTTTTTTCTTATCTGCACACCGTGTTTATTTTAGTCAATTGAGACTCTTTTTTGAAATATTTTATGGTGGTTTTACCTTTCCCATTTATCTTAGGAGAGATTTTTTAGTGTGCCAAAAGCACTGCCTGGTCTATCAAGTTTAATGATACAATTGGTTAGAAAATTGAAAAAACAAAATTGCAACCAGTTGTTATGACGTACCGAGTTATGTTCCCGACACATTGAAAAAACAAATGTTATATATGTGAAAAGTCAATTATGGACTCCTTGGGAAATTCCAAGTTACTTAATTTGCTGGTAAAACTGTAAAAGTTGTGGAAATTGTAATTTGAGTGTCGCCTTGGAATTTTGAAGTTTCAAAGGCATTTTTCCATGTTGATATTTAGTCGTTGCACATTCCGCACACGTTTGGTTTTTCTAACGTGCGAGAAGGATCCAGTAGTTTTTACGTTCAATCAGGTTCAGGCCTCCTCTTCATTTGGGCCTGTGGCCCAGTATGTCTCGTCATTTGGGCCTGTGGCCCAATATGTAGGCCCAGTAGTTATTGGTTCAAGGATCCTACTCCCCAATTTCTCAAAACCCATATCGCCAAACATGATAAGACGTCTGACACTAAAAGTCCCATACTTGTTGGATTGACGTCATGAGTTTTATTCGAATGATATTCTAATTTGAAAGTCGAGGAGTATTTTTCTTTCTGAACAAATTACTTTATCCGATTAAAAAGAGCGAGATTATATTATAATTCATAATTCTGTACAAACAATAAAAAGTCTAATGTTGAGATTAGATTTGGCAAACTAGTCGTGTTTGTTGTGTTCATATCGTTTGCGTGTCATACTCGTTATCTTAAATAATCGTGTCATGTCAAACTTATCATCTTAATGAGCTATTAAGAAGTGACTCAATGACGATCTAGCTCGTTAACAGGTAGTGTCCTTTCATGTCGAGTTAATGGATCATGCAAGAAATTATCGTATTTAATGTCTAGACTTTGCAAACGAATCGTGTTTGTGTCATTTACTTGTCATACATGTTATCTTAACTGGTGACCTACCGATTCATCAACGTGTTCTTCGAGTGACTCAATAATGTCTCAGTCGTTAACAAATTGATCCGAAACATGTTATTTTCGTATATTTTGTGTTAAGTTAACAAATCGTATAAGAAATTGTCATACCAGTTATCTTAACTACACACTTTTAGCTTATTTTTTCATTACAGTCAAAGTCAAATATTCTCGTTATTTGCTCTTTTCAGCAAAAAGGTCAACTTTTTTTTATACTTATCCATCAGTATTCATCAATACGTCATTAGAGTGTCGAAGTAAAATTATTGTATTCACTCTATCATTCATAACATTTTTAACCAAAAAATTAAAAGCAAAGCATACACATTCAAATTATAACCGTTTCAATAATTTTTCTTCAATAGAATAAAGCATAATTCGTTACGGAATATGAATGATTGAGATTGAACCGATATTAGAAAAAAAAAATAGACAAATGGTACAAATGTTCAAAGAAAAAAAGGGGCATGGTAATTAGAAATTACCGTTCAGAACTAAAATTTAGAAAGTAAAAAGTAAAAAGTAAAAAGTGAAAACAAATGACATTATTTTTCTTGCCACAAAAGTTTGATCATCTTAGTTGGGCTGAGGAGGAGGGGCAAAGATATACCCTGTTCTCGGGTTCACATTCGGCTCTGGATCTGCGTAATCCATGACTGTGATCATCTTCCTCGATTTTCCATCATTTTCCTGAGAAACAAACAGAAAATTGATTAAATCAAAAATTTTTGGAAGTTTTAACGAAAAGCCCATGGTACTGTTCACTTTAACGAAAAACCATATTTTTACACTAAAAAATCAAACCTGGTACTATTCATTTTACCATTTATTTTATCTTTATCGTTAAAACTCAAAGTTTTCAAGCTTTTTTCATTAGTTTTGTTTTTTAGTATCCAACAAAAGTGAAGGGAGACTCTTTTTACCTTTGAGACTAGAACTGAAGAATCTTCACCATGCTCAGCAGTCTCCATCAGATTTCTCCCAAATCCTTTAAAAACAAAACCAAATTCAGAATCCGCTTTTCGGGAATCGGAAAAAATATTGGGAAATGATTTCCGCACGCTCATTTTTATTTCTGCACACTACTTCGGGAATAAGCGTGCGGAAATCAGTTCTCAGAATATAAAGTGCTGCAATGAAACAGTATAAACGTTACGGTGTGAGTTGCTTACCGTGAGAGGAAAAAAGAGCGAGAAGGGAAGAAACCAAGAGAAATCTCAGAAACCATCGGCGACCCATCTTTTCCTGCAGAATTCTGGGAATTGGGTAGCTCTCAGAATTCTGAAAACGACTTGGGATTTGATGAGATTTGAGGAAGAAATGCCGAAAGGCTGGAATGAGCTTTCAGATCTGATCACAAGAGAGTTAAATTTTGGAGTGTTAAGGAGATTATTGGCTGGGGATAAAGGTGCACAGAGGTTGATACTTTCAAGAACCCTATTTATACTCAACCACCTGAGGAGGTCAGAAATTATGCATTACTGCCCGAAATTAAAAGAGAAATATAGAGAGGATAAGAAATGTTAAAGAGATTATCTCGAAATAGGATTGATTATTTGACATCTCACAGTTTAACGTTAATCGTTAATGTTATAAAAATTGTACCGAAAACATGAGGTGTTAAAGAACTTATAAAGAGTCTTACTTTTAGATAATTTATTTAACATTTCTCTTTCAATGATACTGATTAGAGGGAATTGAATATCCCAACTGTAACTCACTGAATCTTTCTAGTACTATTTTTTTCTAAGATTTGTAAAGCAATGATATTTATTAATAAACTTTAACAGTGTATCTAACTATTAGCGGACAAAATTCGCATAAACAATTAAAAAATTTGGACACTGAAATTTTGTATAACCCGTATTGGAGCTCACTTAGTTCAAAATACGGTATGATTTGGTTATTTTGATAAAAAAAAAAATCCTTTTATAGGAATTATTAAGGTTAATCACTTTCGTCTATCTAATCTTTATAAAAATATGCTAGAAAGACCTTATTATTCGCAACATATTGTATCACATTTCTAATATGCTCTAAGTAGTGTAGTGAAAATTTTGTCATTAAAGTTTGCTTCTCCAGAGCTAGGAGCTAGAATCGAAATTACCTACTGACCGTCCATGTAACTAACCGAAGCAACCCCCGATGCAGATAAAATCAAGAACTCGTTTCCTCTTCGACCTAAATCCCCCTACTATGTTTAACGTCCCAATATTTCGTTGTGAAACAATTTTGGGATGATAATCAAAAGACATCGGTAGCAACAAGTCCTATGCTCCTAGCTATAGGGAAAAGAAAATACCAAAACAGTTGTGCTGTGAGAGTACTCAAATTCTAACAATTGGGACATTGGGATTATACACGATCTTTTTAACTTAATTTCGAGTTTAAATCTTCTGCACTTGTTTTCTTTGTGGTTATCTCATTACTTGACACATGTTAAGAGTATGATAATAAAGTTAAGAATGATTAAGCTTATTAACACGTGACAATTAATTATAGAGACCACACACAAAATGAGTACATAAGATTTAAACTCGGAATTAAGTCAGTGAGTTGAATAATTAATCAAATTAATTAGCTTCATACAAAAAAACCGAGACACTATGAAAGTTGACTTCTTTTATTTGTTTTCAATTTCAGGAGATTAATTAACATGGATAAGTTTGCTTATTATCAGTAAGCTTCTGAGGTAGTGAAGGAAAATGGAGATTAATCTTTCATATGATCACCATTAAATCTTAAAATAAAATGGGAACTTTAACGAAAAGCTCTCGATATTGTTCGTTTTAACGAAAAACTACATTTTTATGCTAAAAAGTGATTGCAAGTGGGATTATGGATTTTAATCAGCTCCACACGTGTTAACCCACATTAATGCCCCATGCTTAGCCCATTCCATTTTTAATCTTCTTCACAGTTGCCAAGGTTCTTCTTTGTTCTTTAAGCCTTTCACTTTCTTAAATCTACTTAAAGTATGGTGGAAAATGATGGAAAATGACTTCCATGTTACGGGAATATGTAAATGTAGTTGTATCAAGTTAATTGTGCAATATCATTGGGTAAAGTTAAAACGTCTGCATGGTTGTTTTGAGATATTGTCATAATAACATGATCATCCAGACCTACGTCAAGTTAATATTAATCAAACTTAAAATTTCTCATAATTAAAAGGGGGAAGCCATTGGTGTTTCCACGAATAAACTCTATATATTTCTTGCTTTCCAGGCAAAGTGAAGCTTCGACCTCCCTCTCAGCGGATTAGTTTACTGTTTACAGCTTAATGACTTGGAAAGAACCAGACAAATCATAGTACTCCCAAATGAGTTGACTTTACAATTCACAAATCTCAATGATCTCTAATCAACACTCCAAAGCTACCTAACATATTAGGAATATTATGTAAATATGATCTCGAAAATACTAAGATCAATCGTCCATATGCGATTTAATTATGACAATTCATGTTTGGGAGATTTACAAAACCAGGTATTCTCGCAAGAGAATGTACCCTTGTATGTGATTACCATTTGATTTCACGTAGGTACACTATATAGCTCTCAGTAATCGGGTCTCGCACTCTATATTGTGAAAGGGGCATTACCAGTTGTCAAATTAGACCGTCTTCTTTAAATTTTTCTGAGAGTAAATTGTAGTAATGATCTCTCAACTTTAATTCAATTAGAGCAATGGTCCCTCAACTCATCAAAACGTGCAGCTATAGTCCCTCAACTAAAAATTCATTACCAATGATCCCTCAACTTTAACTCAATTGGATAAATGGTCCCTCAACTTTAACCCAATTTTAGCAATGGTCCTTCCAACATAACTCATTTTGACAAAATTCTAACGAAGTTGACAAAAAAAATCATAGCTACACATTTTGATGAGTTGAGGGACCAATGATAATGGATTTTTAGTTGAAAGACTATTGCTTCAATTTGATTAAAATTGAGGAACTATTACTACAATTTACTCTTTTTCTGAATGTATGTGGTGGGGGTGGGAGCGTGGACAAACCCACTGCTCGTATTGAAAGTTTTTCTACTCAACCTCAAACAAATTTCCCTTTACGAATTTAAGTACAAACTGATAACAAAAGGAAAGAGGGGGACCAAGAAAGCTCACATGCATGGGGTCCCAACTCGAAGACCAGCAAACTCGAGCCATCCAAAAACTGGTGGTCAACCTTTCTCCAAAAATACCCTAAGCCTAAAAAGTATCACAAAATGTTCTTTGTTTGCAGTCACACATTTTACTTTTGAAGATTTCGTTGCTATGTCCCAAAACGTGACATGATTTACTCCCAAGTACAAATCCAACCATATGTTGCGTGGTTTCGAATTTCTTTTTCATGATATCTTGCTTTCCCTTGCCTTTTGTTCTACATGCTTTGCTGTATTGCATTAAAAGATGAACTTGGTGTCTTTTGGTTTGAATGGAAAGTGAAGTGTACTTGGCTTTTCAGTTCAGTGTGTCCGAAACACGGGTACATAGGTTATATGTCATTATACAAGTAGAAAGACACTTCAAAATAAAATTTGTTCCACTTGTATAATAGCATATAACGCACCGTCTATGTTTTGAGCACATTGAAATATCTCTCCATCTACATACGTAGTGGTCTCCAATCTTTTCTATCCTCAAAATAGTTGAATCCCACATTCTATGAACAAAATTTACATGCAATTATAACGCTACAATAGTCGTAACTCACATCATAAGCTGGCACATATGAAGATATTACTATTATGGTGCCACAGTTCCTGTAAATTTCTGTCCAACCGAATCCCGAATCCTCAATCATATTGTTAATTATACTAGAAAATGGCTAAAATATGTATAACTAGTCATCTCAGATTCTTTAAGTCAATTATGCCATTGACTTGCTTTCGTACCAATCGGTCATGTTTACTTAACATGAATGTGGGAGCATGAGAAGTAAAGAACGAGAATCAAATCAACTACTCCAACTTCGTTGATGCTATTTCTAGTTACGAAAGTATTTGAGGGCGAGCCTTAACGCATGAAAATGTTGCTCTTTTGTAATCGAAATGTTACAAGTTCAAGCCGTGAAAACAGCCACATTGTGACTGAAAGGTTATGCTTCGAGTCATGAAAACAATCTCTTCGTAACAACAAGAGTAAAGCTCCGTACGATAGACGCCCCCTAACTCTTGCAAAGCGAGGAGCCTTGTTTGCTTAGCGTCGCCCATTAAGTGGATATAAGTTATAATAACAAAAAAAAAAATATACTAGATCTTCAATTAAAAGCACAAATGAAAAGGAAGTTTTTCATTTGAATCCCCAAGGTTATTTAAGTACATATTTGGGATTATGCTGCACAAACCTGAACTCTTCTAGTTCTCAATTTTACATGTAAATATATGTACAAGAACTCAAGCAAACCGTCTAACTCAAAATACATAGTTGCAAATATTCATAGTAGCACTCACAGGGGAAAAATTAGTGGCTCCTAATTAAGTGAAAAGGCCGCAAAATCCTCCTCTCATGTTCCTCCATTGACGGCTTTGACATTTGGTTTTGTGGCCGAGGATGGTTAATCAACGAGACTGCTGGGCGTAGAAAGGCGGTGGTCATATTGTGTGGAGCAGTTGAGCTTTGCTGAACTGTTAGAAACACTTGAAACAAACAAGAAGTTTAAAATAAGCTACCGATTTTACGAGCTCTCCTGGAAATTGAGTGATCTAGACAGCGCCGCTGGATTGGCTTGTAAGACCGGAGAGGCATCGGAGAGGTGATTCTTTTGATCGCCCTTTGACTGGAAGGCCTTGAAGAGTCCCCCGCTGCTAACTGAATCAGCCTTATCATTCTTAATCCCCAATGTTGCCCATATAGAGCTTTTTGCAGCTTCTCCAGGGTCATCAATCCTCAAAGTTTTTGGAATCCAAAGGTTTTTCTCAGCACTCTTTTCTTTTGGTGGCTCCTCTTCCTCGGAGCTATTTTGTTTCATGGTGTTCTCTTCCCTCGAATGTTTCCCCAGGGTGGGAGAGTTGGGACCAGAACTTGGAGCACTGTTGTTTGAAGATGATGGCGGAGGAAGCCAAGGGATATTCCAAGGGCCTTGCACAGCACAACCCCAATAAGCTGCTGCAGGGTAGAAGGGCATAGGATAACCTGGAGGGCAGAAAGCAGGTGGGGTGACGGGAGAGCTCCATTGGGAAGAGTTCCAAGGGTAAGGCCAAGGAGCCCCAGGAAAGCATGGTATTTGAGGTGGGAAGCCCTGATAATTCTGCATAACTTGCTCTTGTGATCCAGATTTGAACGCTTCATCCTTTGAATTTGAATCTGTCACCGTTGATCCAGTCAAATGATCATCTCCATTTACTCCACCTCCATAAGAAGCTGGAATCCTCGATCCTTCAGGTTTCTGAAATCCATTACGCGTACAGTTCTGTATATTTTTATCGGCTAGATGAAGGACAGAAGCCATTGATTCACAGAGGGGCATATCCCCGCAAAATGTTAGGACAGTACCATTCTGTTTTACTGAAGGATGGTGAACTCCATTGAGAACATCAGCTTGAGCATTCGGCATAGCTTCAGAGACAGTTATGTGACGATAGTGAGAAGCAGAATTCTTATTCTTACGACGACCGGCACCCACAGGCACATTCCTCATTGTCCCACCAGCTGTCCAGTATCTCTGGCAGTTCTTGCAGAAGTGCCGGGGTTGGTTGACATTGTAATTGTTGTAGTAACAAAACTTGGTGTCCATACTATTACAGCGGGGGCATGGAAGTATTTTATCTGGTTTCTTCAGGGTCTTATCCTGCGAATTACTTGTCTCACTCTGTTCTTCTTCAGTCTTCTCAGTCTTTAATGTGGCATTCTCCTTCTCAACAGGTGATTCAGGGTTTACACCTACTATGGATGCCGCATCTGGATTTTTCAACTCTTCCGAAGATAATGCCGTGATTCCATTTTCCTGCTTCGTCTGAATTGGTTTTTCTCCTAATGTGTCCTGATTGATCAAAAAATTAAATGAGAAGATGAGTTTCAAAACTGTCTTATTAAAATATAAACAAAACTACTGCATTCATCCTCCATGTCTGCTATGTTACTAATGCATACAAAAAGAGTCTGAAACCGATCTGTGATGAAAATCAAACTCCAACGCTTAAAAGAAAACACGACATAAAGGTTCCTGAGGATATTCATATGTCATCCGAGTAGCGCATTGGCCATGAGAAAGTATTATAAGCAGGCAGGCAGAAGTAGAGATCAACACTAGAAAACAGAAGTTTCGCCTCCGAATGCATCACGGTAGGAGGACAAAATGATTAGCTTGTTTGAAGAGTATTTTTCCAAATCTTTTCAACCCCAAAACAGAAGAAGCAACTATGAACAAGCTGTGTAAACTAGAATTCGATATCACCAACAGAAATGTAAAATACGCAAAGTTTCGAAACACAATCTAACCCCAAACTGCCACAAATCATAAAGGAAATCCATTTATTCACACAAATTTCATTAAACCCTCAATTCAAATTTCAAAAGAAGCCAGAAATGAAAAGCCGAGCAAGTGGGAAGCAACCCCATTTGAAACAGCAAATTAAAGTTTCTTGCTTGATTAATCACTAGCAGAAAACACAAAAGAAAACCGAATAGCTTGAACAATCTTATTCCATTCACAAAAGCCAGCAATCTCCAAACAAATTCATAAGATTAAGAACCCAGAGGCAAAACCAAAGCAAAAATTATGTTCAGAAATCAATTGAAAAGAATCCCAAAAAGCCCCCAAAAGCAAAAACCAGAGTAGCATACCAAAAAGTCAACAAAAATCCTCCACAGAAAGCAACCCATGAATCCTTTCGAGCTTCCAAGCAATGTTCGAGACTAAAAATTGAAAATTTCGGACACCCAAATCCCCAAATCCCATTACCTTGTTGTCATTGACCTCTTTCTCTTCCCGGTCTCTGTGGGTATTGACTTCGGGCGAAGAGTTGGAGGAGGAGGAGGCGGCGCGGTCCTGATCGACAGTCTCTTCCGCGACAGTTCCGGCCGACGGATCGGGTTCCGGAGCTCCGGCGACTCCGACCGAGTCGCCGTCGGAGCTCAGCACCGGGATCGTCTTCCCGAAAAGCTTGATCGCTGGGTCCTTTGCTGCCTCCGACATTTTTGCTACGCTTTTCTTTTCCTTTCCTTTCCTTTATCCTTTTTTCACCAAAAGTTCGATTTCGAAAAGAAAAACAGAGAGATGGAGAGAAATCGACGAAAGATCCGACACGTTGTGTGCTCGCTGTGCATATATGAAGAGAGAGAGAGGAGAGAGAAATAAGAGAGAGAGAGAGAGAGAGAGAGAGAGAGAGAGAGAGTGTGTGTGCGTCCTTTCTCCTTCAGCTGTCTATGGAGGTGGTGTACCACGTCATCTGGGGGGGAATTCTGAGCCACAAGTTTACTTGTGGTTTTGAAAAAGATTTTTTATTCTGTGTTTTTTCTTTCTGTCTTTTGCTTTTTGCCCCCCACGCCCACCCCATCACCATCTACTTTAAACACATCTTTTGGGTTATGGAAGAATAGTCTCATAAAGTTGGATCCAATTTCTACATTTAAGTCTTCAAATCCTCGCATTTGCCGTACGTCAATTATTCACGCGCACGAACTTGTAATTATTGATAAATTAATTGAGTTAACTATTCAGCTAAATTAAATTGAGCAAGTGTGTTCGTTATTCACTATTTAATCTTAATTACTGAACTTATTGTTTATATATCTTCAAAAAATTTGTATTCATTTTAAATTTGTATCTTTTTAATTCTTAAAGATAGGATGATTACACTAAATTTATAAAATCTAGGGAGATAGAGATTCGAACTTGTATGTAGAAAAAAAAAGTACATTGTTTTAATTAACTTGACTAAATTCGAATCTGCATAGTGGGTTGCAAATATATTACATTAAAAACGAGCTTTCTTCCCCATTTCTATTAAACGAAATTTTGCTAATTGCCTAACCTCTTTAGACTTTTCTCAGCAAGAGGGAATTATTCAATTGAAAAAAGGGGAATTAGATATATCTATAACAAAAATGATTAAGGGGAATCAAATGTGGCACCAAATTTATTTAATACAATTATCATCTTATTGAAACGACATTTGTATTAAATACATGTAAGTATGATGAACCAGTCCTAAAATTAAATATGAGTATAGTTTCATAGTTTGATGATGATACTTTGAATTTAGTCACAATACTTACATGTATTTAATATAATCATCATCTCGACAATCGAATAATGATCATATGAGTATATATATTTACATGAATTATCTGTGACTGTCATGCAATAATTATAGCGTACACTGCAAGTGCAAAGTACTTTTTTTTCTTCTCTTTTTTATTAAAAAGAAAAAAAGAAAAAAAAAAGGAATTTCGCCTAGTCTTTGCCTTGTAGTTGCATAAATTGACGTAGAAAACAAAGTCTACAAATTAAATAATTAAATAATAAAAAGTATTTAGGCATTAAAAGTAGATAAAAAAGTGCCAGGTCAGATCATACTTTTAGTGGGCCCCGCCCGAAAAGTAAAGCGAAAAGTCACCAAACGCCAACCCAATGATTCAGGTCCTCTACTTTCGTCACACGTGTCTATGAGGTACACGTGTGAAGCATCTCCTGGCCCTTGGGGCGAAGTGCCTAAAAGAATCTTCTGCTACAGGCTGTGATTTTCCCTTTCGAGATAGACATCTCTCCTGGAGCGCACACGTGTCCCCAACGAAAGCCGGATCATATCTTTTTCTTTTTTCGTTTGACGCGCAGCCGTCTGATTAGATGGAATATAATTTTTATTTTTATTTTTATGTTTTTGGTTTTTTGCTAACCACATGTTAGTTTGTTTTTGTTTAATTTTTTGTGATTGATTCTTTTGGCCTGAAATAAATATTGGGTTAAGGTTCATTTTTATTGGAAAATATTTATTGGTTTTTTTCATACTTTAATTTGTACTTTATTTGGAAAAAAAATGCATTTTTGTTTTGATCTTATCGTTTAATGATGAGATTAGGCACCCCTTAAACAAAAAAAGTTTGACTATGGATGAGATTGTCCGCTAAGGAATATGAAAGGGCCAAAAGTGCTTGTTGAAATTGTTTTTGTAGCATAATTTTAGGGAACTGTTATTAACACTCTAAAAATCTCACTCTACACTCCTCACAAGTGTAATTTTCTTACTAATTATAGAAAGTTTGGAGTGCAAAATGAGATTTTTTTAGTGTTAATAACAATTCTTTAATTTTATTGTGATTAGTGTATTTATTCATATCATTGATGCTATCAATCTTAGTTGTGAAGTACCTTGGCAAATGAACACTTTAATCAAGAAATTCAGCGCGTGAATTGTTATTTTGATTTAGAAATAAGAAAATGGCGGTGATAATTAATTGTCTATGGTAAAAAAAAATTGTAGCTTCAACTGGTTCCAGCTCGTTGTGAAATTGCCCCATAACTAATTCCTATTTTTTGAAAAAAAAAATCAAAAACTTCTTCCTTTAAAGGGCCCAAATTTTTTATAATTCTTTTTAATCTGATGGGCTTTTCATGGGACAAAACTTGGCTGCTTAATAGTTAGCAGGAAGTCATGCTGAACAATCATTGTGGCTGCTTACCAGTTTGACACATGTCCACTATTTTTCTTCTTTCTTAAAAAAGTTATGTAATATTAAAATATCATGTAAATGACCAAAATACCCTTATACCCCGTTCAATTTGTCCAGTCTTCTCCCTTTCCTCTCTTTTGTTCACATACCCCAACTTTGTTTTGTTCCTCTTCTTGGCAAAAGCACATGCACCTACCAGTTTTAATTTTCAAGTTTAGGCAAATTTAATTAATGGGTTCTTTAATTTTTTTATGCAATGTTAAAAATACTTGTATAAAATATTAGAATAACTATTTTAGAAAGCAACTATGCCAATTCAAAGACAATTACAAGTTATTTTAATTTAAGATAGTACAATTCAAAAGGAAAATGGTGCAACCTCCACTTCAACTTTCTATACTGCACAAAATTTGCCAAAAACAAAAGGAAATATCTTCCAATTTTTTCTTCATGTTGCAGGACGGCACTCCACACCTCCAATTTTCTATTTTACAAAAAATCTACAAATGAAAATCCTGCTCAATTTCCATTTTGTTTGGCTCTTTCATCTTGTGAAAAGGCATGGAAATTTGTTGTTGATTCCTACAAACAAAAAGTCAAGCGGCTAAATATATAATAGGATCAACATTTTCTACACATCTATATTTGTTTGTATGTATTATAGTTGTCATATATGTAATACTCACATTAAGTAGTTGAGTGAAAGAGACATTTTGTTGCCAACATGTAATCTCGTCCAAACTTTCAGAAGTTAAAAATGAAAACTTGGTTCCCTTTGGTATATCCTATGAGAGGCAAAAGAAAAAAAATGAGTGTTGAAATTAATATATTAGAAAATAATACGAGATAAAAGAAGTTGACAAGCTAAAAATTCTTTCAAAGTAAAGCAATACATTGGTGCACTGAATTCCCTGTGTAGCTTGCAAATGTTGTTTTGAACCAGTACCAACATTGACATATCCCTACATTTATGTTTAAAGAGTAAATTTGAATTCTCAAGCTCAACTCTTATGTCTAGAAATTAAATTTTGATATAACTTTATTAAAATTAAAAGAGTTAAAAGTCCTTACTTGAGGCAAGCTATCAAATAAATGAGCCTCACGTCCTACATCCTGGAGTGTTTGTGAACTTTCACCTATGCAAGTAAATTACAAAAAAAATTGATAAAAAAATAATATTACATTTGTAAGATAACACATTAATCACTTCGTACATGCACATAATACAATTTATGTACCTCCATAGCTATTTGTCGTCTTGCAGGAGTTTTTTTACTCTTGGATGTCGACTTAGACTTTTTTTGTTCAAGCGGGTCCTTCAGTCGACCGCGTGGACGTCCGACTGTAGCTTTTCTCTTAACTCCACAAACAATTGTTGTTTCACAATTATTAGGCTCTACCATTATCTCAACATGTTCTTTACCAATTGAATCAACCTTGCCTTTCAAAATTTGAACACCACTTGTGCAATCTTTTTCACCAAGGCTTTTCTTTATTTCTTCCAAATCCTTTAAGCATCTCAATTGAACGATGATGTGCATACTCAGTTAACTTGTCATGTTCTGCAGCTAAGGAAGCAATTTCACAAAAATTGCGACACAAATTGCTATAACGCTTTCCCATGGACTCTTTAGGATTATCATGAGCACCCACTCCATGGTAATCTTTCATACTTCTAGACTATCACATGAACTAAATTCTCTTCCAAGTACACCCACATGAACTTTCGGTCTATATAGATTATTCACATGTGGATTATCAGATTGGGACTCACCTTGTAAATCAACTCTAGAATCACCACATGGCCCATTGATTAAACTTAAAGTATCCATCTCTAGTAATTTGAAAAACAAAAATATTGTGAACAAATGAGTTTATAAACTTAAGCAGCCACACATGAGTATTTTTTTTCAAACATATTGCTTGCAAATTGATGAATCGAAAAAGACAACTTTGGATTAACCACACATCCCAATGAACCAAATAAATGAAAAAGAATCAGCCACTTTTCAAAATAATAGATTATGGGTTTGGATACGCACACTGTACAGGGAACAAGCATCGAATGAAAAGAAAATTTGATGCTTGGAAAACAAGTGCAAGAATAGTAACCCTAAATAACAAGAATTAGAGTTGTAATTCCTAAATATCAAAAACCCACTAATTAAATTGCCAAAACTTGAATTAAAATGGGTACATATATACCTGATGTTGTCGATGAGATATGGAGATTAAAGAGAATCCATGAGTAAGAGGATTGGCTTTTGTCTAAGAAGAGGAACAAAAGAAAAGTTGGGGTCTGTGCGAAACAAAAGGGAGGAAAGGGAGAAGACTGAACAAATTGAACCGGGGCATAAGGTTATTTTGGTCATTTACATAATTTTTTAATATTGCATAATTTTTTTAAAAAGGAAAAAAAAACAGCGGACAAATGTCTTACTGGTAAACAGCCACATTGGCTATTCAGCAGGACTTCCTGCTAACTATTAAGCAGCCAAATTTTGTCCCTTTTCATGAGTCTTGTAAAATGAAGTGTGAATCGGGCTTTTATGTTGTAAGATTTGATATTGGGCTTTTTGTTGTAAAGATTTGATATTGGGCTCGGTGTCTGTTTGTAGTTTGGTCTACTAATTTGGGCGGGACAAAAGGAATTAATGATTCATGGTGCATAGATTTTGTGATAAGATAACCCTATTGGTTAGAGAAGCATAATTTAAAAGGAATTTTAACGAAAAACTTTCGGTACTGTTTATTTTAATGAAAAATCATATTTTTACACTAAAAAGTCAATCATGGTACTATTCATTTTACCCTTTATTTTGTCCTTATCGTTAAAACTCAAAGTTTTCAAATCATTTTGATTAGTTTTTCTTAATTTTAAACCTATTTCTAACCTTGTGTAACATTTTAGATTTACCATTTTTAGGTAAAAAAAAAAAAGAAATGGTATTTGGAAAGAATAAAATTTTAAATATCGTCAAATTGTGGCTGCCAGGATGAGTTTTTTGACACGGTAGATTATGAGGTCAACGCCGGTAAATAAAGTACTATGAATCGTGAAGAACTTCTATACAACGTAATGTTTACAATCATTAAACGGTATTTTAAGCCAGTTATACTCTGTCATGCTTGAAAAATATAGTGTGGTACTATGAACGCATCTACTTAGTTTAATCAATTTTATGTGTTATCAAATTGAATGGTAGTTTAATACAATATTGTGGTACCACATGGTAATCATGTTGGTTTAATGATTGGCGTCTAAAGCTTGATGTCTCAGATGGTGAGAGCCTATCTAAGTTGAGTAAGGCTCTGTTAATTTGTTGGCAAATTTGGAAACACAGAAACAATGTGGTGCTTAGGAACATGTGTCACGCAGGCAAACTTCTTGGTGGATGGGGTCACTAGTACTGGTTTTAGCAACTTTCATATTTTGGTTAGGACCTTGCCTTCCGTGGCAAAAAAAACACAACACATTCTCGTTTTGCACAACCTCTATCTTATGTTAAACCGTCTAAGTACGCGTAAAAATAAATTTTTAAATGTAACGATCGCATCGACAAGGCTAAGTGTACCTTTTATGAGGTCATTTTCACACAAATATTATGGGTTTTGAGAAGTAAAATCCAGCGCGTTATAGTTGACTGGTAACATGACTTGACGTCAAAGAGAAGCATTCATCAAAGTCAAGAAGGTTAAGGGCAACACGGCTGATGGGGGATATGATGCGTCCATTTGGTTGAAAAATATGCCAATTGGGATTCCCATTTCCCAACCCAAACGCGTAAATTCTTCATTTCGTTGTTGCTTCCGTTCTGTTGTCAATTGTTTGGTATATTTCCCCACAAAGAAATGCATTTTTTCATCAATGGAAACATATTTAATTTGACATATGAGTATTAGAACGTATCAAAATTGCAGATGTAGAAGACAATTTAACATGTTGTATTATTTTAATAATAATAAAAATGTTAGATTGTTCGATTGGTTTAGAAAAACTACACATTCAAAGAAGATTATTTCATTCTTTTTATGATGTTTACTTATTTGGAATGAAGATTTATGAATTGAGGAGACTGATTTAATTCATGGGTTTTTTTCACATCCCCGCCCGGGGTCCATCACGTCCCGGGCTCGCTCCACCACCGTAGCACGATATTGTCTGCTTTGGGCCCCGACCACGTCCTCACGATTTTGTTTCTGGGAACTCACACGAGAACTTCCTAGTGGGTCACCCATCATGGAAGTGCTCTCGCGAGCTACTCGCTTAACTTCGGAGTTCCAATGGAACCCGAAGCCAGTGAGCTCCTAAAAGGCCTCCTGCTAGGTAGAGATGAGAATATACATATAAGGTTCACTCCCCTGGGCGATGTGGGATCTTACAATTCACCCCCCTTAAGGGGCCCGATGACCTTGTCGGCACATCACGGCCAGGGTTAGGCTCTGATACCAAATTGTCACATCTCAGCCCGGGCCCCCACCACATCCCTGACTCGACTCCGCCATAGCACGATATTGTTCGCTTTTGGCCCCGACCATGCCCTCATGGTTTTGTTTATGGGAACTCACACGAGAACTTCCCAGTGGGTCACCCATAATGGGAGTGCTCTCGCGTGCTACTCGCTTAACTTCGGAGTTCTAATGGAACCCGAAACTAGTGAGCTCCTAAAATGCCTCGTGCTAGGTATGGATGAGAATATACATATAAGGATCACTCCCCTGGGCAATGCGGGATATTACAGTTTTGAGGTATTAGATTATAAATTTTAAGAAAAACTAATGAAAAGAGCTTAAATTTTTTGAGTTTTAACGATAACGACAAAATAAAGGATAAAATGAATAGTACCAGGATTGACTTCTTAATGTAAAAATGTTATTTTTCGTTAAAATAAACAATACCGGAAGTTTTTCGTTAAAGTTCCCTAAATTTTAACGAGAAACTCACACTTTTTTTCATTTCTTGTATTAGTAAACTGCAAGTCGAGAGAGGTCTTACAACGTCTTTGAGCAGTTGGGTCGCGGAGCATTCTTCGGAGGGATGTGTGGGCGTGGCTGGTTTTCAATAGGCACGAAGAAGAAGGTGGGGCCCATTTTATTATTTAAAAGTACAAACTATAATTTACTTTGTAGAGAATCAAAACATTTTATGTTAAATTATGACCTCTCAAATAAAATCCTAACTCCGTTTCCGATCAAAATTAATAATTCGCTAAACAAGAACACTTTTCACGAAAGTGTGAGGAAAAGAGGACAAATCAGTCACGAAAGTTGATTTCTTTTCCATAAAGTAAAAGAGAAATAAAAATAAAATAGTTTTTAATTATTAAACGAAAGGGGATCATCACCAGATCCCTTCTTCCTAATCCACCAAATCAGAAGATCCATGCCATTGAAATTTAATCCAACAACTAAAGTTATTAACTTTTAAAATGAACACCTGTTTGTAACTGTTATATCAAATTTCAACGGTAGTGTTCCCTGATTTGATGAATTAGAAGGAAGGGATCCGGAGAATCTCTTTCCATTAAATACTGCAAATTAAGCAAAAGTGGGCCAAGCCCAATGAACTGCCCCACAAAATCATGCACACATCATCGTGTGGCGGTGCCAAAATATAAAAAGCCCATCTGAGAAGCAGCCCGCGTAATCCCACACAACGTGTCGCTTCGGATTTTCCATTGCGTGTATAAAGGCACCAGAGAGAGAGAGAGAGAGAGAGAGAGTTTTACTAGTTCATCGCGGAAGAAGAAGAAAAATGTGATAAAAACAACCAGTAAATGCTTCTTCCTTGTCTGCTCTGCTTTCTCAGCTTTTCGAGCCGGTCTATCGCATCCCAACCCAGTTCGCACTTTTCCAATTCTCTCAATTCGTTTTCTGTTTCTCTGTATTGATATCTCAAGTTCGTAGCTGTTTGAATCGGATTCAAGAATTTGAGATGTCGAAACAGGATTGATTGGTTTTGATTCGGATTCAATTCGGGGCACCGACGAGTGATTCTATTGGATCGTCAGGTGCAAATCGGATTCTTGTTCTTTGTTTTGATTTTTTTTTGCGAGGTGGGTCGATCGGATTTTTCGGTATAGATTGGTGGGTTTTGAATTTTATCCGATTTTGCTGATTGGATTGGAAATCAAGATTCTGGGTTCGATTTGAAATGGTATATATCCATAGCTCAATCTCGGTCTGCAACTCCGTTGACCAACCAAACACTCCCATGGCGGATTCAATGAGTTTAACCGACCCAAGTGCCAAATCCAGGCAAACCAACCATGTTCAAGGAAGAAGAAAGATACCCAATTCCCCCAATTGCTCAAAGGCTCCGTCTTGCGATCGATCTCGATGGGCTTTGATGATCGATATTGTGTTGTTTATTGCTGTGGTTGTTGCTTTTGGATATTTGCTATTGCCGTATGTGAAGTTTGTATCTGTTAAGACAATTGAAATTGTGAAAATAATCATGTATGTGCTGAGGGAGGAGGTTTCGAATGCTCCGTTGGTGTACGGATGTATGGGACTCAGCATGTGCTGTGCGGCACTGGCCGCTTGGGCTCTCCTGGCCTGCACCAGTAGGACGTGTGGGAATCCCAATTGCAAGGGCCTCCGAAAGGCAGCTGAATTCGACATTCAGCTAGAGACGGAGGAGTGCGTGAAGAATTCAGCTTCGGCGGTTAAGGACGGAGTGAAGAAGGGCCTATTCGAATTGCCTCGCGATCACCACCGCGAATTGGAGGCCGAGCTTAAGAAGATGGCACCTCCTAATGGGAGAGCAGTGCTCTTGTTTCGGGCTAGGTGCGGGTGTTCTGTTGGCAGATTGGAAGTTCCCGGACCGAAGAAGCTTAAAAGGATCAAGAAGTAGGATTGGATGTGGTTATCAAACCATAGGGAGGACAAATTATGAGTAAAGGAGTAGTCATAATGCAGAGAAGAAGAGTGCCGTTCTGTAGGCCGTCTTCTCGGAACACAGTGTTGTTTTTAAATAAGCTTAGCTCATGGAATAAGTTGCAAGGATTATATACCCTTGGTTATAGTGAGGAATATATAACAATCCCTTATTTAATTTCATTTCCTTTTGGTTATATGTTTTTCCCTTAAGTTTTTGAACCTGAAATTTGAATTTGGTCCTTCATTGATGCAGTTGATCGGTTCTTTTTCTTTTCGTTTATAAGATATGATTCTTCTATGAGGTAAGATTGTCTTGAAATGGTTTCTCTGCATTTGCACAATCCAATTGTTATGTCCTGACCCTGAAAGCAAAAGAGATTCAATAGTAGTGTGTTTGTTGAAGAGTATTATACTTTAACTGCAGAGGGGCGGTCTCCGATTCTGTGATTTTTCAGTTCTTGTTGAAACTTACAGCTTGCTTGGCTATATAAACTTGTAAAAGCAGGTAACTTTTTCATTCGCATCATGACAGCAATCTGGAAACTTGGCTTGGATGTTCCGGTTCGATGAGTGGAAACTGTTGAGGTAAACTCAATGCAATTCCCCGAAGGAACTAAACATTTGATTTGACTCCGGTTATGATATGCTTAGTCTACTCATGTTTGCACCACACTGTATAATTTACTTGGCTTTGCTTTCATCTGAGTAATTTATTCTGCTTCAGTTTAGCTTTTAAGCTTTATCATAAAGAAATCAGTCTTGTAGGTTGCCAGTGAAATGTTAGATGCATTCCTAATTCATTTGCAATTGCAAGGCGTGCTCCCTCGTGTAGGTTTCCGATGAATCATGTTTCTCAATACCATTACGCCGTGGGAGTACTAAATTCTTTGATATCTTCTCTTGTGTTCAAAAGGAGATTGAGGCTTTCTCATTCTGCTCAAGAGTAACAGGGTTTCGAATTTCGAATTTGAAACTCCTCCGTTGTCATGGTTAGGTTAGAAAGACTCGGACGTTGCAATGGTTGATAGGTTTTTTCAGTTCAAACATTTCTTGTTGCTCTACCAGTTCATCTGCACACACGGGTGGGTGGCGGTACATGGTTTCGTAGACACAAATTCTCGAAGAAATTCACGGTGGACTTCGCGTATACTTTTGAGTTTACGTTGTTTGACGTTTAACGTTCACGATATCTTCTTTGGGGGAAGCTTTGACATGGTTTCACCTTACGCTTGCAGGAATGTAGAGAATGCTTGTAGTTAGAGTACTAGTGAACCTTGTTTTGTTTTGAGAAAGATGAAGGTACATGTTGGCATAAGGGAGGTTTCCTTTCCTTTGAAGCGATCATGAAAATGTGGTGGTGTTTCATTTTTCTTAGTGAAATTCACTTTTGTTTTCTTTTTCTTCCCAAAAATGGTACAATCGATGAACTCTATTGCATATGGGATGACACAGTAACGGTATTTCAAATTCCAGTGCATGATAACTATATTTCA
The DNA here is from genome assembly GCA_035220775.1 of Malus fusca. Lineage (NCBI taxonomy): Eukaryota > Viridiplantae > Streptophyta > Magnoliopsida > Rosales > Rosaceae > Malus > Malus fusca. The sequence continues at coordinate 3,659,374 of CM069067.1, read as the reverse complement.
AATTAATGCACAATCAAGCGGGAAAGTTCAGACGCGTAACATTGTGTGATTGACGTAGAAAGTGTAATACGTGTCCCATTTTAATCACATAAGTAAAACTCATTATCGCTAGTAAAGGTATAGTTAGAAATATTTGTATTTTGTGTACTTGTCATTATTGCTACACAGAAAACGGTATTTCAAATCAATCATGTTGTCCATGATAACAGTATTTTAAATCGCTCGTTATTTCAAATTACTATATATGATAACGATATTTCAAATTAATCATGCACAATCACATAAGTAAAACTAGTTACCACTAGTAAAGTGTATAGTTTGTAAATATTTATATGATCGATGTGCCAACATATTTATTTAAATAGAATTGTTTGTATTTTCTGTATATGTAAAATTTTCATATGAGCAATATCAAAGTTGATAAACTTCAAACACAAGACTTTGCGTGCATGCTTTTCCATTGATGCTCAAGAAAAATCGATACTCCTTTTAAGATACGAGTCTATTTTTTATAATTAGAAAATAAAATCTGCATCCCTCTCTTTTAGATTCTTGAATTTAACAAATAAATAAAAATGGTTAAAAAACTTTGAGTTTTAACGATAAGAACAAAATAAAAAGTAAAATGAATAGTGTCAGGATTGACTTTTTAGTGCAAAAATGTGATTTTTCGTTAAAGTGAACAGTACCAAAAACTTTTCGCTAAAATTCTTTAAATAAAATTTACATAAAAACAAAATAGACGCTACAGAGTGCGGAAATCACTCCCCTTATTGATTATACAAACAACAACAAAAATAGATTGGTTGGATCCTAACCAGTACTCAATTGTCCAAGTCTTTAGTATCGATTTGACCCCAAAAACGCATCGTTTTCATTTACTTTCTACTTTTCGGAAAGAGATCCTCTCCATATCTATTCATGCAGAGCTGAGGGATCTCCGTGCCTTTAAAATTTGATCATACGGTTAAAAAGTATTATAATTTAATTTAATTTTTATTAGCTTTTCTGCTTTTAGGCTTTTGATCAATTTTAAAGGTTGGAATCATTTAATTCCTGAGCTTCGGATGCATAGATCCGGAGAGGATCCCTTTCCCTACTTTCCACCTTCAAAGCCTGCACAGAAATATAGAAGCTTTCGGTTGGAAGGTGAGCAACTTCGAACTACCCGCATCTGACTCTTCCCGGCGGAATTCCCAATGCTGATCCTCTCTCCTACACCACCGACCCCTCCGTCCCCATCACTCTCCACCTTTCCACCCTGAAACGGCACCGTTCCTCTCTTCGCAACCGTAACGTCGTTGTTTCACTGAACGGAGACTCCGGTGTTCCGTTTCAAAGGTACCATCTTTCTTCATCAGCTCCATTTCTGATTCACTGAGTGAGCTCCATTTTCCAAATCATGGAGATCCCGGTGTTGCGGTATCAAAACTTGGCGTTGGATCAGATCCAGAGCGGATCCAGCTTCCATTTTTCGTTCTCGGATCCTAAGTTCTTCAGGCGGAGATCGTTATCTCTGTTTTCTGGGTACTGTTTCCAGTTCAATCGACGAAAATGGAGGAACCCATTGCCGCATATCAGGTGTTCCTCAGTGGAGCAGGAGCTGAAGCCGCGCCCGAAGCCCGTGCCGTCGAAAATTGAGGTCGATGAGCCCAAGGGAGCGCCTTTGGAAGATACCCAGATCGTTAAACGCAATACTGGGCTGTGTATTCAGATCGAGAAGCTGGTTTTGTGTAATCGGTACCGAGAAGCACTTGAATTGTTTGAGATTTTGGAGTTTGAAGGCGGGTATGAATTGGCGGGTAGTACTTATGACGCGTTGGTGAGTGCTTGTATTAGTTTGAAATCGATTAGGGGGGTTAAGAGGGTTTCTAATTACATGATTAGTAATGGGTTTGAGTTGGATCAGTATATGAGGAACAGGGTGCTGCTTATGCATGTAAAATGTGGGATGATGATTGATGCACGTAGGCTTTTCGATGAAATGCCTGTGAGAAACCAGGTTTCTTGGAACACGATAATCGGGGGCCTTGTGGATTCGGGGAATTTCATGGAGGCCTTCCAGTTGTTTCTAATTATGTGGCAGGAGTTCTCTGATGCTGGGTCACGGACTTTTGCCACCATGATTCGGGCGTCGGCTGGGTTGGGACTTATTTTTGCTGGAAAACAGTTTCATTCTTGTTGTTTGAAGATGGGGCTAGGTGCTGATATTTTTGTGTCCTGTGCGTTGATCGATATGTACAGCAAGTGTGGGAGTATCGAAGATGCTCAATGGGTTTTTGATGAGATGCCACGGAAGACGACGGTAGGATGGAATACTATCATTGCAGGTTATGCACTTCATGGTTACAGTGAGGAAGCTCTGGGTATGTACTATGACATGCGTGATTCTGGTGTTAAGATGGACCATTTCACATTTTCCATGATCATAAGAATCTGTGCAAGGTTGGCTTCACCGGAACATGCTAAGCAAGCTCATGCAGGTCTAGTTCGTCATGGTTTTGGGTTAGATATAGTGGCCAACACGTCACTCGTTGACTTCTATAGCAAATGGGGAAGAATAGAAGACGCCCGTCATGTTTTTGACCAGATGCCTCTCAAGAATGTAATATCTTGGAATGCTTTAATTGCTGGGTATGGTAACCATGGCCGGGGCGATGAGGCTGTTGAGATGTTTGAGAAGATGCTTCAGGAAGGAATGGTACCTAACCATGTTACATTTCTTGCTGTATTGTCTGCTTGCAGTCATTCTGGTTTATCAGAACGTGGATGGGAGATTTTTGAATCAATGAGCAGGGATCACAAGATCAAGCCCCGGGCGATGCATTATGCATGTATGATTGAATTGCTAGGTCGAGAGGGGCTTTTGGATGAAGCTTATGCACTAATAATAGACGCTCCCTTTGATCCTACGGCAAATATGTGGGCTGCCCTGCTAACAGCTTGTCGAGTCCATGAGAATTTAGAGCTCGGAAAATTTGCAGCAGAAAAACTTTATGGGATGGAACCTGATAAGCTAAGTAATTATATTGTGCTCTTAAATATATACAACAGTTCTGGGAAGTTGAGGGAGGCTGCTGGTGTCGTTCAGACTTTAAGACGGAAAGGTTTGAGAATGCTTCCGGCATGCACTTGGATCGAAATTAAAAAGCAGGTGCATATTTTTCGTTCTGGAGAAAAAAGCCACGCCAAAACAAGAGAGATCTACCAGAAAGTGGATGACTTGATAAGCAAGATTACAGAACACGGTTACACCCCTGAGGAGAAGTATCTACTTCCTGATGTCGATGAACATGAGCAGACGTCGTTTTACCACAGCGAGAAACTGGCCATCGCTTATGGTCTGATCAATACTTCGGATGGGACACCACTGCAAATTGTGCAGAGTCACCGCATTTGCGGAGACTGCCATTCTGCAGTTAAGTTAATTGCGAGGGTTACGGGAAGGGAAATCATAGTGAGGGACGCCAGCAGATTCCACCATTTCAAGGATGGGAGTTGCTCTTGTGGAAATTACTGGTGATGGCAGAGTTATTTACGTACTCCCCGTCCCTTGATTCTGTTGCAAAAAAGAGAGGAGTGTAGGAGACTAAAAAGGGAATGAAAATCACTCCACTCAAACTGTTGTACGAGTTCTCTCAGCCTTAGGGGTAATACTGTTTGTTGTAAACATAGATTAAAGGCCAATGAATAAAATCAAGATCTTTTTTTCTTGTTCATATTGCTTGCAAAAATTGTTGCCTACTCTTTTGAGTAGATTATTTCTTATTCAATTTTTCAAAAGAAAAAAAAATGTATTTATGAATTAAATCAACGTATACTTGGAGCAAAACCGGACGCAGTGGGGTTTTAAAATTCATATGGCCAACCTCATTTAGTGGGACAAAGCTTTATTGTTGTTGTTTGAATTAAATAAATTTATTAACAAACATATAAAATAAAAGGACTACCCTAAGCCAACAAGAATTTCCGCTTTGCGAGAGTCGAGGGACAAACATTTATTGTACGCAGTCTTACATTTGCTTTGTGAAGTGGCCGTTTCCACAACTCGAACCCGTGATCTTTTGTTCACAAAGAAACAACCTTTTTATTACGTCAAGCCTCGCTCTCATAAAATACAAACTAATTAAAGTAAAATGTCAATAGGAAGCTACATATGATGAATAAGAAAAAGTTGACATAAAACAGTAACGTCTTCAAAGACTATCAAAGTGCCATAGTTGAGCCATATTGGTGATCATATTCACCCACACGTTGATCTCATCGTTTTCTTCCATCATTGCCGGCACGTCAGGCTTAACATTGATCCTGCAGAGCTGCACGGCAGGCTTAACATTGATCCCGCAGAGCGGACATATATGGCGCTTGGCGAGCCAGGTTTGAATACAAGCCGAGTGAAACTTATGCTTACAAGGCAATGTTACCTCCTTATCGGCTTCTTCACAGTTCAAGCATTCCAAGCAAATACTGCAGCACCGCCACTCGTCCGACAGAAAAGGCTTCGTCATCCATGCTCCCTCCATGAATGATCCTATCGATGCCGCCACCGCTACAGAAGCGTTGCTGGATTCTTGGGACATCGTTGTTGTCTTCGAGTAATAATCTTCTGAATTGCTAGACGCTGTGATTAATTTGCTTGCTTACTTGTTGAGGTTGCAGAGGAATACAGATATATTAAGGGGCGCTAGAGGGATACTCTAGAGTCGAGTCGAGCCTGTCATAGAAGGCATGCTATTTCCTGCTTCGTGAAGGACGAGTCCATCTCCCAAACTCTGTAGGAAAATAGTGAAGAGATTTTCTAAGTATAATTTTATCGATGTCTTTTATGTGAAAATAAATAATTTTCTTATATGAAGTTAAGGCATATTTTTTAGCGTCGCTCCGGGCCTCAAAAATCTCTAGACCGGCCCTGCTAAGGGGTCCAGAAGATGGAATTCTTCCAACGCTCAAAACTTAATGAAACAAGCACAAAGTTTATTTGAGAAATCCCTCGACTAACGGGGTTTATGCATATTAATATGTAATATAAAGAATAAAAAGAGATTAATGTCATATATATTACTCATATATGTAAGAACAAACAATTATCTAATACCTATTTTAAACTAATAACACAACAATTTTCAATAAAAAACGACACTATTATTATTATTATTATTATTACTATTATTATTATTCTTCAGTCTCTAGCACTCACTGAACCCTAATCAACCATTTCAATCGAATCCACCCCGGTGGTTTGATGTCCTCGCCCTTGTGCGGCCGCCTCCGCCCTCGTAGGCATCGAAAACCGGCAAAGCGGGCAGGAAGGACGCCTCTCGAGCCAGCTAACAATGCAAACCGGATGAAACCTATGGTTACATGGCATCTCCTTGGCTTCCTCCCCAACCTCCAACTCCTTCAAACAGATACTGCACTCCGCCGTTGTTTCCTCCGTTACCGTCACCTTCGGCAAGGCTTCTATCGACTCCTGGGTGGCCCCAGCTAAGGCCGTCACCAACGCCAGGCCCGCCACGGCCGCAAAGGCAGCGGCAGGCGGGGGATTTGGATAAAAATAAGAGTCGAGGAAACTGTACGTTTGGGATGCTGCTTCGACTTCTGCCATCGCTGGGGTAGCTGGTAGGGCTAGTACAACGGACGTATCGTCGGAGTCGACGTCGCGTGCGTGTAGTGTGGAGGACGTTGTCGGTTGAGTAGTAGTATTCGGTGGTTGGTCGGAGGAAGAGCCAGCAGATTGCGATTGGGAAGACATTGTTCGTGTCGTCTTTGAAGCTTCAAGAATTAGAGAGATCGATCTCGTTTTGCTTAACAAAAAGACCGAGATTTAGGGATTTAGATTTATAATCGAGTAAACTGTCGTTTTGCCCCCTAAACTTTCACTTAGCTTTCGATTTCCTCCCTGAATTTTTCGATTGGAAAATTAAGGACTCAAACTAATTTTTTTAGTCAATTTGCCTCCTACAGTTAGTTTTTCAAATATTCCATCCATATTTCTGTTAAGTGAGACCATGCCCACAACAGGTGAGGGTAGTTAAGTTATTTCACTCTTAAAAATGATTAAAAAACTGAAAATAAATTAAAAAAACAAATTTCCCTCTAATTCCTATCCTCAATTTTTATTTTTCACTCATTCCTATGCATGAGAAATGACATACGGTGTTATTGTCTTCAAAAGTATTTAAGTTAGTCTTTTTCTTGAAGCATGTACTGTCATTTTTATTTTCTCTAACAAATTAATAATTTGACAAATGATCATGGTGTTAAATGTGCAATAATGCAGTTGAAATATCCATCATTTGATTCTAGGTTGAGTTGTGCACTTTCTTCTCTTTTATAGTAATTAATTTATTAGTTGAAAACATTGTCCTTTGAGGAGGCAAGCAAAGCTTTGTGGAACCGCGTGGGTATGATATTTTTTTTTTTTTTTTTTTTTTGTGATTTAGTTGGATACTATTGCTAGAAAATTGGAGGAATAGTTAGGATTGGCGCAGTTAGCCGATCTTTGGAGTTTGATGCTGGTGATTGGAGTAGTTTTTTTCTTTGACTTGTAGTTTTTACTAGATGGCGGACATGTTAACTGTTGGAAACTATTTTTATAACTCTTCTAACTCTTATACTAGTAAAGTCTTAATGTCTCTAAAATGAAGCACAATACGTGACATGCTTATATTAATGCACTGCTTTGGAGACAATAACACCATGAGCATTTGTCAAATTATTAATTTGTTAGAGAAAATAAAAATGGCAGTACATGCTTCAAGAAAAAGACTAACTTAGATACTTTTGAAGACAATAACACCATATGTCATTTCTCATGCATAAGAATGAGTGAAAAATAAAATTGAGGATACGAATTAGAGGGAAAAAATAGAGGGAAAGTTTTTTTTTCTTAAATTTTTTTTCAGTTTTTTAATGATTTATAAGAGTGAAATGACTTAACTACCCTCACATGTTATGCACATTGTCTCACTTAACAGAAATATGGATGGAATGTTTGAAAAACTAACGGTAGGGGGCAAATTGGCTAAAAAAATTAGTTTGAGTCCTTAATTTTCCAATCGAAAAGTTCAGGGAGGAAATCGAAAGCTAGGTGAAAGTTTAGGGGGCAAATCGACATTTTACTCTTTATAATATAAAGGCTGCGGTACAAATTAAACCTAATTCTTCAAGAACTAGGGCAAGCTTCCCAAACCCTAGAGAAAATAGTTTATTTTGGTCATGGGAATTATAAGGTTACAATTTCCTTATTTTTTTTAAACAAATTTTTGAAAAAAAATATATGGAAAGAAGCTAACATTTAAAAATTAATGTATTTGAATTTAAATCAAGATTACTAAAAATATCTAAAAATTAAAGGCCTTAATAAGTTATTAATAATCAATTCAAACTTGTTTAGAGCAAATTAGTTATGATTGCGTGATGTCCATTTTACACCTAAGTTCGAATTCCTCTTCTCATATGAATTTAGTTAAATTATTCAATAATTTGCAAAATAAACCCTTGTTCGATTGTTTACAATTAAAGAATTTTTTTTTCCTGATTCGGGTGTAGAAGAATCGCACTAAAGAATTTTTGATTCAAGCGGTATTCAAATTATTTTAATATAAACTTTACATCGAGGAGTTGAACTTAAGTACAGAAGAGAAACACACTTCTATAACCAACCGAATTTTCGCACTCCTCTTTTGACTCCTATACTCTTTTATTTCTTTATTTATTTTTATCTTTCGAAATGAGCCATGAATTTCCGATGTCCACAAATATAAATACCGCCCAACGGACTGGGCTGAGACTGGTAAACCTGAAATACCCGACCCACACTCAACATTAAAGATCCGGTTCACAACATCCCCTCTCTCTCGCTCAGCCTGACACATCGATCAACACGCCCAACTGAAAGAGGAGAGAAAAACCAGAGAAGAAAGAGAAAGAGCGTCGGTAGCTTGTGGTGGACGCCTAAGCCACACACCTCCTCCTTCCTGAAAACCCTAAGCTCCCCGGACCTTGATGGATCCGTCCGGGTCCACTCGATTCGACATCTTTGAGATTTATCGCCGATTCTGCGGTAATTATTTTACTCCGCCTTTTTTTTTTTTTTTTTTAATTTCTCCTATTGTCGTTTCGCTAATTATATTCTCCCAATTCGTATTAAGCTTTAATTCTTTCTCTCATGGTTGTTCATTGGCTGTGGAATTTGAATTTATGGTATTTTTGGGGTAGAAAGCCGTTGATTTTTTGAACCTTTAACTTCTTTCTAATGGGGTTTTGAAAGTTTTCAATTTGGTGCGTGAAAATTTGAAAATAAATACTTTACTTTTGTGGGATTTTCCTTACTAAAGTTGGGTTGTAAATTATTTTCTGTTTGGTTGCCGAGAAAGTGTGGAGAAGACATGCAGTGAGCTGATTTAATACGTGAAATTTACATGTTTGAGGTTCCATTGTGTGAAAATACTGCAGCTTTGTGATAGTTATGGTGCAAAGGCTGTATCTTTCTTGCTAACTAACTGCATTTGTTTGTGAACTACTAAAAGAGTTTTCAATTATCGTTAACTATCTTAGGAAATAAAGCAAATGCATTTCTGGTCTCAAGTAGCTTCCGTTTCATGGGTATTTTCTGAATTTGCAGTTTTCGATTTTATGAGCTACGGAGCTATTTTAGTCTCCAGTTCTATGTAAAGTATAACCAGTCATTATGTAAATTTCAATTTTTATTACTGATGAGTCTAGAGTACGAATTCTGACGGTTAAATTGCAGATATCAGGACGGGAAATGGATACGGTCACGGTGAAGGATACAGAGAAAACGATGATTCACAGATGGCTAAATATTCAAGGGAGGCATTAACTCAGCTCTTATATCTGGTGGAATCAAAACTGCACGCTAGGTATATATCTTTATATGGAAGCTAGAGTTATGGGACAAAACATAATTTGGAGTGCCCTTAGGATGAGGTCATCCTGCATCATGCTATAATTTTAGCCTTTAAGCAGTTTTTCCCCTTTTCTTTATCAGTTTATTGAGTAGTAGACTGTCCGCTTTGACAGGATATCAATTTTTGATGAAGTTTTCAAGCTAATGTCGCGGTTGGATTCGATGGTAAGATTTATTTGTCGAAGTTTTTAAAGTAGATTCTTGTTAACTAATGTGTGATGTTTGGTTCCACTATGACTCAATGAGTTCCTAACAAAAGAAATAACCTCCCTATGCAGGTAGACTTTTCTGAATTCTCACGTTTCTATGATTTTGTTTTCTTCATGTGCCGTGAAAACAGTCAGAAGAATATCAGTAAGCTCTCTTATTTTATTCAATCCACAATAGTTCTTAACCTTTTTTGTTCATTCCCTGCAATGTAACAACCTCCTTTGCCTTTCTTGTTTTCTTGATTCATTTGCAGCTGTAAATAAGGCGGTTAATGCATGGAGATTAGTCTTAGCTGGGAGGTTTCGGTTGCTGAATCAATGGTGTGATTTTGTTGAGGTAAGATTACCCCAACTCAGTGCTTGCTAGTATGTTTTGTTGAAACAGTTATTGTGTAGAACTAATGTTTGGTTTGCTAATGGTGACCATGACTAGAAGTCTAGAACCAAGAATTCATTTTTATATGTCATGTAGTTGGTTGTCATATAAAGTTATATACAGACAGAAGCCAAAGTGTCAACACTGTAGTGGCTAGAACCAAGAATTCTGCACGTAAGTGCAAATTATATGAAATATGAGAATGTATTTTTTTTAGTTCATGTGCATAAAGTGTTTCTCTATTTCAAGGCAACTAATCTTTGGTATTCCTCTTAGAAAAATCAGCGGCATAACATCTCTGAAGATACCTGGCTGCAAGTTTTAGCTTTTAGCCGCTGTGTGCATGAAAATCTGGAAGGGTATGATCCTGAAGGTATATATCATCAGTTTTGTGTTGATGCTTACTCCCTTCTATCTAAGCACGTAACGATAAGTTCAAATTTCCCTTAGAGTCCATCAGATATGAGACTCCTATCTGAGTGATCATTGCTTTAATCATTTTTGCAGGAGCTTGGCCTGTTTTAATAGATGACTTTGTTGAACATATGTACAGGTTTGATCTCTATACCCTCGTAATGATAGCTCATAAAATGTGAGGCTGTAAATACTCATAATGATAGGTCTACGTAAATGTATAATTGAACAGACTTTTGTCGTGCAGGGTTTCCGGATCTAACAATAACTCTAGCTTCAACTGTAACTGTGGTGATGCAGAATCGTGGTCATGTACATATGATGACCCTCTTCCTGGTATGTAACTATACTTCCAAGCGCAGTCCCAGTATTCACTACCTTAACTAATGCCAGACTTGTATTGGCGTAACATATCCCCCAAGCTTTCGTCCTAATAATATTGTGGTGCAGGCTTGAAGATTTTACCTGGTTTGAAAAGGAAGTTACCTGGGGAGGACCTTCACATGGAAGAAGTGGTGCCCTCGCCCGCCCTCTTCCCACACTGTACAGACTGGAATCCTGCATTAAGCACTAAGAAAAGTCGGCCAATGTCTTACATACCAGCAAACTGGGAGGAGAGTACACCAGGAAATACTGTGGATGATTCCATGGAAACCATAAGACATAGCAGTCCAGTGAATTCTTCCAAATCTCCATGCGCGGTTGAAGGTTGTCTGCTGAAGGGCTTTGCAGGACTGCTTTCTGCGCGTTCCTGTCTGCAATTTGATCGGGACAGGGGAGTTTCATTTTCACAGAGTCACAAATATCGAAAGCGTCTTTTACGAGGAGATGCAGTTTAATGTAGTTGGATGCTTCCGAATGCAATTAGAGTTGTTTACTTGGGATGTAGTCTTCTTATTGATTTGTTGGTTGAACTTTAATAATAGTCTTCTATTCGGATTTGACAAAATTAATAAATTTAAGGGAGTTTTAACAAAGAGCACGTGGTACTGTTTATTTTAACGAAAAACCACATTTTTACACTAAAAAGTCAAATACTGACAAAATTAATAAATTTAAGGGAGTTTTAACGAAAAGTCCACGGTACTATTCATTTTAACGAAAAACCATATTTTTACACTAAAAAGTCAAATATGATATTATTCACTTTACCCTTTATTTTGTCTTTATCGTTAGAACTCAAAGTTTTCAAGCCTTTTTCATTAGTTTTTCATAATTTGTATTCCTAATGTATTGAGTTATGCTATATGAGTTCTAATCATCATCAATGGTTGACAAGATAAATGGCCGAGGCTACGCAAGGCGAAACTTTTGTAGACCTAGGCGTAGCCAGGGGCGGATCTATTAAGGGACCAAGGTGGTCCCAGGACCACCCGGAAGCTCGGGAAATGGCTGTGAGGATCTTCAAGGACCACCCAAATCTGGGCAGTGGTGGAGAGGACCAGCGGGCATGGCTGCTTCACCCTGTGCAAAACAGAAGGAGGAAGAAGAAAGGTATTTTTTCTTTTAAATAACTTGGCCAAAACGACGTCGTTTTGAGCCAAGTTGTTTAAAAATTTTAAAAACCTTCACGTGATAGGCAGTGGCCAAATTCAATAAACTAGCTCTTGTTGTCAGATTCACTTTACCAAATTTAATAATACCTAATTGTCTGTAAGTTTTCAAACAGGAGGAGGAATCCTCACGCCACTGCAGGTAGGTAACCCCAACTTTTTTATTTGCTTGGTATTCAAATCGTGATTGTGTTATAGGGGTTCTTTTTTTTTTTTTTTTTTTTTTGTTGTTGAAGATTGTGTTACAAACTTACAGACTACAGTCAAGGGTTTTTAGTTCATACATATTTTAAATTGATATAGATTTTTTTATTAATTGATATGTGTAGAAATTAGAAGTATTGAACGATCTTACAAGCGAAAATCATCATTTATTAATTGATACAGATTCAATTCACTTTACTAACCTAATTGTATGTTGCGTTGTTCCTCATTCTACCCAAGCTAGCCGAACTGCCGAAAGTCATCAGAATCAACTTTAAAATTTCTGTAAGGTTTCTAATTTAGTGTTAGTTCTTACTTATTTTTAGTGTTAGTTGATACATATTTATTGTTAATTTGTTAGGATTTTTAGTTTTATTTTAGTGTTAGTTCATAAATATTTATTGTTGATTTTTTAGGATTTTTTCATATTTATTTTAGTGTTAGTTCATACATATTTATCGTTGATTCATTAGGATTTTATGATATTACTTGGATTGTGTTATAGGGGTTTTTTTTGGTTGAAGATTGTGTACTAGTTCATGCATATTTTTTAGTTTCATCAATTGATATAAATTTTTTTATTAATTGATATGTGTAAAATTTAGAAGTATGGAACAATATTACAACTGAAAATCATCATGGATTATGAATGAAAAGTTGATTAGTAGTTTACCTCATTGAAGCGATCATTTAATTCCTTAAATTTTAAGAGAAATAACGTTGTGTGGCTTAAAAAATATTGAAAAAGTGGTCAAATTAATTAGACAATAATTAAAAAACAAAACAAATCTCAAGATAAATCAGCACATTAAATAGCAGGTTAGGTGAACCACCGATCTTGGGCATGATTTCCGACGAGGGGAGGGGCGGCAGCCACTCCTCGCTCTCACGTAGCTTTATTTATGTATATTGGGACCACCCAATGTTAAAATTCTGGATCCGCCAAGTTTGCTAAAGACAAAGTGCTTCCGTCGGCAACTCAAAGTTTGAAACCTTTTCTCGCAGTTTAGATTAGATTAGAAGAAGCTTTTCAATAGCAAAAATAAGCAGTACTGATTAAAAACAAGAGAAACAGCTATCATTCTTTTCACTTTCGCGTGCCGGACTGAGTACGAGCAACTGCGTGATTTATTAGAAGAAAAAAAAGAGAGATGGGAGGAGTCTGAACAATATTTACACAGCAACAACTACCGTAGTTACTTCCCTAACAGAACCGCGGTGGATCGATTGTGGCCGTCAAGCAGCAATAGCTCACCATTGGTACTTTGCAGCCACAAGAACCTCCTCATAGTTCCGAGCTGCATGATCCCAGCTCAGGTTTTGCATCATCCCTCGTCTCTGGATTCCTTCCCAGCTCTGCTTGTAGTCTCGATACGTATAGAAGCAGTTCCCTAATGCATGGATTAGCTTACCAACCTCAGCGCTGTCAAATGTCCACCCAAGTCCTGACTCCTCGTACGGGTTGAAAGGATGCACGGTATCTCTTAGTCCACCAACAGCATGAACAACTGGAGTTGTCCCATAGTTCATAGCGTATAGTTGGTTCAATCCACACGGCTCAAATCTTGACGGCATGAGCAAAATGTCTGCACCGGCAGTTATCCTGTGAGCCGTTTGTACAGAAAACCCAACCCATCCCCTGACCTTGTCTCGGTGTTGATGTTCAAATGCCCTTAGCATCTCTTCCAGGTCAGGTCTACCAGAGCCTAACATGATTAGTTGCACATCCTGACCCATCATCCAAGGAATTGCCTCTGCTATGAGATCGACACCCTTCTGGTGATCCAGCCTCCCAATGAAACCAATTACGGGGACATCCTCACGGACTGGTAAACCCAGTTCCTTCTGTAAGGCTGCCTTACACTGAGCCTTGCCAGTCTTAAGTGTTTCCAGGGAGTAGTTCGTGTAACCATCTGATTTCAAGAAAACATCATACTGTGGATTCCAGTCTTCTGTGTCAATTCCATTAACAATGCCTCTGAATTTCCAGTCATTCTCATTTATGATCCCGTGCAATCCCCAACCACCGTCAACCGTTTTAAGCTCCCACGCATATCCATGACTCACAGTAACCACACGGTCTGCTGTCTTTAGACCAGCTGCAAAGATATTGAAGTGCTCGCCTCCAATAGGGTCATACATTTTGAAAAGGTCCAGGTAGTGTCCCGGAAGATCAACAAAGGAGAAATCAGCTACTGGCCCCCGACCCTGGATAAACTTAACAATTATAATCCATGCAAAGAATTCTTTATACTACGATGACATTCAAAACCTTTGAAACAACTTATGGTGTTCTGGACTTACTTGATAGCCAGAATATTGCAGTTAACAATTGAATGACAAAGTTTCAGCTTATTTTCTAACCTACAATGCAAATTTAGCTCGAGTTTCCACCAGACAATAAAATGACTTGAAAATAAGTTTAAGTTAAATGAACTTCATCAAGGGAACAAACCTGGTGAGCTATGTTATGGATTACAAGGATGGATCTTGTATATATCATTAAACCATTGTCCCGATAATACGCCTTCAAATACACCGGTAACAATGCAGTATGCCAATCATTTGCAATGAAAGCCAAGTTTCCATCACCATAGCAAACACCGCCACAGGGGACAAGCCAAGGGACCTGCAACCAGTTTTTATTTTTATTTTTTTTTAATCACGTCTTAGCAGTTAAAATGGAAAAGAGAATTTGCTAATCTGACTCTATGCAAAGAGGTGAGGTGGTGTACCTCAACTGCTGCCTTGCAAAATAACACCATGCGTTTTAAAATATCCTGCACCATAAAACCAAAGAAAAGTAACTCAATTTGCATTAAAATGGCATGCAAGACAACAGTGATCCATATTGCAAAAGGAGTTTATAATTTTAAATCGATGATACCCAAAATCAACAATGTAATCAGCAAGTATCACACAAGGAGCACCATCAAGGTTCAGAAGCCGCTTAGGCTCAATTTATTTATTTGGTTATCTGTGAAGCCACTGCTGCCTATCTTGTAAATTTTCATGCACAAAGTTATCTAGTTTTAGTTACTTTCTCATTTCTAATCACAAATAGATTAAGATTTGAGTGTGTATGAGCAAGTCCTAATCAATTCTAACCATAGGGACTCGACGTGAAAACGGAGTGCCGGCTGTCAACTACCTGACGCCCTCCCCCTCCTCATCTAACCGATTCTTGAAAAATATATTTTAAGAAATAAATACTGAGTTGCACCAGGCTAGACGAGGCCTAATTTAAAATCCGAAACCCAACCTAAACTTTGTTTTCGCTTAAGAAACTAAGCCCATCCAAGTCCCATCAAGACAAACTTTACATATCTGTATCCTGATACAATAATAAACAAATAGCAAACAAATCTTTGTTAACAAGGGGTACAAATGACATAGCTTAAAGATTTTTTCAGGAGAAAAAGGTGTCACTAAGTCAGAGCCATTCTTTTAATTGGTAGTGGTTCTTCAATGCTAGTCTCTAATGATAAATCTGCTGCATAGCATAGCAAAAGTAATCTAATAAATCTAAATAAGACGAACATTGTTTATCCCTCTTGAGAAGCAATTGAAGCTAAAATGAGAACAAATATCTTACCTCACGCTTTCCTCCATATATATTGTGCTCCATGTGACGGAACACAGCAGATTCAATGAAGACAAAATCTACACCATCAATATAGGCATGGAAATATGCTACTTCCATATACTGCAAAGTAAGTTATTTTTAGATGACGAGCAGTTAAAATGTATCTAATTCAGAACTTAGAATATTAGTAACAATCAAATGCTGCACACCTGGCCATCAACTTTATATGCTTTCCGAACTCCTGAATCTTGGGGTTCCGCATAATCACCATAGCGAGGTGCCACAACCTATGAGAGAGAGAGAGAGAGAGAGAGAGAGAGAGAGAGTATGGGTTTAGCAGCCATAGAATTGTAAATCAAATAGGAGGTCTATAAAACATGCATGCTGGAAATGTCAGTTTGACTTGATCCCCATGCCTAACATTTCATTATATTCCCAGCTCATTGTCGATGAAATTACTGAACAACAAAACTTGGGAAAGAAGTTTCATATTATAAAAGAGAAAAGCATTACCATGACCCTGTGTCCACGCCGAGCCAAAGCCTTTGGTAAAGCCCCAGCAACATCTCCAAGCCCACCTAAAAGAATTCTTCATTTTCAGTCTTTATAAAGGACATTGACATCTCACATTCTGGGCTTACGAAACATTACCTGTTTTCGACCATGGAGCACATTCTGCAGCTACCAATATGACATTCATGACATTAGGCCCAGCCAAAGGAGGGGGCTTTACGTCCTCACTCGTAAAACCAGTTGCCCCATGATTGACCTCCTCTTCACTTGTTTCTTTCAAATCAATAAGCTCCTCATCTTTTAGCATAGACGACTTAGGGTTAGTAAGAAAAGTTGGCAAACCATCAGACCACTCTGTCTTGGAACTATCCTTACTCACATGGTTACTGGACTCTAGTTCACTGGGAGACTTATCAAACGGTAAAGCATCTCCATGATCCTTTTCTATTTCATCAAGCCCTCCACTAAGAGCAGAAGGCACGGTTTCAAAATCCTTTTCTTCAGTTGAATGCTCATAGCTGCTCAAAACAATGCTGCCAATTTGGTCAACGCTTTTATCAACACTACTTGAAGAATTTTCCGCATTCGTAAACGATTCATTCCCTTGTTCGAAAGAAGCTTCCTCTTCTTCTTGGCTTATATCACTATTTTGTATAGAAGATACCAATTTCCTTCTTTCAGAAATCTGCAAAACCCAAATTTGCTAATTCTAATTTCAACTCTCCTTAATTACTAAAAACACAAAAGATGCAATCTTTTGGCCTAAAATTAATTGCTTTCATAACAAAAGAGAGTATTTCTGAAATTACCTGTTGTAGTAGTTCTCTTTGCACAGCAAGAACCTTCTTGCTCTTTTCAATGGTGGCCTGAAGCGCGTCCTCCGGCTCGCCCGCGTCCTCACCTTCCGCCGAGCTCTTTCGGATCGCTCTCAGCGGCTTAATCCTCCAAAGTTTCCCTCTTGTGCACCAACTAATCCGTCCTCTGCACATTCGCACCGCTCCTGCAGACCCATTTGCAGAAGCATTGATCCCACTAACTTCAATGGAGCTTCTTGGCCGATTCGTGAAGAATGGGAGTCTGAGCCGGGGATTAGTACTGCTGTGAACGAGCATAGAGATGTCAGTCTTGGTCCCCATGATAAAATGCAGAGACCCAATGGAAGCCATGAGACAATGTGTTCGACGAAATGCCTCAGCGAACTAGCAGGAGCTCATAGACCGGATACAGCACACTGAGATGATTCGGCTGAAAATAAAGCAAGCCCAGTTGAGGAAAGTCAATCAGAAACAAACCCAATTGAGGAAATGGTGGATAAACGACGCCGGAGTGAAAAATGAGGAGGAATCGGAGGCGAAACTGAAACGGGAGAAAGAGAAACCATGGACTCAGAGAGAAGAAGCAAGAGCACAATGGTTGAGATGGGTCCCACAGAAGAAGGGGAAATGAGGCTCAAATTTGCTGATGAAAATTTGGGGAAGAAAGGAGCGTCGCCAAGAGTTTTGGATGATAGTGCGACCACAAACACAGACTCCGTACTGAACTGTGATTCTTCTGCCAGAGACTCGGGTTCTGTGTGGGCCTGGGCTTCCTCGAGTTATGGTGACGATGTGAAGAAAATTTGTACATACTTCTCGTGAAATACCATCTATTTGAACTATAATTTCGTTTGGAATTGCTTATTTAAAAGCACTTTTGTTCAAAAGCGCTTTCAACACTTTCAATGAAAGCGTTTCTATTAAACGCACATTGGTTTTTTGATAAAAATGCAAGTGCTATATGAAAAAATATTTGAAGCGTTTCCTGAAAGAAATATACGACATGTGCTTCTTTCAGAAAATACTTTAAGTGTTTTTGAACCGAGAAATTTTCTGCCAAACAAGGTCAAAAGCGCTTTTAATTATTTCAAAAGAATCTCCAAACAAACCCTATATTTTGCAGACCGCATAATGTGATAGTTTATGGTTGGACTCCATGTTTGTTGTTTTATATTTTCTTTGATATATTGATTTTTTTCTTTGTCAAATGATATACTGAATTTAATAGCACAACAGAAAATTGTATGAAAAAAATGTGAAAATCACTTCTCTTGTTATACTATTCAACGAAGTGATATTCTATTTAAAATTATACTTGTTTAATTGAAAGCGCTTTGGAACGGATTTTTAGTAAAAATGCAAGTTAATTTTATTTGGAAAAGCATTTGAAGTGCTTCTTATAAAACGCACATAACTGATGCTTCTTGAAAAAAACATTTTAAGTGATTTTGAAACCCAAAAATATTCCTCAAAAAGTACTTTCAATCGTCAAAAAACACTTCACAAACGAATTTTACATTTTGCTTTCATTTTGTTTGAATGAGGATCCTCTCTCCATATCCTCTTTGTGAGGATTTTAAGGATCCTCAAATTATGTCTGTTCATCGAACATCGTGCGATCATAAATTATTTTAAATATTTTTATTTAAAATGAATATGAATAATATCTGACGAAAACTGATTATACGATGTACAATAAACATATATGATTTAAAGATTCATAGGATCCTCATAAAGAGAACCCGAAGATGCTTCTTATTCGTTTTGTTTTGTCTCTAATCTGCTGCCACATTTTTCGCTTTGACTATGACACCATGAAAAGTTGTTTTATTTCTAGTCTGCTGCCACATGTTTCGCACCGACTTTGACACCATGAAAAGTTGTAGTGTCATTTTGGTTTTGGGAGATATGAGGAATCAAGGTCATCTAACAGATTTCGCAGTTTTGGGTGGACGAATGAGAAATTTGGACCATTTTTCTTATTTTATTAGCTTATCACATACAAATTAAGAATTTAGATCTCTTTCGCTCTGTTAAATGGTTGGATTGTTCAGTCCGTCAAACAAACTGTGAAATATAGAAAGAATCTGAATTTAGACATGATGTAGAGCTTTTTGAGAGTTAAAATGTTGATGATTGAAATTTGTCAAATAGTTTAACATGTTAGGATAAAAAAATTATCAAAGGAGTTTGTTAGTTTTTTTAATCATGAAATTATAAGAACTTTTCTATCTATTTCTTTAAATTTAAAAGGCAACTTTCTTCTACTTATTCCAATCTTGAACAATCAAGTTGTTTTGTAATCAATTTCTTTATACCTTTTTGCCTTTTAAACTTGAAAATGCTTTAGTTAATCTCTTTGTTTAGAAAGTTGAAATGAATTGGTCCAACTGGTAGAATTTCTAAGCATGCCATAAAGTAATGTATTGGCCTCTGAAGGCTATGAATGAGGAAAAATATTATTCTTATCATCTATTTGTATTATTTTTTTAATAAAGATAGGATCCACATGCGTTGGCGGACCTTATCTATATTAGAGAGATGATACAAATGATGGTACAAATAGATGATAAATGTAATACTAAAACAAAATTTTATGCGAGTTCATGCACACACGGAACATAAACTATTAAATTGAATCATTCTTGGATAAATCCGGTTTTGTTTTGTTGATCTGCCCATTTTATTCAAATCGAAATCAAACTGATCGTAATCTACTGTTAAATAATTGGGTTACTACTGAACCAAACTAAACTGTGACCAACCTTATACAATGGACGGGGCTTGACCTTTCTTTTCCAAGGGTCCTAGCTAGCTACTACCAATTGCCAAATCCCGTTTACGCACCTTGCATAATGTTGCAACAAATGCAAACCAAAGAAGTAAAATTTCATACTTAAAAGACAACAAAATCAAAACTTTCATTTCAAAATTAGGCTTATTTTTCACACTTTTACTTTTCGTCAAATCTTACTTTAGCCTTTACACTCTATATTAACTTACTTTACCACTTGCACTTTTTTTTAATTGTTGTGTCCCACTTTGCCCCCTACACTCTATATTGTCTCACTTTAACACTTGCATTCTTCCTTAATGTCTCACCTTACCCTATTCGCTCAATTAAGTTAAAAAGATCTGTTAATTGTGCTAATGTGGCAAGGACAATTTTGTTTTTTCAACTATGTTAGCTAGACTCATGAATGCATGAATATGGGTTAACCTCAAATCAGGGTTTGATTTTTTTCAAATTAAGAAAAATAAAGAAGAGGAAAGTGATAAAGGTAGAGATTCTCATGACAAAACCTAAAAAATCTATACAAAAGGATCTGAAAACTTTAAATTGATTCACGAAGTATTGAAATTCAACACTCTTTTTTATATTTCAACCTTCTATTCTTATATTTTTGTCTTAATCTAGAGAAATCAAAACCTAGTTTGAGTTTAACTCACCTCCTATTACCCAAGGGTTCCGCTAGCATGTCATGTCACATGCCACACAACAAAATTAGTTGAAAAGACTAAATTGTTCATGTCACATCAATACAATTAACAAATTTTTTTAACTTAATTGACGGAATAGAGTAAAGTGAGACATTAAGAAAAACTGCAAATGTTAAAGTTACACAATAGAGAGTGTAGAAGATAAAGTGGGACACAAAGAAAACTTGTAGGTGATAAAATGAGACAATACAAAGCGTAGATGATAAGGTGAGATTTGATGAATACTATATGTATCATAGCTAAAAATAAGCCTTAAAATTAATACATATGTTTTATCCAGATGATTATATGATTGAAGTTACACAATTTATTGACTAATTAATAAAAAAGTTATAGGCAGCCTTCACTCTTCATAGTCTTGAGAGCAGTAGGATTATGCATAATACTGCAAAGCAGAGGTCGGCGTTAGGGCAGTGCCTGTCTGATCGCAATAGGGGTGGGCAAACGGGTACAGGAACCGCGGGTAGGGGCGGGTAATTCAGGTTCGGGGCGGGTCCAAAATTTCTAAACACAAAACGGGGCGGGGCGGTTCGGGTATATGAAATTAGGGGGCGGGCCCCCGGCCCGGCCCGTGTATAGCATGGAATATAATTGAGCCGAAGTCTGAGGCCTATCTTCTCATCTTTCATCCAAACTCCTCTCATTTCACTCAGATTCTCATACTTCGATCTCTCCTCCTAACTCCACCCATTCTCGAATCGTTCTCCAATCCCCACGCATTTCCATTGATCCAAACACCTTCCACCGCTCGAGAGACCCACACAGAACCATATCATTGTTCTTGTACACCTCGAATTCAACCCCATCGGTGACCTTCACGCTATCAATGTTGACGTACATCACCTCCGATGACTCCTTATTGACCCGATCACGGCGAAGCATGAGCGATGCCGACTCTGACGCGGGAACTCATATCATGTTGATTTCAAGTAATACCCCAATCTTGCATCAGAGGTGGCGCTTGAGGTGGTCGGGGAACGCTCCCACTCACGCAGGGGGAAACCCAGACGTAAAACAACCGGATTTCGAACCAGTCATCTCCTCCGTCTGACTCAGACCCATATTTGCAGCGCACGACTCTACTCATCTTCAGTTTTAGGGTATTATGTTTTAGGGATTTAGGATTGAAAATTAAATTAGAGTTTTCTAGATTTAGGGATTTTGTTGGGTTCTTGAACCTTGACCTCTGTTATGCTCCAATTTCAAATCTTTTATTGAATTGAATTTGAATCAACTGAGTTTGAAACTTTGTTGAATTAAATTGAATTTGAATCGATTGTGTGTGTGAGTATGTGTGTGTGTGTGTGTGTGTATTCAAGAATTGATATGCAGTGCAACCTTAGTTTTAAAAAACAACTCCTGTAATTTTCAAATCTGTTTATCTTGGATTGCTTGTGTTATGCTTGGACTGGTTCGTTTCGATTGTTAGAAATTTGGATTTGTTTATCTGTTTTAGACTGCCCATGCCATCAGGAAGATGCATTTGGCAAAGGCTAAAAGGTACTTGGAAGATGTTTTAGGCCACAAGCAAGCCATTCCCTTCCGCCGCTTTTGTCGCGGTGTTGGTCAAATTGCTCAGGCGAAGAACCGACAGTCCAATGGCTAGGGACGTTGGCCGGTTTAGTCTGGTAATTTCATTCCAGTGTTGCTGTAGTGCACAGCAGCACTGCAGTTTATAAATTAAAAAAAAAAAAAAGAGTTGGACCCGTGGACCCGCTCCGAATCGGCCCGTTTGAAATGGACCGGGTTAGGTCTGGTTCCAAAACTCAATATCTCTCTACCCGATCCGGCCCGCCCGGTTACTATTTAAAAAGGGTAAGGTCCGGTTCCTTCAAAATTGGGTCCGGCCCGGCCCGTGCCCAGCCCTAGATCGCAACACTCAAAGCAATAGGGCTTGGGTTCATACACACAGAGGCAGCATACACATCTCCCGTCACATTCTACAACATATTATTCAACAAACAAAATTAAGTCGATTAACTGTGTATAGTACATAACTAATTAATAATTAAATTACTATTAGGGATTAATTAAACTTGTTAATTACATACTGGCAACGGGGGTCTTGGCGGAGGAAGACAGCCTGGTGTCGTTGAGATAGACATATAGATATGGGAGGCTAGAGAGCCGATTAGTTGCTTGAGCTGTCATGGTCGTATTACTGACAGTTATAAACAGTACGATCGGCATGCAAAATACAATTTTATTGACTCTGGCGATTTTCCAAAAATATTAACAAATAATTAACAATAATATAATTGATGGGTGGGTCTGTATCTAAAACTAATCCACCTTAATTTGGATGACAAACTACATATGTTCGATTGTCCAAATATATACACAAATTTTAGAAGGTATATTAATAATTATTTCGAATGAATCTGGCAATTAGGCAGATAATGGTTACAGCATATGTTATATATATACTGTTTAGGCAAACTCTTGATTACACATGTTTAATTATTTTGATTGTCTTTTGCAAATAGAAAAGAAGATTCAAGCAATATTAGGAGAGAAAAAAATCAACTCATGCACATGACTTAGGTCATTAGATAAATATATGATTAGTGATCGGTCGAAACGGTCATATGGTTTTAAATTTGTGTATTTTTTGTAGACATGATCTTTGAAGGAAACCTAAAAAATAGACGGTTTGAATTATTAAAATACATTAGAATGTGGGTTCTACAAAAACTTGAATAAAAATTGTGTAAAAAAATTAGTATCACAGATCTATCTAGATATATATAGACACACACATATATATCATAAAATTTGCAACTTGGTGTACTATTACTTAAACAAACTCATTGTCAAAGTGAAGCGTGATACAACATATCAATATTAACATATAAAAACACAAACAACAAAACATATTAATACAACTTACAGAAACACAAACATCATTAATTAATAAAACAAATAAATTGTATCTTGAATTACGCGTCTGCATGCTTCATTCACGCAGCCATGCAGCCAATCCCGTAGCGAGTACTCGGAAACACAAGAAACAAGCCACTGCACACGATCCCCACCATCAACGGGAAACTCTCCATAACTTCATCCATATCCTTCTCGTGCCCCGGAAACAAACAGTCCGTCACGCGCCGGTCCGAAAACGCGATCGCCACAAACACCATGACAGACATAATGGCGTGAACGAAGTCTGACAGCCCTAATTTGTACCTCTCCTCCTTCGGCACCTCCACCCCCAGGCCCGGTTTAAATACCGCTAGTCCTTTCGGCGTCACGAATCCGTAGTACAACTTCCCGTCAGGCCCACGGAAACTGTCCGTGAAGTGGAAGAAGAAGCATGAGAGGGTGCACATGCCAAGTAGCACGAGTGTCATCATAGTGGTGACGCCCGTGCACTCTCCGGTTCTGTAGATAGCGGGGAGCACCATTTCAAAGGTTAAGAGAGTGCCAGTGGGGAGAAAGTTGGCCAGCATTGAGGTCTTGGATAGGGTTTTCTGGACCCCTTTCGCAACGGCACGGCGTTTGCGGCCGTGTAAGTGGTCCGGGTCAAGTCGGAGCAAAGGCAGAGGGTGAGATGAAGAAGAAGGTGGCGGCGGCTTTGGTGGTGACTTGGCTGACTCGTCGTCGTGCGGGTCCCCATAGACTGCATTGTTATAGATTTTGATTCCAACTCCATCGCTTTTTTGGTCCATTTTTGCAGTTGTTCTTCTCTTTGGGCAAAGTCGATCAATGGTATTCTGGATATGGATTTTAATTTTCAAACGGTTTTTCAATTACATTTATATAGAGGCTTTGTCACTAGTTTAAATTCAAATTTAGGTAGTTATCAACGGTTATTGGTGAAATGGTAACTGGTTTGTACAGTTAACTGTTCAAAATCCTTTTTTTTTCTTTTTCTGAAAAATAATTCAAACAATTTACAAAACATTTTTTTTTTCTAGTTACTTATTAGATATATTCTCTTTGGAAGCAAAGCATGCAACACACAAGGGTTATTATAGTCGAGGTATCTGAATTTGATTCCCCATTTCTATAATTATAGTGAAAAAAATTGACTTGTTAATCATGTATGAACGATTAGATTATTTTAGTATAATCAGTGTTTGAAATATCTGTATTGGTGAAAATATTGATATGTAAATTTGTAGAAATATCAATATCAATATATATTGCCTTCGATACAAAATGATGGAAATTTTCTAAAAAAGGTGATTTGCAAATCCAAATCGTTCTCGGATAGCACCTACTCCAATAGAAATTTCTCTAATTTAAAATGAAACTTATAAGAAATATCATATAGCAGTTTGTCGATATTTTAACTAATCATTGGAAAATATTGTTGAAGTCTAGCAATTTTAGCCAAAATTTAAGAGTTTCTTCGATATGAGTGAAATTTAGACTGCACCCTCCCCTTCCATGTCTTTTTTCAAATATTTTTACAGAAATATTGATCATATCGTTGAAATTTCAAACACTGCTTATAACTTACAAAAATAATTTTTATACTTCTAAAACGCCATAAGAGTATCCTAAAGCACACTAATATAACATTTTCACGTGAACAAGTTAATACACATCTTGATTAATTTGGACCCACGATTATGCATGATTAATTTGGACCCACGATTATGCTGATGTTGATTACCAAATGTACCACTCCATTCCAAGTGTGCGGCTGAGGGATGATGGTAAGACTTCAAAATTTCATGTCGTCTTCATAAATTTTCGAGGTCACCAATTTTTTCACTGTGATTACGTATTGATATTGCACATCAGCTTTGTACAGACTTCTCGACGTTTCATGAATCAAACAGAAAACTGGAAGAGACACGACAAATTGGAAGTGCTAGAAACCTCCAATGCCTCCCATATTAAACCACTCTTCCACTCTAAACTTGCTCAAACGATCGACGCACTCCAATCACAAAACAGTCCAGTCCAATCCAGTCCTGCGTAGCAAACAGACCCTAATCGAGCAATTTCACCTAAGAACATGTCACCTGCTCTCTGCCTCTCCATCTCCCTCTCTCCACTCTGCAAATCCCAGGACATTTCAAAGGACACCCAACTCCCCAAAAACCCTAAAAAACAGAACCCATGTCACAAAACTCCCTCAAACTTCAAATCTACCAGAAGGTCGCTGTTAAATTCCACTTCACTGGGACTGACCCTGTTAGGAGCTGCAGGACCCCTCTCTGTTTCTAACCCTGCAAAAGCAGAGCCAGAGCCAGAGAGCCCGGCTGCGTCGACTTCGAGCAGAATGTCATACTCCAGGTTCTTGGAATACTTGGACCAAGACGCTGTGAAGAAGGTGGACTTGTTTGAGAACGGCACCGTCGCGATCGCCGAGATTTTTAATCCGGCGTTGGAAAAAGTCCAGAGGGTTAAGATTCAGTTGCCTGGACTGCCACCGGAGCTGCTGAGGAAAATGAGACAGAAGAACGTAGATTTTGCAGCTCATCCAATGGAGGTTAATTGGTTGCCTGCAGTGCTGGATTTGTTGGGAAATTTTGCTTTTCCTTTGATCCTGCTTGGGGCATTGCTCTTGAGGAGTAGTTCTTCAAACGTGCCAGGAGGCCCCAACTTGCCTTTTGGACTTGGAAGGTATAAAATTTACCAACTATCTCATATATGGCATTACCTAGTTTTAATTTTCAGGAAAAACTTTAGCAATGCACCTTAAAGTAATGAAGTTCTTTCGATTTGCTCTCTCAACTTTTAATTTGTTTTTATCATTTGAATGGACGAAATTAATAGTTTAGAAGGCGACTTTTAATTTGTTTTTGTCATTTGAACGGACGAAATTAACAGTTTAGAAGGTAAATTGAAACAACGGACTAAGTTTAGGTCACATTGCTAAATACTTGGCATGAATTTTGTACTTCATATTAAAACAAGGTGGAAATTCTGCATGAATGACGTATTTTCTTTATTAAGGAATGCACAAAAGTTCTATATTGTAAGATATTGTTGAAAAATGTATTGACTCTATGTTGATAGGTTTCGTTGACGATGATGATATCGAAACATTATTGATAGCGCATCCATAATAAATTACATTTTTTTTTTGTCTTTTTGTCAAATGATAGAATTGTTAGATTAGATGTTAGATTAGGAAGACGACAAGGTTAAAAAACCCATGCTGCGGTGTAAAGGCAACACTTATCTCTACCACTGTAAGTTAGGGTTTAATGTTCATGATTTGATTCAACTGAATGCTTGACATGATTTATGTACTCTTATATATATTATATGGACCAACAGGAGCACAGCCAAATTTCAGATGGAGCCCAATACAGGGGTGACATTTGATGATGTGGCCGGAGTCGATGAAGCAAAGCAAGATTTCCAAGAGATTGTTGAATTCCTGAGAACCCCAGAAAAGTTTTCTGCAGTTGGAGCAAGAATTCCCAAAGGGGTTCTTCTTGTGGGGCCGCCGGGGACCGGAAAGACACTGCTGGCCAAGGCCATTGCAGGTGAAGCGGGGGTGCCTTTCTTCTCTCTGTCAGGGTCAGAGTTCATTGAGATGTTTGTGGGAGTAGGAGCTTCTAGGGTTAGGGATTTGTTCAACAAGGCGAAGGCGAATTCTCCGTGCCTGGTTTTCATTGACGAGATAGATGCTGTGGGGAGGCAGAGAGGCACAGGAATCGGCGGCGGAAATGATGAGAGGGAGCAAACCCTGAATCAGCTGCTCACTGAAATGGATGGGTTTAGTGGGAACAGTGGAGTGATTGTCATCGCCGCCACAAACCGCCCTGAAATTCTTGATTCTGCTTTGCTTAGGGCTGGCAGATTCGACAGGCAGGTAAGCTAGCTGTTACTTGAGTTCCAAGCTTTCCAACTTTCATAAGTTTTTGAGCTGTGACTGGTATTCGAAAACCGGGTTAATTTTTTCGTGTTTCTCGGGCAGGTTAGCGTTGGATTACCGGATATTAGGGGAAGGGAAGAGATACTAAAAGTTCACAGCAGCAATAAGAGGCTGGATAAGGATGTTTCTCTGAGTGTTATTGCCATGAGAACTCCTGGATTCAGTGGTGCAGACCTTGCAAACCTCATGAATGAAGCTGCCATTCTTGCTGGTAGGAGAGGCAAAAATCAGATAACAATGAAGGAAATCGATGACTCGATTGATCGAATTGTGGCAGGGATGGAAGGCACAAAAATGACTGATGGGAAGAGCCGAGTTCTTGTGGCTTACCATGAAGTTGGCCATGCTATTTGTGCGTAAGTTTGCATTCATTCTTCATTTAGCTGTCGCAGACGTAGGTTAGGTCAGTAATACAACAACTTTTTTCAAGCCTTTTGAACTCAAATGTTATGTATTCTTTGTGAATTACAGGACACTGACTCCAGGCCACGATCCGGTGCAGAAGGTCTCTTTGATTCCGCGAGGCCAAGCACGCGGTTTGACATGGTTCATACCAGGCGAAGATCCTACTCTTGTTTCTAAGCAACAACTATTTGCTAGAATAGTTGGAGGTCTAGGAGGTAGGGCAGCAGAAGAGGTGATTTTTGGGGAACCAGAAATAACAACTGGTGCAGCAGGAGACTTGCAACAAGTCACACAGATAGCAAGACAGGTACATACATAATACTTTAATTAACGAAAATGCAGAATGAGAAAACGAGAGTGTGAAAATCACTTCCCAATCTTAAATGTCAAGAACTATGTACCAAAAAGTACTAGAGAAAGTTTACAAGTTTGCCATTCTTTGCAGATGGTGACAATGTTTGGGATGTCGGAGATTGGACCCTGGGCGCTGATAGATCCAGCAACACAAAACAGCGATGTCGTGCTGAGGATGCTGGCAAGAAACAGCATGTCTGAGAAGCTGGCGGAGGACATTGATTTGTCAGTGAGACAGATAATTGAAAGCGCATATGAGATGGCTAAGAAGCATGTGAGGAACAACCGGGAGGCCATTGATAAGTTAGTAGAAGTGCTTTTGGAAAAGGAGATTCTCACAGGAGATGAATTCAGAGCAATTCTATCTGAATTTACAGATACTTCTGTGGCAAAGTTGGATAGGAAATCAGTAAGGGCGATGATTGAAGCCTAGGCATATATCACTATACATGTACAAACGTTTTGCTTGTCACATACTTGTAAATAATATAAATCACTTCAGTAACTTTTGGATATATTTGTAGACGTAGATAGAGTTACATTAAATATAACAAAGTGCTTTGTCTATGTATTCGAATTTGAATTTCTCATGCTCCTAACAATTTTTTTTTCAGCAAAAGTACTTTCTAAAAAAGTACTTCCAAACGGACACGAGTACCGGCCCGAAATTAACAATTAAGCACCAACCTTTTTCAACAAACGTGTGGTTAAGTCACTCTGTTTTCTCCCCAAATCCAATCCAATCCAATCACCATATCCCAAGTGCATGGTTCGGCTTCCAAACCCAACCGCCAACAACTGTAATTCAAACTTTGGCTCCAAGAAGGCGCAATGTCTCCATCTCCTCAGCCGGTGCTCCACCTTGAAACACCTCTCTCAGATCCACGCCCAAATCCAAGTCTCCGGCTTTCAAAACGACCACTTTCTCCTCACCCAACTCATCCGCTTCTGCGCCTTGTCTCCCGCCAAAAACTTGGCCTACGCCCGAACCCTCCTCGACCACTCTGAGTCGTCCCCGCCGTCTTCATGGAACTTCCTCATCCGTGGCTGCGCCTCCAGCGACTCTCCCCGAGAGGCCATCTGGGTCTTTCGAGCGATGCTCGCCCATGGCGTTCGACCCAACCAGCTCACCTTCCCTTTCCTGATCAAGTCCTGCGCTTCGGCCGCCGCGTTGAAAGAAGGGAGGCAAGTGCATGTGGGAGTCGTGAAGTGTGGGTTGGACTGTGATGTTTATGTTCAGAACAATCTGGTTCATTTTTATGGGGAGTGTAAGAAGATTAAAGATGCGCGGAAAGTGTTCGATGAAATGTCTGAGAGAAGTGTTGTTTCCTGGAATGTAGTTATAACCGCTTGCGTTGAGAATTTTTGGTTGGATGAGGGAATTGAGTACTTTGTGAAGATGCGGGGTTGTGGGTTTGAGCCAGACGAGACTACAATGGTGGTCGTGTTGAATGCGTCCTCGGAGCTTGGGAACTTGAGCATTGGGAGATGGGTTCATTCCCAAGTGATTGAAAGAGGGTTGGCTTTGAATTGTCAGTTGGGTACTGCACTTGTGGACATGTATGCAAAGTCTGGGGATTTGGGTTATGCTAGGATAGTTTTCAATAAGATGGAGACGCAGAATGTGTGGACGTGGAGTGCCATGATTCTAGGGTTAGCACAGCATGGGTTTGCCAAGGAAGCCCTTGAAATTTTCCGGAAGATGCTGAGCTCGTCAGCACGCCCAAATTACGTCACCTTTCTTGGGGTTCTCTGTGCTTGTAGCCATGCTGGGCTGGTAGAAGATGGCTACCGATACTTCAATGATATGGAACATGTACATGGGATTAAACCCATGATGGTACACTATGGTGCTATGGTGGATATCTTAGGTCGTGCTGGCCATCTCAACGAGGCCTATAGCTTCATGAGGAGCATGCCCCTTGACCCCGATCCCATTGTATGGAGGACATTGCTTAGTGCATGCACTACTCATAGTGCTAAGGACAATGAAGGGATAGGAAACAAAGTAAGAGAGAAGCTGCTTGAATTAGAGCCGAAGAGGGGTGGGAATCTTGTGATGGTCGCAAACATGTATGCTGAAGTTGGGATGTGGGAGAAAGCCGCAAATTTGAGGAAGGTTATGAAAGAAAGACGGATGAAGAAGATGGCGGGGGAGAGTTGCATTGAGTTAGGCGGGTCTGTCCATAAGTTCTTTTCCGGCTATGATTCCCAAGCTGGTTACGAGACTATCTACCAGTTACTAGATGTGTTGAGCTTGCACATGAAGTTAGTTAACATGTAATCAAAATCAATTGTCATGTAAACCTCTTTTATTCAAAATTCATTGTCAGTAAACTTACTCTGCGAGCCCGAATTGTGATTTCCAGGATTGAAGAAACTCCGTATTTCAGTCGTAATGGAATTCATTACATTCTGAAAAGGGTCCTCGTTGTTAGTATGTGATCGTTAACAAAATGAACCCCTTCGAGAAGCATTTTCGATCCCAAAGAAAATGGAAGAAAAAGAAGCATCTGTAGTTTCAATAACTAAAAAGAGGAAGTTTACAAATCCTAGACCCCTCCGACAATGAGTCTCTGTTTTCCCATACTATGCAGATTGCACATACAGTAGCCCCGAAAGAAAGAACGAATGAGAAAACTGCTACCGAAACAAATATATTGACCACAAAGAGAATCCGTTTACAAGTGCCCTATTATTTCTACCAGAGATGTGTAAGTGCCAAATACAACAACTGCAGCACTCAGTACTAAAATAAGCCCTATAATCAACATCTCACATCCGAGGCGTCGATAAATACCTGAAATTTTAAGGTAGCAAAAGCACGGCAATATAATCGATGCTGTTACACTCAGAAAAGCTCCGACAAGTGACATGAGATAAGCGAAAAATGGAATAGCCAAAGCTACTACAACGGTGCTGAGCACCAAGGTGGTGCTGGCTAACATGCCGATGAGTCTTTTGTTGTAGTGACTCGGAAACTTCTTCTTTGCAGCATTTACAACTGGTGTCACCATCAAAGCATATTTGGATATCGGATTGACCAGCGTGGTGTATATCGCGACTTTTGAGCTAATTTTGTGAGTTGGGAGATTTAATGTTATCTGTGATTGAACCGTAGATCCAAACATTAGGTACCCGAAAACTGCCATTGATGCATAACAGATGGTGCACAAGATGAAGCATAGGAGAAGAACCTGCAACAAAGAAACAGCGGATTGATAAAAATGCTGAAACAAAATAGCATGAATGTCACTTGGTAACAAGTTTTTACTTACATTGGAGAACTGACGTTTGTTTTTCATTGAAGTGTAGAGGGTAGGGAACACCGGATGTGCGCAGTAACAAAAGGCATACAAGCTAACAGCGGTAGGGATTCCATTCCACTTCAGTGGTGTGCCCTCTTGATGAAATCCGATTCCTTCAAAAGCACCAGTCCACAAAATCGAACCGAGGATGATGGCAGATGCTAAAACTCCACTTGCAGACACATAAGAAAGAAGGCTCAGGTTATCTAACCAAACTGTTGGCAGAATAATGAGGGCAACAACAATTATGAAGCACTGTTCTCCGCCAATTCTTAATCCAGCCACGTCTAATTCTACGCCGGGAAATAAGTTGTGTAAGTTATCTCCTTCCAAAATTAGGAACCCTGTTGCAACGAAGTAGAGTTCTACATTCATGAAAATCGACAGCAGAATTCTTCCCTTCTTCCCGAATGCGCGCTCACCTATGTCCGGATAAGTTCTGATATCAGAATCCACATCCATGCATCTCTGGATTAACAAGCCCGAGTAGAAGGTTGAAGCCGCGATTAAGAAAAGGAAGATCAAGCTTAGCCATCCTCCTGATGCTAGTGCATAAGGAACTGACAGTATCCCTACTCCTGAAAACCCAAAAAAAAAAAGAAGCACAATTTTCGATATTAAAATCTCGTACTCTCCTGAGCTAGAAGTGAAGAACATTTCAAACGCAAATGTAACAATATGAAATCATACACAGATCGATATTCATGGCTCCACATGAACTAGATTATATATAGCCCCGGGTAGCGATTTTCGTACTTCACTATTTTTTCATATCAACTCCTCTTCGTTTTCCCGCGTTTAGGTCGAATAAATCAAAGGAGAATATAGTGACAGAAGAAAGAGGAGCAGCTCAAAAAGAAGAAACGAGAGTGTGAAAATCACTACCCGTCTCTCACATGAGGTTAAGCTACCATTAGGCTAACAATGTGAAAATAACATAATAATTTGTTCATAACTAAATTTTGTTGTGTGCAGAATGAAGAGGCAAGAAATTCTAGCAAGAAACACCAAAAAAGTTGAGAAGATGATAAGTTCGTACCTTAATTAAGCTTTCTTTTAAAAAATTAATTTGAGAAGTAGATAATTACCTGAAAGTGCATTGAGTCCATTAAAACAGGTTTTGAGGAAGGAGGTTGTGGCTGTAGTTTGGTGATGAAAGCTCGACTCTAGCTCTTCTTCTACCTTGCTTCCAGCTTGCTCATGTTGCTCCTCACCAAGGATTAAAGGCAAGCTCAAGGATGATGACTTTTCTGAAGAATCAGCATCCATTGAGAGAGAGAGAGAGAGAGAGAGAGAGAGAGAGAGGTGTCAAGAGAAATAGAAGTGAAGAACAAGAATGAATCCAGACATATATTATATGTAAGGCTGGTGATAATGATATATGTATGCAAATTTGGTAGTAGGCATAAATGGTGTGATGACAAGGCAATTGGAAGATAGCCCTCGTGGTAAAAAAATTTAGGATTTAAACCCTCGTGGTGCTAGTCCGTTAGCAATTTTAATCCAAAAGTAATATTTCCGTTAAATGTCTGCTAATTAAAGGGTAAACATGTACTTTAACTTGTGCACCTTCGTCTTCCTCACCTCTCTAGTTTCTCTGTTACATGCGGGATCAAACATTTACATTTCTTCAAGCACCACCCAAGAGAGAGAGAGACATTACTGCTCAAACCAAAACCCTGAAATCTGAATCGTTTCTTCCCCAGGAGAGAAAGGTTTTGATTAGGGACCCAGATCTTGTTCTTGCCCACAAATTCTACAAAACCCAGAAGAAGTGCTTCTTCTCCAATCACTTTTGAAAGAAGCAAGAAAGCTTCATCTCTGATCTGGGGTTTTAGCATCCTCTGTTTCTTGAGCTTTTTTCTGATTTTTGTTTTTCTGGAATGCGGTGGAAAGATTCAAACTTTCTCGGAAAATTGGAGTCGTTCTTGGTTTTGGGATATGGGTTCGTTTGCTTTTCTGGTTAGGACGATAGAGCATTTGTGCAAGCTCTGCAAAAAGAGCTTCTTGAGCGGCAGAGTCTTGGGAGGTCACATGAGGTGCCATGGAGCAAAGAAATCGGCTAAAACTGAGAAAAATATCGAAATGTGCAGAGCATATTCTGAGGTTGAAGACGATGATTACGCTGGTTATGGATTACGAGTGAACCCGAAAAAGTCCTGGAAATTTTCAGAGCACTCGAAGTTTGGAGCTTCTGCGGGGGAAGAAAAAGAGATCGTCTGCAGGTGCAGGGTTTGTGGCAAAGGGTTTGATTCGATGAGGGCGATGTTCGGGCACATGGAGACGCAGTCCTGCGAAGTTTGTGGTAAAGGGTTCGAAACGTTGAGAGCTTTAGCTACTCATAGCAGATGCCACTCGAAAAGTATTAGGGGAAGTGATGGATTGGAGACTGTTTCTTCAGTAAGGTCTCTCTCTCGGGTGGTGCTTGAAGAAATGTAAATGTGGAAGAAACGATGTATGTTTGATCCCAGAGTGTATGGAACAGGGAGACTAGAGAGGCGAGAAAGAAGAAGGTGCACAAGTTAAAGTACATGTTTACCCTTTAATTAACAGACATTTAACGGAAAAATTACTTTTGAATTAAATTTGCTAACGGACTAAGATCACGAGGGTTTCAATCCTAATTTTTTTACCACGAAGGCTATATTCCGATTATCTTGTCACCACGGGGATTATTTATCTGATTAGCCTTTGGTAGTATCTAGTATGTAGTATTTAAAAAGGGGTGTGCTATCCACACACCCATTGTTAATTTCTGTCCGTTGATCTTCTTCAATTCATCCGATCTGACAGCCGAAAACCAAAAAGGTGTGGGAGAAGTAAAAAGAGGTGTGTGGATATCACACCCCTTTAAAAATACTTAAAAAAAAGGTTTCAAACTGCACACTGTTTTTGTTTTGTCCTAATTAAGATTCATTAGGTTTGGGAGCAGGAACGAATGAGACGACGAGTCGACTCAATGCTGCAAAACTACTATTTATATTTTTTAATTTTTGCACAATTGTAGGAGCCAGCTTTTTTCCCAGAAAAAATGCAGTGTTCTATAAGGTATCTTTTGGTATGTATACGAGACGGGACGAAACGAAGAGAGAGCAAAGATACCCTCGGAGGAGGAAGAAAAAGGAGACAGAGAAGTTATAATTTTGTGTTCCACGGATGTGGAACGAGTCGTTCTAGGAAGTGAGGCGGAACGAAAATTCACCCAAAATTCGTCCCGTGGAACAGCGCGTTCCACCCGTTTTAGGCGCACCAAACGTGGGACGAAACGGCTCGTCCCACTCCGTTCCGTCCCGTCTCACGTACCAAACGGTACCTAACATATACATACATACATACAAAAGATGAGAGTACATTACAGGCAAAAAAACAAAATAATAACAGTGAGAGGGACTTATCTTTGAAATTTGAGTAACTAAAATACGAACACAACAAAACAGCATATGCTCCATATTTTGTATATTATTCATAGAAAAAACATAACCAAGTTGTTGAGTAATTATTTACCACAAAAAAAGTTGTTGGGTAATTTCAAAATCGTTGAAAAGGCCGAAATCCTGGGGACCATTGACAGTCCATGCTCTTCATATAAAATATGGTTATAACTTAGACGCAGTTATTGACTCCAAAAAGTAAAATAGGAAGATAGTTATATTCTTAAACAGATATATTTGTCGATTTGCTTTTCGAATATTTAAATAGTTTGAGTAGTGATTTTCGCACTTCATTATTCTCCATATTCACTTCTTTTTATTTTTTACCATTTAGATTGAATAAATCAAAGAGAATTTAAAAATACAAAAGAGGAGTGCAAATAGAAAAAATGAGAACATGAAAATCACAACCCGTCTCCCAGATGAGGTTAAGCTACCATTAGACTAACTAACAAGGTGAAAATAACATAAGCAAAGTTGTCGAGTAAGTATTTACCGCAAAATAAAGTTGTTGAGTACTTTTAAAATTATTGAGTCGAAGCCAAAATCCTGGGGACCATTAATAACGTATGCTCTTCATATAATATATGGTTATACGAGTTATCGACTCCAAAAACAAAACGATGAAAAGGAGAGCACTTATATTCTTAAATATGTAGCCTCGTGATGTTAGGGTATAAAAAGCCTTAAAGTGGGATGGTGAATCTGCCTGCACATGATACATGTGATTTGGATTAACAGATATGATTGGTCTGCTGTTGCACTGCTTTTGGATTAATAAATACGATTAGGTCAGACGTCTCATCAGATTTAGGAAGAAGAAATCAAAATAGGGTATATTTAATTTGACATGCTGCATGAACTGTTTTGAATTAGTAAATGGGAGAATTGCGCAATAAAGAAATCAAAGCACGGCTCATGCAAATTTCGTATCAGTTCACTCAGTTTGTGGATTTTCAAATAAAAGATTCCTAAGGGGTCAGGATTCCCAATGCAAAGGAGATGTTATTTTAATTGGGAGGGTATTAAAAATTAGAGAGTTTTAACGAAAAACTCATAGTACTGTTCACTTTAACGAAAAATCACATTTTTACATACAAAGTCAAACCTGCTACTATTCACTTTATCCTTTATTTTATCCTTATCGTTAAAACTCAAAGTTTTTAAATATTTTTCATTAGTTTTCCTTAAAAATTAGGCTAAAAACAAAGAAGAATGATTTCCACATTTTTGTTTTCTTTCTGCACATTTATATTTAGGAGTTTATGAATTTTCGATTTAAAAAAATTTAAGGGAGAATCAAATAACAGAATTAGGCATAAAAGGAAAATGGTTGTGTTCAAATCTTTACCCAAAACAAAAACCCTAACCAACCAAGGTTTTGAACGAAAAAATGAATTAGAGCCTTACATCATCTCGATCACATTACTTATTAATTTTGAGTTCGATTCTTACATTCTAAGAGCAAGTCCACCCCTAAATACTTTGCGTCAGCACCCAGCGCATTTATCCACTCAAGTAAACAGTAATAGACCCTAGTGAACAGTAATAGGTCAAAGCATCAACACCCCTAAACAAAAAATAGGCTGGTCAATTTATTAAAATATTATTATTTTTATTATAAAATAATAATTTTATTTTTACTTTTTGACTTCTTCTTCCCTTCATCTCCTGCAACTTCCCATCTCTTCCACACAAAAAAACCCGATTCTCAGAAACTCACTGCTCCAACCCCAAAACTCCAATCCCAGAATTCCACTTTCCTATAAAAGCTCAAAAGTTCCAATCCTAGGTGGTTGAATCGCGGGAGGCAGTCGGATTTGGAGGAAATGCACATGCAGATTTGGAGGAGCTTACGGGACGAGAAGCGGGAAGATCACGGGACGGGAAGCGGGAAGCGGGCAGAAGCCGCTCGCAGCGGTGAAGTAGCCGCCGCCGGTGGACAAGAGGGGGGTTTTGAGAGTGAGGTCGAGCGGGCGCGGAGACGGCGGGGATGAGGACTCCACGGTGCTGCTGTGGCTGCTGGGGCTGTTGCTGATGTTTGTCGTCGCAGCTAATTTGGCGGCGTTGTTCATGTTGGCGATGTTGACGACTCCGTGGCTCCTTGCCCTCCGACACCACGCTGGCGTCAGCTAGGCGTCACTTGAGCTGGTCCCAAAGTCTGTCGATTTTAGGCCGGCCTGTGGACTGGCTTGGGCTGGGTGCCAGTCGATTCCACGGGCTGGAGTGGATTGGCTGAGTCTCAGTCTGTTTTTTCCACTGGGTGCCGGCCTATCCCACCCCCGGTGGACTTGCTCTAATGGCACGAAGAAAGTACTTGACAAGGCATTTAGTCGATTAAAGAAAGCCATGCAAAATGAGGTACTCGATTGGTGGCCATATTCAGAACCAGCCTCCCCTGACACGTCATCGTCGTGTAATTTGTTTTGCTTTTTATGCGGGACAAACCCATCACGGTTTCCTGCCTCCATGGCCCATAGAGACACACATAAATAGACAAAGAAAAGAGAGTAAATTGTAGCAATGGTTCCTCAACTTTAATCAAATTGAAGCAATGGTCCCTCAACTAAAAATCCATTATCATTTGTCCCTCAACTTATCAAAATGTGTAGCTATAGTCATTTTCATCAATTTCGTCAAAATTTTGTCAAAATAAGTTATGTTGGAATAACCATTTATATAATTAGGGTCCCTCAACTCATCAAAGTGTGTAATTATGGTCATTTTCGTTAAAAACATCAAAATTTTTGTCAAAACGAGTAATGTTGGAATGACCATTGCTACAATTGAGTTAAAGTTAAAGGACTATTTCTCCAGTTGAATTAAAGTTGAGGAACCAATGGTAATGGATTTTTAGTTGATGAACCATAGCTGCACGTTTTGATAAGTTGAGGGATCAATGATAATTGATTTTTAGTTGAGGGACCATTGCTCCAATTAAGTTAAAGTTAAGAGATCATAGCTACAATTTACTTAAGAAAAGAATGTGAAAGTTGTTTAATTTGATGCAGATGTTAAGATTACCTCGACAACAAGGAAAGAAAGAAGAAAAACCTGGACAGTGCACAGTTGATAAGAAACTTCATACAAATTAATGTATAAAGGGCTAAAGGGTAGAGTGTATTTTTAACTTGATCTACTACAATCGTGGCTCTGGTGAATCAGTGTCACCCCACTTCCCCATTCTCTAAGGAGGCAATGAAAGCCCCACGCAAACAAAGGCTCAAGGCCCCCAATCAATCACTGCTGCACCACACCATCAAAAACATTGATGTGATATGGCCCATAGATTTTTTATTTGAACGCTGCTTGGCGGCTGCTGAAGTTCTTACACTCAATTCTGAATGGACACGTGTTTAAGTTTTGATTAAAAAATTTTGATTTTTTTAATCAAAACTTGGACACGTGTTCATCCGGAATTTGATGTAAGTATGAGCTCATGCTGAAACGTTCAACAGCCAAGTATTTTCCTTTTTATTTTGATGATACTGGGGAAAAGTTTTTTGAGTGTGGGGGTCACACCATTATATAATATTATTAATTTACGTATTGTAAAGGAAGTGAATTATATAATTGATATGTAAATAGTAGATTAATACAATGTCAGACACGCTCAGTTAAGTTTAAATTTAATAACATCACACAACATGCATGAGTCTTAATCAAGATGATTTATTATAAACCAAAATTATTGTACAGTACTACCAAGAAAAAGTGAAATTTTTTGTTATACTCTTAAGGAGAAAAATTTGTAGGAAGCTTTTTGAGTGACACTAGTCATACTAGCATCCACTCAAAATATGTCACTTGGTAAGCATTAAGTACAATATTTGTCGTAACTTCTATATTTAAAGTTTTCAGAATTTTCTTCTAATTAATATACACCGTGAAATTTATCCAATGTTCTTTTTTTTCCTCCATTCCACTTATTCTTTTTCTTGTCAGATTTTCTGCCCAGCCACGTATTGCCTTCTTTTCCCCTTCCGTTGTTTTGTTGTTTTTTCTTTGAAAAATCTGGAAAAATTAAGAACCCACATTCTCTAACTTGTCATATCATGGAAACTAGAAAGCAACCAGTATTGTCCTTTTATTCGATATAATAGTTGATTTCATCATATAAACTCGACTTGATTAACGCACGACTTTCTAACATCCAATAAAGATGATACAAACTAGAGATGATATAATGTATAGATAAGATGCATCCATGATTCTATTGGTTTCAGTGAAGTGGCCTCACATTATCATACGATGTTACTAATTTATGAATTATAGTAAGAGTGAATAATATGGTTGATATATAAATAGTGGATCAATAACATTATGACAGTACCGGACAAGTTTAATTTATTTTAAATTCACTAACGTCACGCGACATGCATGAGCCTTAATTAATATGATTTATTATAAAATAATTATTGTGCAACGCTAAAATAGTGCCAAGAAAAAGTGAAACTTGTTATATCTAGGACCATATAATTTGTTATGCTGAACGGATAAGGATAGGTAAATCCTATGATTCCTATCGTCTTGGTGTGGAATGGAAAATCTAGTTGATAGGGTTTGGATTTTCATTGAAAACTCATATGTGGGAGGCAGGGAGGGTTCTAGTTGCTATATGTTCTACAATTTTTAGCAATTTCTTGATTTTTTTTTTTTTTTTGAGACGCAACAAGTTAAGAAATAGATAGAAGACTGGTTGTACACATGTTGATTGAACATACACAACATGTGATTTCCTCTTTCTGGTGTAATTGTAGGCCAAGCCCAAAGGAAAACTCCATAGGATGGGCCACAATAAGGAGGTCTTAATATAATAGAGTTCCAACTGGTCCAGGTGAGTCATTAAGGAACTGATGTCTAAGAGGGGATTCGAGAACCTATGGAGAAATAAATTCTTGTGTTTTGATGATTATTTTTTGTTAAAAATTAGACAAATTCAAAACAATTAAGATATTCATATGTAGTGAAGAAAATGAACTAATACGGTTCTAGAAAGAAACACTAAATGTAATACGTATATGACGGTAATATAGTATTGGATTTGAGTGATTTTTTGTAGACATTATCTTTGAGGGAAGTTGTAAGATATTGAAAGTGTAATTAAGTTGGCTATTTCCTAGAAAATATAAAGAGTCTGTAAGTTGGTTATTCCTAGTCTTAGAATTAATTTAACTTGCAAAAGGTTGGAGCTTGCGGTAAATGAGGAGGATGATTGACTGGTGTTACACGGCAAAGCTCTTTTCTGGTAAGAATCATTTGCATTCATATAGGATTTGTTTTCCCTATTAAAGATTGATTTGGTGTGGGATTCTAGAAGACTATACAAATCTGCATAGAGTTTTAAGTAAGGAAGAGGTTTAAATAAGGTCAATCTCTTTGTTTATTAGGTAAAAAAGTTAACCTAGTATATATAGGGTTGTGCTGGAAGTTTTTGCAGATACCCCTTTGCACTCTAATCAAAATCGTGAGATTGTTTTATAAGATTAAGGGGGAGAGACAAAAG
Source organism: Malus fusca (assembly GCA_035220775.1). NCBI lineage: Eukaryota > Viridiplantae > Streptophyta > Magnoliopsida > Rosales > Rosaceae > Malus > Malus fusca. The sequence continues at coordinate 3,619,423 of CM069067.1, read as the reverse complement.
GCTGTTAGGTTCTTAGATTTATCTAGGTGATAATCTGAGAGCATAACTCATCATTCATTCATCATGGAACTTTTTGTAAGCTTTGCCTGTGAGGAAGATCATCAACCTGCGTGAATCGGTGTTCATCCAAGAGAAGGTGAAGAGGGCTTGTTCTACAAGACAAGAGTATTTGATCAAGTTTCTGTTGTGGTGTAAGAAAGTATCAATTGAGTCTTGTATAAGTTTCATTCACTTGATATGATTTTGATGAGACAATTAGTAAGATTCGAGCTGAAGCACATTTTTAAGGAACGAAACTGTGTTGCCGACCAAATGATTTGGTCAGCTCTTATGAATGATTGATTTTGTGCTTGTAAATTGATCCGTCGAGTTAGATTTTCTGAGGTTGAGAGCAAAGGATGCCTACTAGTGGAGACTGTATCTAGTGACACTAACTAAGCCACACACAACTATGCCAACAAGCGTGATCAAATTCTTATAAAATAGCATATATAATCTTATACCTAATGACACAAAAGATTTTCTAGGCGGACCTCTCTTTGAGCATGCTCTATCACTTGCTCACTGGAAACACCAAACAGCAAAATTGCAGTTATTTGTACTTGTGGGCATAACAATGACGACATATCGATGACCATAACGACAACGTTTTGACAAAGTGTAACTTCACAATGTCGACTTATCAATAATAACGGTAACTTATAAATAACATATCAACTGCATGTCTATTTTTTTTTAAATACAGTTAACCACACTATAAAATCTCTCTATATATAATATAGTCCCTTTCTCAACCTTGTTTTATTCTCTTCTCTATATATAGTGATCAACTAAGCTCTTACTAGGCACCAAACCAGCCCGGAGGATGTCATAGTTATATATGTCAAGAGCTGCTTCGTTGCACTACTTAAATTAGTTTCCTCCATCACTAGTTTATAAATATTTTTCAAGTATTCCAGGTTTTTAATTGTGAATCGAGAAATTGTTAGGTACTCAAGCCCAAGGGAAGAACCCAACCTAAAAGACTAGCCTGATAGGTTGGAGGACCTCAAGGACTTAAGTACCACTACATCATTTCTAGTGTAGCCGATGTGGGATCATAACATCACACCCCCCTTCGGAAGACCCGACGCCCATAGCGGCCCTTACTCTGGTGGTTTTCACTCTTAACGGCGGCGCACCCTCTGGTCGTCCCGTTAAGATAGCCCTTTCCAGGTCGCCCTCTTCGCAGCGTCGAAGCCCAAGGGAAGAGCTCAACCCAAAAGACTAGCCTGATAGGTGGGAGGACCCCAAGGACTTAAGTACCACTACACCATTTCTGGTGTAGCCAATGTGGGATCTGTTGACCCTAAAAACTTCCAAGCCTACGTGGCGCGCATGCCGAGTAATTAATAAGCTAACTACGTCCTTCGGTTGTGTGCGAGGCGTGCCAACTCGTCGGCCGAGCTCGACCGAGGAGTAAAATTTGTTGATGTTGCGTTGGGTGCGCTGCTGACTTCTTGATCTTGCGATTGTGGCCGAGGAAGGAACACGTCTCGGCCTTCGGGTTCTAGAGCCTGAAGACAAGGCTGCTAACTTAGCGAAGTTCAATATCAAATTCGGCTTTCAATGTGCCGAATGTAGTAACTCGTAACACCTCACTTTGCCGAGAAGGCTGATGAGATGACCTCGACCAACAAGGATTCGGAAATCCTTCTCGACCGAGACTTGGATAGATAACCAACCGTCCTCGCCGTAGTGCTGTTGATGCCAACGGAAGATGCTGCGAGACCGGCTGATTCTACGGTGACAGAGCTATCTATGCCGACTTAAGATATCACCGGTTGCTTTCACAGTGCTGTTGATGCCAACGGAAGATGTGTCAGCGAAAAAAGAAAATAAAAATCTCAAAGTTGTTGAGAGAGTTTGCGCAGGGCAGTTGTGTGTTGAATTGGATACCCTTTTTCGTTGTTCGTGACTCTGTATTTATAGTGGCTGATGTACTTGCTTGGCACGGCTAGATAGAGTTTGACTGCAACTCTCACTCACTGAATAAAATTTGATCCGTAGCTTTTAAATTTCTGCGACCTCCAAAATAAAGCCCATCTAGGCTTTATCACATCTAATCTACCTAGGCTTCTGATCTTATTAAAAAACCTCCAGCGGAAACCTTCACTTCAATCACACAAAAAGCCTAGTCTAGCTAGGTTTGTTGTGTCATCATCTCAACCTAGGCTTATCACATCACCACCAAAATCCAATCCAATCCTATCTTATTTAGGCTTCTTCATAATCTATGCAACCTGATCCCCACCATACTTTAAATAAACAATAATCAGTTTGCACCACACACCACACATTCGCGCGCCAGAACACCCAAGTCAGATTGACTTGTGCTGCCATGTTTCCAGTTGGAAATATATATCTTATCTTTCATAATAAATTACTATTAAAAGATAATTATGATAAAATACCATAACATTATCCTTTAATAATAATAAAATGAATTATCTCTACTTTTCATCTGACGGTGTGGAACTATGCTCATTCAACGACCTTGATTACACGGGCCGATGGTGTAAATTTGGGTCCAAACAGGATCATAACAAAAATGGCTCCAATTGGTCAGTTAGCCTCACCGGAAAACCACCCGGCGACCTCCCAAAATCCAAACATGTCTGATCATATTCCGAAGTCATCGATATTATTTGACCAACAATATTACCCACCTGGCTTTTTCAAAACGGTATAACGTTGTATGTATCTCGTATGCTTTTGTTTTGCTTTCGTTGCAAACATGCACTTTCATCATTTTCTTAAATTATCAACTTCGCAGATAGAATAGTGTACTCCATCCAAGTTTGAATCCTCTTTCTCGCCAACGGCGGATGCATTGAGAGGTAGGGGGTCAACTGACCCTCCGAATTTCGGTGAACATTCATGGATATCTTGAGTGCTAACCTTCCATACTTCGGTGAATGTCCATCGATACCTTGGGTACTGCCCTTTTGAAGATTAGAGTTGACTTTATACATGCCCTCCAACTGTTTGATAAAATGTCTGAAAAAATAGTGAATGAAATGGTCAGTGAATAACAAAGCATTATCATTCTTGGACAAACATATTAATGGGATGCAATGATATCAAACATTGTTAGTGTGTTCAAGATAAGTGTGTTACTTTGATAAACATTCATATGAGAGTAGCATTGGAACATGTTAGTTACTCTTGCAATAAAGCATTAAAAGTTGTGCAGTATGCCTTTCTAAATAACTTCAGACCTATCAAGACTAGATAAAATGACAATATGCATGCTATTTCTGGTAAAAAAATATTTATGCGCCGCGCGCGCTATTTTTGCTGACCGTCTAATATTATTTCCTGGATCCGCCACTGTTTCTCACAGTTTAAATGAGTTAATTGTTAATGTAAATACGTACTAATAGAGAAAATATCCAACTTCATATATGTATATGCTTGCAGGTGGTGGCAGAGCTGATAGCAACGTATATGTTGGTGTTTGTCACGGCCGGCTCAGCTGCTCTTGCTGCCAGCGACGAACACAGAGTCTCAAAGCTTGGAGCTTCGATTGCAGGAGGGCTTATCATAACCGTGATGATCTATGCGGTCGGCCACATCTCCGGTGCGCACATGAACCCGGCCGTCACTCTGCTTTCGCCGCCGTTAGGCATTTTCCATGGAAACAGGTACACTCGCTGCCAGCCTTCTGAGGTCCCCCATGTTTCTATTTTGTTAATGGATTATGGAATTGCAAATTTATTTTTTTATTTGTTTCAGAACTATGTGTGCTACGTGACTTATGGACAATATAATGCCATGCATAGACAGGCCCATGAAACTCACATGGTAGATGCTTGTGTGTAGTGGCGGAACCAGAATTCTGAATGAGGAGGGGCATTTCACAAATATGTATATATATATATATATATATATATATATATATATATATATATATATGAGTGTGTAAAAAGTTGAATTCATAACATGTTGACATATGCAATTTGTGTAATCCTCACAAAACTGAAAAAAAATTCTCTTAAATTCAATACCAAGAAGAAAAAAATGTAAAAACCTAGACAACCAAGTAAGAGGTAGGTTGTGGAAGGCTAAAGAAAATACAAAGAAGTAGAAAAAGAACGAAAAGGGGGAGAGGTTCTCAAATAAAGATGGTGGGTTGCTTTAGAAAATTATAGGGCGTATATTACTGTTAGGTGAGAGAATCGAACCAGAAGTGGGGTTGCTTTTTCCATTTAAAATTGCACATCTCTTTTAAAACTCCCCTGCCAAACTTATCGTTTCATTAGACAGCCGAAAAGATTTAAAATCAAAACAGCTTAACGACGTCGTTTGCTTCATCTTCTTCCATGAGGTTCACACCTCAGATGAAGTCAGGATGGGACGGGGATTACCCTAGTCCCTTGGTGGCTCCACCCCTGCTTGTGTGGGGTCCAGGCTAAGGCCCATTTGGGCCCATAACCCATAACGTTATCTATGTACCCACACACTCGGCCACAAAACTCAATTTTTTTTTAATATAAAAACCCAACAAACTTGCCACTTAGTAATCTAATGATATTTCTCTTCACTTCACTTGTAAGTGAGAGATCTTAGGTTCGATTCTCGCCAAAGGCGAGTCTGAACTATATTATTGCTAGTCCATTGTGAAGCTAAGCTCACCTCATCTTCCTTAGTGTAGATAATATCGTTTGTTAAAAGAAAAAAAAAGGCTTTTTATATTAGCACCCCACAAAATGTTGAATGTATCCCACATAAAAATTTAATATTAATGACTAATTTACTCTACTATGTAATGACAATTTTGACCTTATTAGGTTTAAAAAATAATAAAAAATTTTATAAATACACCCCAAATCACTTTTAACGTATTATTTATCTATTTCAACTATAAAAACCCCTCCCATTCTCCATTGTTGAATAAAACCCTAAGCAATGAAACTACAAACATGTTGATTGAGAAAAATAATTTTTGACGAATGGAACACGAAATCGGTGTTTCGAAAGCTTTGAAATCATTATTATTGTTATTGAAAAACGTTCAAATGAACCTAAACATTTTTTGAAATCATTCAATTTGAAATCATTCGGCAAACTAACGTTCAGATAGTTTAAAATCATTCGGCAAAATAAAAAATGAGTGTTATAAGATTTGAGAAATGTGGGGTGTGTGTAGAAAATATAAGGTGTATATTAAGAATGTGGGGTGTGAGGGTATTATGGGGAAGGAAGGGGGTGTATTAAGATAATTTTTAATTGAAAAAGTAAATGTGGGGTATATTAAGTATGTGAGGTTTATTCAACAATTTGTGGGGTACTAATATAATAACAAACTTAAAACCATAAGGGAATATCATTAAAAAAAACAGAGTTCCGTTTTCTTGGATCCCACGGTTTAAGAAAATTTTGGTCACCCACAGTTATGTTTTAATTCAACAATGTAAGAGAACGTAAAATAACAAAAATTAAATAAAGTCATATTGTCGGATTCAGATCAAACGATGAATAATCAATTTCCCTAAACCATGGGGTCTAAAAGAATGAGATTGTTGGAAATTCTCATAAATTGAAGTGAACTGAATCCTCTATATCATAGTCATCCATATATGTTTGTTAGAGAATTGCATTTCAAGTATTGTTCTTATGATTTATGATATTGGGGATAACAAACTGTAATATTTAATTTCTTAAGATTATATTTGGGTAAAAGATTTTTCAAGTTTCAAAGGAATTAGACCAAGCGAGTGAAAAAATACATCATAAATCTTTTAAATAGGATAGATTAAAAATGCATTACATGACCATTACAAAGGTATATAAGAGGAATTTGCATATGACACCTTCTAACAAGGGATTTACAAATTCCTGTCACATGTATTTGTAATTCACATGTGAGGCACATTTCTAATCCCTCCTATTTGCGTTTTGTGATCCATTTCTCCATAACTCAAGTAATAAAAATACGTTTACCTTTTTACCCGAAATTATAAGTTTAGTCACCCCACCCTATGATTAAAAAAAGGGAAATTTTATTTGAACCCATCTAACCTCTTTATACACCCAACTTACTCTCTTCACCCATATTGTTTTTTATTAAAGAATTAATATCTCTTTAAACCCAAATTTATTACCTAAACTATCATCTCAAACCCAATTCAAAATGTAAAATTATTTTTACACCCATATGCTAATTAGCTTATAACAATGTATGATTGGATTGGGATCAAGATTTGGGTTGAGAATGAGATTGAGACTAAGAGGTGTCGGCTCGTTGTAGGCGTTTTTTCCTGTATCTCCATGCTTACTTGAATGCATCTTTCTGCAAGGCCTCTCAAGTAAGGTGACTCATCCCTGCCATAAAAACCTTCAACATCAATGTTCTGTCATAAACCATTCCCACATGTATCCTAGACGATTTCTTGCAAACCACGTATGCATATGTCACCAGTCTTCAATCGTGTATGCATACATGAGATATGAATAGCTTTAATAAAATAAACCTTATGGCTCCTTAAACACGTGGTTTGCGCAAGAATCTGGAGAAAACACTGCTGACTTCTTCAATGTCAGCTGCGACAATCAATGGAAGAGACCTACATGGGTGGACTGTTCTCCATAAAGCATGTTTCAAAGGGAAGATAGAAGTCATTCGAACACTGCTTGAAAAAGGTGTGGATATGGATGCTAAAGATGAGGATGGATACACCACGTTGCACTGTGCAGCGGAGTCAGGACATGCGGATGTGATTAAGATGTTGGTAAAGAAAGGAGTTGATGTTGAAGCTCGAACTAACAAAGGTGTGACTGCACTGCAGATTGCTGAGTCTTTGCACTACGTTGGGATTAGTAAGATACTTATTCATAGAGGTGCAACAAAAGACAATAGTAATACGGCACATATCTTGACCCAGACGTCAGTTTCATTTGGGAAAAATCTATGGGACTAGAGGAGGAGATCATCAAAGGAGGAATGAGGAAGAAGAAATCGAGTTGAGCTAGAGCTCTATGTGGAAGCTTCGATCGTTCGATGCCATTAGCTGTTGGCTGGAACTAATATTGGTGCATTGGTATTTTGATAAACATAGGATAAATTGGAGGATTCAAAACTTCAAAATCACCATCCATCAATAAAAAAAAACTTGTTTTTTCTATGAGAGCTATTAGGGTTTTAGCCGGAATGAACGTAAGATAAACAAAGAGTGATCCTAGGGTTTAATTATAGTGTTTGAGTTTATTGATAAATTTGAGTTTTATTATTAATTTCATTTTGTACTTAATAGTAATTATGCAATAGGGTAAAATAGACAATTAACATTTAAAATTTAAGTTGTGTGTAAAAAGATGTTACATGGGTTTAGATAAAATTTCCCTTAAAAAACCCATATGTTTACACATTTTGGTTAGTTCAGGTTATTAGGCGTGTGCCCGCCCCCTTACAAGTTCAAATTCTTTTCTCCAAATATTTAAATGGTATAAAATATTGTCTCGTGCAATCATTAACATAGCAATCTTTATACTTATATATGTGAGAGGTTTTAAATTCGACTTACTTTTATAGTGAGTTCAATACCTAGGTATTATGTCTAACTCAATCTCCACGAAAATTTTATTGTATTTGTACTAAAAAAAAATCATAATACATGTCGTCTTATGAAAATTTCCCAAAAGACTTTTTGGGTACATGGAGTAATTTTGGGCTACCAAATCTATGTTGTGATTTAGGAATGTGAGAAGTCTTTAAGGAAAGGGATTCTTTTTTTTATTATTTTTAAATGGGGATTAGTTGTATGGTTCATACCACATCGAACGTCAATGATCTAAACAATTTATTTTCCAAGTTATACCTCACAGGTCATCCTTGCAAAATATTAATCAAATAAAAAATAATTGAGACATCTAATTGGGTTCAAAGAAATTAACGAATACTTTGTTCTATAAAAAAAAACAATGAAATTTCATTGTGATAATTAAATAGTCAAATAGTTTCGGATTGAATTGAATTTTTGCAATGATGATCTAGGAATCAAGACCTACAAAATAGAGTGTTCAGATCGTTGAGTTCGATGTAAAGTGGGTCCCACAACTAATCCTCATATCTTGAAAAAATGAGAATCCCTTTGAACAAAAGGCTTGTAGAAATGTATACCATATACATCTATGGTCCACTTTTCAGCAAGTTGGTGGAGTGGTTTAGGAATGTATACCATACTTTTGTACCACAAACATTCATGACCTTTATTTTCAGGTCCCAATTTATGCAGTAGCTCAACCAGCAGGATCAATATCTGCCTCGTTCACCCTCTCTGTACTATTGCACCCAATTAAACAACTTGGCACCACTTCACCTTCTGGATCAGAGATCCAAGCTTTGATCGCAGAGATAATCATGACATTTTCCATGGTGTTCATAGCCTCCGCTGTCGCAACTGGTACCAAAGCTGTACTGTTTTCACATATATAATTCTTCCCCTTTATTTTGACATGAAATTCCAACTCTTTATTTGACATTTCACTGAGGACTGTTCACAACAGGTAGGAGAGCTAGCAGGTATGGCGGTTGGCTACGCGGTTTGCATAACTTCAATCTTTGCCGGGTAAGTAAAAGATCGTGGAGATACGCACAAACAGAACTAGTTACAAATATTTAATAAAAAATAGACACTAAACAAACAATAACCGTGCATATATTTGAGCAAGTGAAACAGCTAACGTGGTGTTTGGTGAATACACAGACCAATATCAGGTGGATATCAATGAACCCAGCAAGTACAATAGGGCCAGCAATTACTAGTGCATACAACAAAGGAATATGGGTCTACGTCGTTGGACCAGTGATAGGAGCCCTACTTGGATCATGGTCCTACAGCTTCATATCGGGTCAGCGATAACCCGATCCAGGCAGTATCACCACACTCATTCGCATTCAAGCTTCGTCGAATCAAGAGCGACAGCAATGGACAACCTACCTTCAAAGGCCCTCTGGATTCAGCTTGAAATTTCTGTATACAGATCAGTAGGATCTTCCAAAAGTCTGCAAAACACGTTAAGCAACTTGTACGCACACCAGAAAACTCCTTGGATTGATGATAGTGCTCTTTGTGCAATTATCTGTTTTGTATATATATCCCAATCAATCTACCCCCCACTCAAAAATATTGTTCCTTAGGTTGCAAGCAACATACAAAGTTATATGAAACAACAGCTCAAAGTGAATTTGATGTCAGTGGTTCCAGTTATAATCCATCACACCAATCAACCAACCTTATATGCTTACGAATCGCGCATCTTTCGTTCGGTCCTTCATCGTAATGCCCCACAATAGAAACATTCTTGAAGTCTACAATGACATCAAGCATAAAATGATGTTGGTCAAACGAATAAAAAAGATACGTTAATTTACTGATATGATAAAATTAGGAATTTAGTTCTAGCATTCATCGAAAGGTAACTAGGGCAGCTTCTATGAAGAAAAGATTCGAGAAAACCCTACTCAACAAAGGAAATAAAACATAAACTGTATCAGCATGGAGGTTCATCCAAAGAAACATTTAACACAAAATCAAAAGCATGACTGAAACACCATTCGCTGCCGCCGTACATGTGGCACAAAGAATGCCTGTTCAACAAGCTCACTTGTACACAACCTGCAGTGTATTAATGTGAGGTGGAAAATGGAAATATATAAAATCCATCACGAATTGGAGAAGAGGCAAAGTGAGAGAGAGAGAGAGAGAGAGAGAGAGAGAGAGAGAGAGAGAGAGAGAGAGAGAGAGAGAGAGAGAGAGAGAGAGAGAGAGAGAGAGAGAGAGAGAGAGAGAGAGAGAGAGAGAGAGAGAGATGTTGGATTTATCCAATATAAATCAACCTTAAGTGGTCTACTACATGTAATAGGAATGTAATATTGGAGAATAATGTTAATTGTGATTTAATCTCTTAAAGATATTAATTCTATATAAGGTGTCTTATATTGGAAATAGGATTGATGGAATCCTTAATAATATATGATTATGATATTTTACTTGAGAGCCAAGAAAGGAGAGTTTTAGTTTTCCCTTATGGACGGAATCTAAGACTTTTTGGCTAGTATATAAACACCGGTCCCTGCTAACCCTAGACACGACAACTAAGGCTTCCCATAGAGCATTGTCATAAAGCTAGGAGTTTACAGAAGAGTTGGTGTTTCTGTTTGTCACGGCAAACATAAAGATTGGAGTTTTATCGATCACGTCTTGCTTGCATGGTTGCTGCATCTTCGATAACTACCATTGAAATCAGGTCAGTCACTCCTTCGTTTGTGTTTTAATTGTATAACCTTATAAGGCTAACAATTGGTATCAGAGCCATTGGTTATATAATTAAAACCTATTAAGATTAAAGTTTAATTAAAGTTGTCGAGAAAAAAAAAAAATTGACAAAATTGAATCAGAATCAGGTTTCTTCGGCAATGACTAAGAGCTGATTAAGAAGGGAAATCACGATTAGGCAATAGCATTGCGCAGACTTTTTGATATATATATATAATTCATTGTACTATTAAGTGTAGAGAAATACAATTTAAATGTCTTGAAAAATTTGTGCAATCGTTTAACCCACAACATCAATTGCCGTGAGTGAAATCATCAAATTTGACCGCTGTATTCCTTTTCTCTTTCAACAACATAGGGTCACAAATCACAGAGCATGGTTTTAATCTCTGCCATTTTTATTGGATTATGCTAATTAAAATCATATTCATATCACCATGTTTTCGTTCAGGCTGAATAAAGTCATCTACCATAGCATAATGGTTTGTTTCATTGACTTCAATTTTCATGATGATTTATGGTATTGTATTTTGGTTGATATGTATTTGGTTGGATCCCTGAAGCTTAAATTGGTTATAAGGTTAAAATATACTTGCATAAGTGATGTGCTAATATTGTAGATACTTCAATCAGCAGTGCCGTCTTAGTAAAGAGGCCCATATGGTTGTCTCTCTTAAAGTTAAAACCAACCATACACAAGAAAACACTTCCCGAGAGAAGACAAATGCTAACAAGCTTTTGGGGTGATGAGTATACCTCAAATAGTAAGCACTGGAGATCTATTTCCTTTTGTGAAGTACGACTCATGAATTTATTCTGCGGCATTTTTGTGTCTTCATATTTGGGTCACAAACTAGCGTTAATGAGCTCGGCAAAAGTATAGGTTACGTACAATTATAATCTCAAGATTTTCTTATAAGCATGTGTAGGTATTAACACTTGTTCTAACCTTGCATTGGAGAATTTCTTAAGATCCCTCAGTGGAACAAGCCCAATGAAGAGGTTCGTATACATCGGTATATGAAATTCTGGTATGATATTTCCTTTTGGTCTTCATGATAAATTATATAAGGAATGGTTATGTTGGATTCATGAAGTGTTATATTGTTCCCGCAAAATTCAACCATGTCGTGACGTCTTTCTAACTGTAGGAGATGGAATTAGTCATATCCTATAATTTATCAATACTATTGGGATATGTTATGCCTATGATTGTAATAACATATATTATAGTTGTGTTGCAAGGAAGCATATGCTAAGTTTTATACATGCCAACTATATACATGTCTGTTAATGAATTTGATAAAATTCCTATACATGAAAGTAAGTCATACAAATTTTGGCAACATTTGTTAAGCAAATGACATGTATAGTGTTGCTTGTATGGCTAATTTGGTTCAAGCATGAGATAACATATTTTTAATATTGCCATGGGTTTTGGACTATAGTGAATTGTAGTGTTGTTTTCACTAATTTTCACGAGATGTGAATGAACTTTTATGTCATTAACAGCACAAGAAATATGCATGACTAATCAATCAAATTTGTCTTCAATTTGCTTTCTTATCTCAAAAGTCATTTAAATTATACATGACTAGTTACTTGTGAAAAATTGATGTATAATTTGTGAATTGACTGAGAATGACAGAAAGCATCCAGTGACAAGAACAAGGGTATTATACAAATGAATAAGGTTTGTAGTAATTATGTGACAATTCTCATTTGTATTTTTATCTATTCTTATATGAGAATTTTGGTTGGTCATGTGATTATACATATGTTTACAAAGAAGTGATGAACATATGAAGGCATGAGGTATGTAATCCATTCAAAGAATGTGGCTTAATTGATAAGCATGAATTTTCAAACATGTATTATTGTTTGTGGTTTTTCCCTATGCCTAAAGAATTTAAACAATACTTTGACTAGTAAATTTTTATGTGCCATAAAGGGAGAAGAAAAGAAACTTTTCAAGGCTAATGTAGGGCATATATTGGAGATATTTTCTATGGAAGAAAATCATTTTGGTTGTTCCTTTTATTTAATTTGGTATTTAATTTTGGTTGTTCCTTTTAGTTTTTGTACTACGGAAAGAAATATATAAAAGGAAAGGAACCCGTTTGATTTGAGTGATTTAGCTTTTAATTTAAAGGAATGTGTTGTTCTCTCACATTACATAAAGTATTTCTAATTGACTCCATATTGATAAGTATTGACATTCTTGTGGTGAAAACTTGTTCTATATGTGATTAATCTCCTTCAAGTATGCTCTCAGGTTTTTGAGATTAATTTAATGTCAAAGGGAGTCATGAAGGAATTAGTGCCATTTGTTGGCAAGACTCGAAGCTCGAATCAGGTTATCCTAATTTTGTCACTTACAGTTAATTAATCTATGTGACTTCTTGTATTGTTTCAGGACGGAGTTGACCAATGCATTTTCAACTAAGCAAGAAGCAACGGCTTAGTTGATGATGGAACTATGTTTTTGAGTTACTTCGGTCAACTTTGCATCTTAATTAGAATAAAAGGGATAATCTTCTTGCCTACAGGTGTGGATTACTTCTTTTAGTTTAATTAAGATGGCATAGTATGGGTTTTATTTCACAGAAGTTGTGAAAACCTTCATCTTGCCTACAGGTGTTGAAGTTTTTCATGAAGGAACTTTTGTGGCATAAAATCTAGTACTAGAAACTAGTTATTTTTCTTGCCTACAGGTGTAAATTAATTTAGTTTCATGAAGTTTATTGGGATAAAGTTCCATGCCATTAGTGACAAATATTTCCACAATGAACCCCATAAAAGGTTGTGGTTTGAAGGCATGGAAATCAGTTGCATCATGACATATTTTGTGTCTCTTAATGAGACTTGTTGATGCAAAGTATTGGACCCATGAAGGTTAATCGAGGATTGCTAAGGTACGCATTGTTTAAGTCTTATTCTTGAAAATCTTTTCAATTTGAGTTATGATGTCGGTTTAGAGGATGAAATTTGACTACTAAAGTTTCCTTTGGACATCGAAATTGAAATGATATGAAATTGAATTTGTTATGGATGCATAAATTCATGATAGAAGCACATAATTGTTTCTGGCAGATTACGTGTCTTGATTTAAATCGGGTGAATGACATGTCTAATGGTCACCAAATGACCTGAATTTTGGATATGTTTAACATATAGATGTCTAATATGTGTCTGCAAATTTTCGTAATTTTCTGCCATGTATGTTAATTATGGTGAATTTACTAGTAACCCATGCTCGTATAGACAGTTTTTACTGGCAGATTGTGATGTTTTTTGAGACGTGACTTTAGACTACTATTTTGACCCAAAATGGCTCTGTATTTCTATTTTATGAAGATTAGTATGTCTATTTTGATTAGTATAAATTTGGTAGCAATCAAGCTTGTAAATTAATTATAAAAAATTCTAAAGTAAGTGTAACTCATTGCTGAAATTCTGTTTGACAACTTTATGTTGGTTGTGATGTTTATTTTATTATCTCTAATATATAAAGACATTTTCTTTAGGTACATCTTTGAAAGAATATATTAACGAGTGTTTGCCCAAGTGGGAGAATTAGTGAACGAAAATTGGGCTTCACACTCATTAACTTATTTGCAAGTATAAACTCTGATAACTTAGTGGGAGTTGTTCTAAAATTTTGAGCACTAAGTGGACTTGCATGAATCTATTAAAGTATTATTCTATCTTCCATGAATTTGTGTTACTTGAATGTCTATAATATGTTTAAGTTGCACAAATGGATACTTGGTATATGCGTACATTTTCTATTACTTGCAATCATTTAGATTTCTCGATTGATCATATTGTTTTGGGGCTCATAAGGACTTAGCATAAATGTGGACTTATTAATACATATAAGATGGTTGTTGGATGCACGTTTTTTGTGTAAACAGCAATGAATGCTTTCATGCTTAGTTGTACCTTTCATTGAGGTAATATGCATTCATTGACTAAGTAAGGCTATTCCCAAAGGCATATTTTCAAAAGTATGATTTAAGTATTGATTTGCAAATTAAGTAACGATGTTGCAAATCAGTGGGAGTTTGAGTTTCGTGTTAGTAATGCCTTACATTTGCAGATGACCTATAAAGTATGTATAGAATTCATGTATTCAATTTAATCTCCAGTTGGATTCATTAAGTCACATTTTTCGTGTGCTAGTCAATTATTTGATGAAATATATATCAGATATCAAGTTGTTATGAAATTGCATATTAAATGGCATGACATGGTTTGTGCACTACCTCAGTTATGAGGATTTCCATCTTGCCCACAGGTGTTGGAAATCACTATGAAAGTAACTGGTATGGTGCATAGATCAGTGTCAAAAACATATTAATTCATCTTGCTCACAAGTGTTGAATTAATTTGTTTTATGAAGTTTTTGGGATATTTTACTTGGACATGTACCTATTTGGTATTTTCAGTTGTGTCCATTGACTACAAACATCGTTTGTATTATTATTGATCTAATGAAAGTGATGCATGATTGTTTTGGAGATGTATTCACACCTACAGGTTATGGTGGTTTCATTAGATGAAGGATATCTGCATTGGCAGATTTAAGGCTTCGAAAAAGCATAAAGTGTAACTTGTGAGTTACAATAAGGTAGACCTGAGATGATATAAAGTAAGACATTTTAGTTAATTTAAAGTTTATTTAAAGTTTCATCTCTTGATCATAATTTGTGTTTCATGTGAATGAGGATCTTAGCATGTGTGATTATGAAGGTTCTGGGTTGTGTCAATCCTACAACCTTGTTAGTTCCATGTTAAGAAATGCATTTGACAGAAGCTGCATTAAGGATGAGATGTAATCACTGTTACATGGCCACTAAAGTGACATTAGTCTCCAATCTCAAGTATAAACGTGAATATTACATTTTGTAGACCAAGTGGGAGAATGTTGGATTTATCCAATATAAATCAACCTTAAGTGGTCTACTACATGTAATAGGAATGTAATATTGGAGAATAATGTTAATTGTGATTTAATCTCTTAAAGATATTAATTCTATATAAGGTGTCTTATATTGGAAATAGGATTGATGGAATCCTTAATAATATATGATTATGATATTTTACTTGAGAGCCAAGAAAGGAGAGTTTTAGTTTTCCCTTATGGACGGAATCTAAGACTTTTTGGCTAGTATATAAACACCGGTCCCTGCTAACCCTAGACACGACAACTAAGGCTTCCCATAGAGCATTGTCATAAAGCTAGGAGTTTACAGAAGAGTTGGTGTTTCTGTTTGTCACGGCAAACATAAAGATTGGAGTTTTATCGATCACGTCTTGCTTGCATGGTTGCTGCATCTTCGATAACTACCATTGAAATCAGGTCAGTCACTCCTTCGTTTGTGTTTTAATTGTATAACCTTATAAGGCTAACAAGAGATCAATGGACAAACTTGATACATTTCCTCTAACTTCAAAGTGATTGCATTCAATCCTGCTATGAATTCATCTAGCCTACGATCACAATCTCAGATGAATTAAAATTGCAACTATGGCATGCCTCATCTTTCTCCATTCATCATACTGTCCCTTTAGTGGTCCAACACTTTTATTAGTGGATAGAAGGTGAGAATCAAAATTATTACATAAAAATGTGAAAGTAACTATATATTCTATCTTTTTCTATAATTGGATGAGGGATTTACAAGTAAAAAAAATAAAATTAGAATGCATATGTTAGTTATAAAAAAAATAAAAAAAAATACAAAAGATAAAAAATACACTATATTAGAATTTTAAGCTCTCCAAATATTAATTCAATTCTACTCTCCAACAAATTTGGCATAAACTGCAATCTAGTTGAACATTACAATTAGGCATAACACAACTAG
This sequence comes from Malus fusca, assembly GCA_035220775.1. Classification (NCBI taxonomy): domain Eukaryota; kingdom Viridiplantae; phylum Streptophyta; class Magnoliopsida; order Rosales; family Rosaceae; genus Malus; species Malus fusca. The sequence goes on along the minus strand of CM069067.1, from coordinate 3,603,231 downwards.
GTTTAGTTGATTGATCATGTTTTGAAAGTACAATTCATTTACATTTGTCTATGTATAGCACATCATAATTACAAAATCGAGTTGAAAGTACATTTTTGTCGCAATGTTATGCCGAATAAATTATCATGTCGTATTACAGTTTTGTCGTATTAACTTATTGTTGTCAACGTAACATATCATAACTAACGAATCTAGGTTATCGGGAAAAAAGAACACTAACGAACCTAAACGTGAAACTTGTCGGAATTTGAGTTGTGTCAAAAAAAATTATCATGTTGAATCACAATTTTGTCACTGCGAATGGCGACATTTTTTTTTTCATTGGAATAAAATTACTCAGTTCTCTCATTATGTATCTGCTTAATTTTTTTTTTTCATTTTATTTGAATTTTTTTTTTTTATAATATTACTATGAATTGTAATTTTTAAATATTGAGCATTTAAAATTAGATAAACTTTTTTTTCTTCTTAAATACAACGATATATTTACACTAAAGGAGGTGAGGAATACATATTTATTCATTAAGGGAAATACTCACGCTTTATTAGGGGAACCCTTTTGTCACCCATATGTGAATATGAATGTTAACCATGGTCCATACATAATTAATTGTTTTTTTTTAACCATGAAATGTATATTTTTTTTTGCAAAAAAGCAATCAAATTTGGGGTTATTTGGTAATCCTTATGCATATAACAAATCAATGGTTCTACTAACATTCTCATGAATCATCAATTTGTTTCATATATTTATATATAAATGATTAAACGATCATCAATTTGATAATTTTTTTTGTAGAATCAATCTTTAAAATGTGATTAAAATATGAATGATGTTCTGATTATGATATCTGTATAATTAAAATACGTCAATCACAACTAAGTTGATAAGAAGGTGCACAGAAGACGCAAGTATTGTACTGTTTTTAATCACGAATTTCAATACGTGCTAATTTCATGGTTAATTATACATGTTAACTTCTTTTTTGGATTCATGAACGTAAATCTATAAAATCTAAGAAGAAGGCTTTCTGATAAAAAGAAGGGCATGGTAGTAAATGGATAAGAAAAAGCCAACCTTGCGTAACCGTCGTAGATAAAAACAAGAGGAAACACCAGAAGAAATTGAATAGAAAAGCAAATTGCAACACAAAAGCATGGTTATGTGGCACAAACACTGGATTACGCGTCCATCTCCAGCCATGCCTGGCGCCAAATGTATTTCATGAACATTGTTTCCTTCCGAGCCTAGTCCACCCACTGCGTTATAAATGTGAGCTATTCTAAGCCCTCGATGCAAAGCGAAAAACACGCACTGCTCTGTAAGAGAGAGAGAGAGAGAGAGAGAGAGAGAGAGAGAGAGTCTCTGAAAATAGAGAAGCTTAGAGGAGATCTCCAGTCAGTGGTGCATTTTGTTCTCTCATTTTTTTAATTTCATTCCTTCAGTTCATTGCTCTTGAGCCTTCTGTCTAATTTGCTGTATATACAAATGTATTCTGATTCGAGTTATTTTTATGTGTATACATATAGTTTTTTTGGTCGGTTCGGTCATGTACATATAATAGATGTATCGTATTTTTCTATGGTTTAAAGAGACCATCTTTCCCAAAAAAAATTCGTTTTTCAGAGGGTTTGCTTCGGTTTAATAGTTTCCCAATGAAAACATTTAATTATTTTTCTACATATTCGGGTAAACTAAAATGCCTTACACTTAATTGGTTAATGTGATTATATATTCTATTTTTTCCCAAGATAAATTTATATTAGCATTTTTTTTTTATTGTTTCAGATCTGATGGCATTTTATTATGCATGCATGCCTGATCTGTATATGTTTTGTGGAAGCAGGTAACGTACATAATCTTCGATGGAAACCGCAAGCAAGATGGTGGAGAAAGCGGCGGCTTTCGTCTCAGGGAAAAGTAGTACTGATGCAAAGGAGAAAGTGGAGGCGCTGAACAAAGACATAGAAGCAGGTCAGGGATCCTCGAATGTGAACTCGGAAGAAGGGCAGGGATCTGGTATTGGAATACAAAATGAATGCAGAATTTGCCAGGAGGAGGATTACCTTCACAAACTCGAAGCTCCTTGCCGCTGCAACGGCACTCTTAAGGTACACCATATCATGTATATGTTATGAATTAATTACTTGAATACGAACATGCATGTAACGCTTTTAATCCTTAAGAAGACGTCTCAGCAATGTCAGCTAGTCAACTTGTTTTGGTATGTTTGTAGGATCCATTTATTACATGGTGTCATCAACGATGGCAGTTTCATGTGTCCAAATATGATGTTTATTGTCACTTATAGTATTACGGTTTAGTGCTATTCCTCTTCACTTGTAAGTGAGAGGTCTTAAGTTCAATCCTCGCCAAAGGCAATTTTGAACCACATTATTGCTAGCCCATTGTGAGGCTAAGCCAACCCCCCTCCCTCTTAATGTAAATAATTTATTAGCACGTTAATCAACATTTCAATACTAATTCAATTATCAACAACCATGTCATATAATTTTTACAAAATATGATTTAAATAAACAAAAATGCTATTCTTACCACCTATTTATATCATCATTTGTATCTAATAGAGATGAAGCCCACATTTATTGACAGACTCTACCTCTATTAGAGAAAAGATACAAATGATGGTACAAATAAGTGGTAAATGTAACATCACTCTTAAATAAATGATTTGCTTAGCATTACTCTAATTAATATGGCTGGCTTTCTTTTCGGCTGTATAGTTTGCTCACAGGGATTGTGTTCAAAAATGGATCAACGAGAAGCTAAGTATGACTTGTGAAATCTGCAACCAGGTATATATCATATAGTATGCTTCTTAATTTATTTCTGCTTTTTTTTTTTCTATACAAATATATATAGGTTTAGGGTTTATATCTGGAAAATGAACTTTTCTGTTTCTCTTGTGCCACTGAATACACAGCCCTACGAGGCTGGATATACGATGGTGATACCCCCTCCACAGCCCAGTCCTCAAACCGGAAATGTCACTATTCCAATCAGGCAAGTCCAATTTCCCGAAGCTATAAAACATGCAGTAGTACCATAGTTGTAATTAACTAATAATTATAACCATATAAAATTAACGTTGATCATGAAACTAATATGATATATGGGTATGGATGCATGTGTCGCAGAGATGGAACTTATTTCATGGTGAATACTCAGGCTGGGCTGCAAGCTGCACAAAGGACTGCGCAGACAGAGGCAACGGCGGAGTTCCTCCGCCGCCAGCATGCTATGCAGGCTCACGGTGGTAGAGCTTTCAATGCAAATGCACTATGTCGCATTGCAGCAGTTATTGTAAGGCCAAGAAGCTAATTATATATCTTTATTAAGTCATAATAATTTCAGTTATACATTTATCAAGTTTTCATTTATTTTTTAGTAATATTGCCTTGCAGTGCCTCACATTTCTTGTAATGAAAGATATGTACTACTTCTATGAAAGCGGACAGGATAGCCATTTGCTTACTATCTTTTGGGTAAGTAGGATATTAATCAACACTAAATCTATATATTTGCTTCTTAGAAAATGGTTAATTCTTTTTTGTTAAGGTTAAGACTAACTCAGCACCATGGTGATTGATACACACAGGTTTTGTTGGGTCTTCTCATACCATCCTATCTCATAGCTTGGTGCGCAAGTGCATGTGTAAGCAAGCACTTCCATGATTAATTCTTATTACACTGACCTCTTCCATGATTAATTATCTAATTACATATTTCTCATTAATTACTAGTGTTGTGCACCGAACCAAAGTGAAGGCGATTTAGCAGTGGTGGAGGTCGCAGTGCCGGAGGTCCCAGTTGCGGCGGCGCTGCAGTATAACTGGACTGCTCATCGATATTGATGCAAAGACTCTTCTTCAGAGTTGAAGGGGAATAACTATGGTTGTATAAGCCAATAAACTCTCTTATCCTATATGAAAATTATGTAATGCAGATGTTGGTTGTTTTATGTGAATTTGTAATTTTATTTTGCTGTACTCTTATGTTTTATTTTATTACAAGAGCAAACTAGTTATTATGAATACAACAAAATTTTATTTTATTAAGTGAAATCTGCTGTTTGAGCTAAGATTTGCTTTCTAAAGATAGAGGCCCAAACATTTTTTATGGTTGTTTGAGCTAAGGCCTTCGAGCCTTGTGGCCCATCTTAATTGTTAAATGTAGTCATGCATTGTTCTCTTCTTTCCCAAATCTCATAAGGAGGTGCTATTTGGAAAGATGCACAACGATTTACTTAGAACACGATGACTTACTTAGAACAAGAGAAGTCTTGTCACGGAAGTAGACACTAGACCTAGTGTTTGAGAGAATGACTTATACGAAACAAAGGCGAAAATATTAGTGTTTCAAACCATTGATGTACTGAAGACTGTATTATACTTTTGTGTTTGTAATTTGTGTACTCCAAATTCTAAATGGCATTGGATGCAAATTCAACTAAATATTATCACGTGACGAACTTTTGTTGAACAGAATATTCACGTTAAACATATATTTAACTTTCATACGAGTAGTCACGTTTATATTTAACATTCATTAGACCAATGACGCCACTGAAATAGTGGAGAAACTCTGGTTTATAGGGCACACAATGGATATGAGTAGGATTCCACCATCCACAATACAAAAGGTAGTGCAAATATATATTGTAACAATACATCAGGCAGGCTCTCTGTCTCTCTCTAACTTAAAACAAAATTCTCAGTGACTGGATTTGGCTTAAGAGAATTTCAAGTCTTTCTCAAACCAACAAAACAAACCCAGTACAGAAGAGAATTCATACATTTCATGAATATATGATATTATATATAGATAATTAGTAATACTAAGAGGATTATGATAAATAGGATAATTAAGGGATTAATAATCAAGGGCACTTGGGTCCTCCTTGCTGGGTCTTCCAGTTGTTGTAGCAAGGGCACACAGCCTTGTTCCCGTAAAACCCAGGGGGTACACACAAGCACTTCTTGCAGCATTTCTGACAGAAGAACATGCAGGGCTTGTGGTACTGCGTCTGGCTGCACCTCCTCGTGCATTGTGACGGGCATTCTGGTCATTTTATCATACACACAGAGACAGGCAAAAGTCACAAAACCGAAACAGTAAGAGTCACTCCGTTTTCAACCCAACCCAGATGCAGATTACAATATTGTCGAACTTGGTAAATGAACGAAGACCATGGTCAAGACTTTGACTGGGAAGAGAAATTAAAGCTTTTTTTTTTTTTTTTCCTTTTGGTTAAAGAAAAATAATTTCTTTAGTATTTAGAAGAAAAAGTAAATAAGTAAACATCTAAGTCAGTAAGACAGTGTGTCCACGATTGCATCGAAATTCATACTCTTTTTTTTGTGAATTAAAATAGTTGAAACATTGCTATGTAATATGTTAAAAGAGAAGAGAAAAGAAAATTGGGTTGTGAGATTAACTACTTACGGCTGCTCTTGAGACTCCCAGGTCCATATGCATTCTTGAAAAAAAAAAAATTGGTAACAACATTTAAGCAAAATGTAAACAGTTCAATCATAATTCATAAAACAAGGTAAAGATTCAAGCTTTATAGAAAGCTCCATATTATTTGCTGGGTAAAAATAGTGGGTCTGTGTGTGTGAGGGGTATAGTGCGAGAGAGCTTACATTGCCCTTGTGCTGATCTCCATGCCCATGATTTGCCATAACCTGCAACAAATTGATGAACAAAACATGTCATTTTGTGAATGTAGGTGGCATTCTTGTCATTGGGAACAAGTTCAAAGGTGGGGGGGGGGGGGGGGGGGGTGGTTTGAAAAGAGAAGTTTGAGTTCATACCATGGTTTGAAGCATGGAGATGGCAAGGAAAGCCAAGAACAAGGCAGCAAAGAACTTAGCCATGGCCATTGTTACAGACAAGTCCCTCCTTAAGGGTGAAACTAACCTCAGGGACAAGAGGAGGGAGATGTGAACAGGAAGAGAAGAAAGGGGAGTTGTGGGTACTTGGTAGTGTGGTGGGGGGTATAAGTAGCAGAAAATCAACGAGCATGCAATTGTTGGGTAAAAACACTCACACAGACTACTAGGTCTGCTAGCTTGGCATCAACTGACACGCGTGCAGGCACATTGATTGAGTGGCTATGATGAAGCAAAGGTTAAGTATGGCTTAACCCACTATTAAAAAGGGAAAGATGTTTTTACCAAAAAAACAAAAGGAAAACTAATTAAAAGGGTTTGAAAACTTTGAGTTTTAACGATAAGGACAAAATAAAGGGTCAAGTGAATAGTACTAGAATTGACTTTTTAGTGTAAAAATGTAGTTTTTCGTTAAAGTAAATAATACCGGGAGCTTTTCATTAAAGTTCCAAAAAAAAAAAAAAGATGTCTTCTTGAGTCATCATTTCTTGAAAATATCCTTCTGAGTTGGCATAAAAGATCATCACATGGGCAACAGGATATATGGATAGAATGTTTATTGTTTCTTTATATATAGATACCCACGATGTAAACAATCTAAGAGCATTTTTAAATGAGATTTCAAATATAATATATCAAAATTTTATTTGATGGCTGATGTAACAAATTGAATACAAGTGCTAAATTCTCTTCTTTTCCAATGGGTGTGTCAAATATTTATTTTATTATTTTATTGGGCTAGAGTTACATTAACTATTAAAAAATAATCAAAATTAATTGTAGTTTTTATTCTATTGGTTGTTAATAGGATTCATGTATTAAAAATTTTAATTAAATATATTTGACGGGAGCATTTTTGCTCACCATCATAAACTATGGTGTATGTTCACCATACACCTAATTAATTGACACGTGTCATTTCACTTAATTCTAGTTAACTTTCACATTAAATGTTAGTTTTTCAATTTTGAAAAAAATTAACCAAGATTAAGTGAAATGACACATGTCAATTGATTAGGTGTATGGTGAGCATACACCATAGTTTATGGTGGTGAGCAAAAATGCTCCCTATATTTGACTCTAGTTAGAAAGCAACGAGTCAAATGACTCACATGTCACATCATATATAGCATATCCATTGGAGAACACCTAAATATCTTTTAATCCTATTTGACATATTTGACATCTCATTTGGAAATAGTCTAAGAAGCTGTTTGTTAATTATTTTTTAAACTATAAATAATTTCTTTCATATTTTAGGTTTCACAAAAAACTAAAATTAAAACAAAAGATTGGAATTTTATCAAACCACCCAAAATCTTTCCCCTTTTATTGAGAATATATCTCTTGTTGCACCTAATTCATTGTCCTATCTTATGCAGGCATGCAATTTAATATATTTGGTACAAAAATGGTGAGCCTTAAAGGCAAGGGGAAAAAGTTACTTTGTAGGTGAACTAGTTGGGTAATTTGGCAGGTCATTATAAATCAAAGTGTGGCTCATGCTCAGCCTTTAAAAAGGAGGGCAAAGTAGCCCACTAGTTCAACGTTTCAGAGGTTTATGTGGGAATTGTCAGCTGTTAAAAAATAGAAAAATCAATAGAGATCGAACTATCACCAACATGTATAAATATTATTAATTTTTGTCACTACGGTATAACGTCATCTGCTACTCTTGTTTTTTCATTATTAGCAATTTAGCATCCTTGTTGTTGACTTTATTGAATAAATCAAAAGCAAATGGATAAATAAAAACAATACGTAAGACAAAAAATTAAAAATGTTGAAATCATTACTCTTCCTTATTTGCTCAAATTATACATATACTAAAATTCAAACTCAATGTTCTTGTTCATTAACGGGGAACTGACCAAAGTGTCCTTCAATTGCTCTTGGTCGTGTGTTTTTTCCCATTTTTGTACAGCAACAAGACAAATTTGCCCTCGCTGCCCACTCGTCCATCATCGCTGAAGGTTCTACTTCAACTTCGTCTCCACTTTTCCTTCCCTCTTCACTTTTCTCTCTCACGAAACTCTGCCTTTGTCACTCTCTTTCGCTCTCAAATCTCGACTTCTCTCTGTGATTCTACTGGTCTCTCCTCCGCAAAGCCGGCAAGAAATTCTTTAAAATCAAAAAGCACCCTATCACCACCGAAACAACAGGTCCTTCAGATTCTCCCCCATTTCTTCACCCTAAATTTTTTCACTATATACAATATCCAAGTTAAAATAAATCATATGCTATGTCAACAATAACTTAATATCAAATGCATAGGTTGAACTCCAGTGATAATATGCCTAATCTTTTTTTCATTGAACATGTAATGGACGGTGCATTGAAGAAGGGAGGGTAGAGGTAGTTAAGCGCATTGGGACTGAGGGTGTCCCCGCAATGTCATAGTTGACAGACAAGAAAACGAAAATTTTGGTTATTTTGCGTTTAACGAAACGAGTGCAACAAGTTTATCGGCACTCGGATGTAAATTTCTCTACATTACAATATAGAGTAAATTGTAGCTATGTTCCCTTAACTTTAACTCGATTGAAGCAATTATCACTCAACTAAAAATTCATTACCATTAGTCCCTCAACTCATCAAAACGTGCAGCTATGGTCCTTCAACTAAAAATGAATTACCATTGGTCCCTCAACTCATCAAAACCCTCAACTTATCAAAACGTGCAGTTATGGTCCTTCAACTAAAAATCCATTAACATTGGTCCCTCAACTCATCAAAACGTGCAGTTATTAATTCAACTGGAGAAATAATCCCTTAACTTTAATCCAATTGTAGCAATGGTCTTTCCAACATAACTCGTTTTGACAAATTTTTTGACGTAGTGGACGAAAATGACCATAATTACACATTTTGATGAGTTGAGGGATCCTAATTATATATATGGTTATTCCACCATAACTTATTTTGACAAAATTTTGACGAAATTGATGAAAATGACTATAGCTACACATTTGGATAAGTTGAGGGACCAATGGTAATGAATTTTTAGTTGATGGACCATTGTTCCAATTTGATTAAAGTTGAGTGACCATTACTACAATTTACTCTTACAATATGTTGTTTTTAAAAATAAAAAAAATTAAAAAAAAACGTCACCGTAGTGCTAACTCTGTTCCATATATCAGTGCTGCAGCTGCATGTGCTTCAACTGACGAGAGCACATGACCCAAAGCCGAAGGCCTGCTGCATGCGGATGCGTTTGTGGGTTTGACAAAACTGCGTGTTCTGCGCTTCCCATCCCTTTCAGTTTCAGTTGTCTCGTCCAAATCTCATCTCTCAGGTTCTCTGTGCCAATAAAATGGTTGAAATTGTTAACTGCTCTCCTCCCTTCCAAGGCTCTACATTCAACGGATTCACCGACATTTTGTTTCCAATAGTAAGTTTTACACACATTTTTTTAGGCAAATGTCAAAATGGTCTATGTGTTCTATTCTATCGGCCAATTTAGTCTTTGTATTTTCAATTTGTCCAAATTTGTGTTTACATCTGTTAGCCAATTCAAGACAATCTGTTAAAAGATAGTTAAAATTGACATGTGTCAGGTGCGTCAGAGGACAAAAACATAAATTTAATGTACACCCCTAAACAGATACAATGCCCATCTGTAGAAATTGATGTTTCGTTCAATTCACTTGAATACTATGCAATTTAGAACATATCAATTTTAACGGTCTTTTAATGGTTTGTCTAAATTTGGCTTACAGATGTAAACACAGGGATTGATTTAGCCAAATTGAAAACACGGGAATTAAATTGGCTGATAGAGTAAAACATAGGGATCATTTTGACATTTAAACTTTTTTATAACCATTTAATCGAATAAGTCAAACAAAATCAACAACCATAATTAAGCGAATTATATTCCAATTATCTACATTCAACGGATTCATTGACTTTTCTGCTTCGGTTTCATCCCTTGCAACTGCAATTTCTTAGGGTTTAGATCCACAGTCCACAATTTCGTGTTTTTAGGTTCCACAATTTTGTGTTTTTAGGTTTTTGTTTTATAATTATGTATACATATGTGAGGGAAAAACTTTCATGTAGCAAAAATGTCGTTGTAACAGTATGATAAATTAATCACGTATTGTTTTATAAGACATGTAAACATATGATAATGTTTAACTTGCTTGACATAATGTTGCCATGACGTCCTCGATGATGGTAAATTGCTCTTGTACTTTAGAGATGTGAGTATTACTTTAAGTGGTTAATTCTTCTTATGCTGTAAGTCGTATATTGGTCTCGGGTGAATATCAAAATGAGTTATGCATGCATGAGACGCAAATAACTCATACTCTGACGTGAACTTCCATCTTGCATTGTAAATTAACAGCAATTAGAACTTAGATATTATCTTCTCGTTTGGAAGTGTTTTGAAAATAGCTAAAAACATTTTTGGTGAAAATATTTAGAACCAATTCTTAGTAAAAATGCAAGTGAATATGGAAAAAACACTTGAAGTGCTTCCTGTAAGAAGCACTTTTAGAGAAAATAACTGGTGCTTCTTACAGGAAGCACTTCAAGTGCTTTCGGACCCAAAAACATTTTCTCTAAAAGCGTTTTTAGTCATTTTAAAAACAATTTTAAACGAGCTTAAACAACTATTGAAATCTACATTCTGCTATTAAAGTATTACGGACCCAACAAAGAAAATGGGAAGACCTCGTGTTATATTTTGTCTCACTTTATCTTAAAAAATATTGCTAATCAAGATCAATTAGCAATTGGAAAACAAATTGCACCAACTTGAGAAACTTTTACAATAACATTTCACAATCATACATAAATGAAATGGATGATGCCTAAACTTGCAAGAATATACAAAAAGGGTCAAATGAATAGTACCCTCCAACAAATTAGGAATATAATTATATAATTCTCTCTCACACTTTCTTCTTTATCTTCCTATGTCTATAAAAAATTTAACGCAAAATGTTGACGTATCTTAATTGTAATTGTTTAAATAGATAGGAGGGAAAAGAAAAGGAGGGAGACTTGAAGGGGAGACAATCCTGTTCCAACAAATTAAGGGTCGTGCATTGCAAGGTACATCACGGAAAGAAAGAGAAAAAAAGGTATGCCTTATTGAAGTGTTCTTGTTCTTTCATGTGAACATGATCCGACTTCCACATCTGGAGGGGTTCAATTTAGTTTAAAAGCAACATGATTGGTGCTAGATCTTTCTCAAAATTCTCTCCTCTTTCTTATAAGAGGAAAGGTTTAATAACACCAATGTCTTATGTAAATATATGCACAAATATCATCTTATATTCATTATTGTGTTCAAAGTTTAATAAAAAAAAATGTTTAAATTGAAGAAAATATCAAGGTTAATTAAGTACAGTCGACTATTAATTATATTCAACTTAAACATTTACAAACCTGCAAATGTGTGAAGTTTTATTCCAAAGAACCTTGAATCAGTAGCAGAACTCTTCATTATGTGTATTATTTTATTTTGTTTCATTTTTCGATTTGGAATTTTTTTTAATGAATCAGGTGCTTTATTAAACAACATAAGATAATACATAGGATAGATCTATCCAAACCCAAACGTGAAGATCAGAAACTAAAGTTACGTCTTAATTAAAAGACACGCTGCCTGATTAACATCATGGGGCATAAATTATAAAAAAAGTCTTACAAATACCAGCTTAATTAACTATAAAATACAAAAGTCTTTCAAGAAGAGAACATGAAGCTAGTTGTGTGCTCCATCTATGTGAGCCTCATAACAAAACCTTCCAAAAGAAAATCACGTGGGACAAAGCTTCAGGATACGAAACAAAGGGCGTTGCACATACTTGAACTTCAACATACAACAACTTGCATACATTGCCTACACCACGTCCATCATTTCCATAACCGCGACATCAAGAACATCTTCAAGATTAACTCCAAATGGCAGCTAGGTATTAAGAAATCTACGGCAAAGGAATATTTAAGCAAATTAATAGACCAAATTATACAACACTATCAGTACCTAAAATAACTTAGAAAAGAAAGAATAAGCACAATAAGACAACCTTTAAACGAAAGCAACATAAAACCCAACAACTAAACCTGGAAACCACCCAAAATTTTCAAAGCCACAATCGCAAAACCCTTACTAAAACAAATAACAGAACATTCCTTCCTCTCGATCTCTCTGTATCGCTCTCTCTCTCACTCTCTCGCTCTCCTCCTCATTAGAATCACCTTCAAAACCCTAGCAAATCAGCATCATTGAGCTTCTTTAAGAATTTAATTTCTGTCTTTAACTTCTTTCTTATTAATGCTTGAATCAGAACTTCGGCATTGTTTGGATACGAGACTGACTATGAAAAATCAAAAAGATAAGTTAGATTACAGAAAAACTTAAATAAGACAGCGTGACAAACTGAATGGTAAGACACTCTCACAATAAAACTCTGCCATATTGGGGTTATCATTCAACGGCACGTAAGTACATTTTTTATTTATTTTTTTGTTGAAGCAAGCAAGTACAATTTCAATGCACAGAGGCTCCTCCTCTATGAGATGGACTAACCAACTAGTCAGCAAGGGTGGAGCTATGCTCAGAGTTGATTGGGTTGTAGCCCAAGCATTTGGGCTTTATTTAATTTTGGGCTTTTGCCATTTTAGCCCATAAAAATCAGTTTTAGACATTTGTAGACGACTATCATCCCTTTTTTGCTCTTAAAACCTCCCACCTTTCAAGCCTTGATCATCATAGCTCTACTCCTGCTGATTAGGTTGTCCTACCGAAACTTTACTGGCCAAATTCTTTTTTTTTTACCTTAAAAAACAAGAGTTAAATTACACCAACAACTCATGCTAGTCAGTTGGACAATAGTGCCAATCTTATTATGTATCAAGGATGAACCAATTTTCTCTCAGCTCTCTATCCAAAGTAACAAATAATGCAAATTGAGTCCTACGTTTCGAAACGGACCTGAATGCGGGACGCGGGGCCCGATCGGAGCAGCATGCACGTAGGACCAGTTGGTATTTTGGTTGAACGACGGGCTTTTCACATACCTCATATGAGATGAGCTGATTCACCACCACCACCAACCCAGAGAAATTATTCAAACTGTGTACAACAATGTGAAGGTTGTTGGTAGGCTCGTCTCGTCAGACGCCATTAATGAGATAAGCTTGTGTCCTGGTGAAGGTGATCCTTTCTATGGAGTTTGAAAATGACATTTGGTCACTGCCATGAGGAATTAGGTAATTGAATAGCGAAAATTTTACCATGTTCCGGAACATATTGATTGCAGATGTGAGCGTAACAACATCGATTTGAATGAGTATGCTCTCCTTGTGCATCCGAGTAATAGCTAGTCTATGTGACGCATTAGCTCAATATTTAATGTGGTTAGTCTTAGTAATTTAGATTAGTTTTGACAGTTTTGCAGGTTAGTTAGTTGTAATGATTAATCATGGCGGTTAGTTAATGATCAGTTGTTCATAGTTAGTAATGGCTATGCTTGCAGTTGTATATGAAGAAAATTGAGGTTCCACCATAAAATTAATTGACAATATTAAGCACATGTCAATTCTCTATTTTCTTGGGATTGATCCTCTCAACACACCCCCTCACATATGATGAATTTTCAAGTCTAACATGTAGACAACACAAATGAGTGACATGGTGCACATGTGACCATTAGGCTTCAGACATGGGATACTCTGCTCTGATATCATGAAGAAAGTTGAAGTTCCACCATAAAATCAATTGGCAATATGGAGAGTAACTCAATTCCTAATAAGCACATGTAAAATTTCTCATTTCTCCGATGTGGGATTGATACTTCAGTTGGCTTTTCTCTTGTAATATTAACAAAGAAACTTCTAATATAATGAGTATAGTTTCGAGCTCTCGAGTTCTTCCTGATCTCTCTTAAACCATAGATTTTCATGGTATCATTAATGCTCCATTTTTTAAGAATAATTCTGGTTTCTTTGCGAGATCTGTAAACTTCGATAGCGAAGTTGAAATCCTCCATCTCACAGTTTAAATTAGTTTACAGTAAATTAAAATATTGTTTCAATTAAATAGGAGTGAAATTTTGTTGCAGCAGTGGCACCATAAACAATAATTGCCTTGTGTAAGAACCACGAGCAATCGAGTTTGGTGTTGATAATTTGACAAACCTCATGTGTTTGTGTTTGTGTTTGCTCAATCAGACCAGCTGGAACTTGTGTTTCTTGAAACATAGGCCATCATTTTAGGCTCTTGCATACTCTTTGGGGGTTAAACTCTGCAATTATTTTTTGTTCCCATACCCATTGGAGTACGACTCACTATTCTCACTTTATGCATGCCTTGTGGTTTTGAACTTCTAAGAGCTTTCAAGTAGGAACTCACATATATATCAATGACTTTAACTGATAGCTGCAAATTAAAAACTTATTTAGTAACCGTTTTTCATTCGGAACTCAAAAACATAAATATGAAAACGAACTAATTATCAAATGGTCTCTAACGTGGTTTTTGTGTCTCATCACACTGACAATCTCATAACTTTACACTAGTCAACTATGATATGCGAGTTTTTCTGTGAGTGATGTATGCAAAGTAACGCATGAATTAGACGAAAATGACTGATTGATTAACCAAATGGGCCAAATAGAAAATGATGTAAACCAAATTGAAATTCGAGCTAGTATAAAACACAAGGATTATGTTGGAATCCCATTTATCCCATGTCGGCAAGAGGGAAAGAAGAGAATCACTTTAAATAGAAGAGTAAATTGTAGCAATGATCCCTTAACTTTAACTCAATTGGAGCAATAATCCCTCAACTAAAAATTCATTACCATTGGTCCCTCAACTAAAAATCAATTACCATTGGTCCCTCAACTTTAATCCAACCAGATAAATTGTCCCTTAACTTTAACCCAATTGGAATAATGGTCCCTCAAACTTTAACTCAATTGTAGCAATGGTTCTTCCAACATAACTCATTTTGACAAAATTCTGACGAAGTTGACGAAAATGACTATAGTTACACGTTTTGATGAGTTAAAGGACCCCAATTGTAGCAATGGTCCTTCCAACATAACTTATTTTGACAAAATTCTGACGAAGTTGATGAAAAGGACCGTAGCTACACATTTTAATGAGTTGAGGGACCAATGGTAATGGATTTTTAGTTGATGGACCATTGCTACAATTTACTCTAAATATAATTATCACACTCTAACTAACACCGAAGTTTTTTGTGATAAAACCCTACTGACGGAATGGTAAAGTGGGACAATATCGATGTTGTTGAAGTGGGCTCTTGGCCCGTCAACCTGAAAAATTCCACAGATTATAACGTACCAAATAATCTTAATCGTACATTTGACCTAATTTGTTAAATCCCTAATAACCCATGTTCTTGTAGGTCATATGCCACGATGACCATTGGAGAAGAAACACGCAAGTGCTCTATGGAAGTGATGCTGGTTGTTGCCTTAACCAATTAAATGGGAAACAGAAGAAAAAAGTGCAGAATGGCCCATCAATTAAGTACTCAATCCTACTAAATGCATTATTTTCGTGATGAATTTTGTTAGGAAGTGTAGCATTATTTTTTTTAATCTCTTTACTGACCTGGGTCAATGGGCAACAGTATTCACCGACCTCAGGCAAGGATTTGGATCCTCTCCTGAGCAGGGGTCGAATCCTTCTGACCCAATAACACGGACTGTTGGATTTTGATTCAATGGTTACAATTATTATAACTTTTAGAGAGATCCTCGGTTTGTAGCCGTTTGATCAAAATCCAACGGTTGTAGTCTTTTGATCAAAATTCAACGGTCCGTGTTATTGGATCAGGAGGATTCGGACCCCCTGCTTAGGAGAGGATCCAAATCCCTTTTAATTACCATTTACCACAACACTGTATGATTTTGTTTTGGATCCTCTAGGTTTGCCAAAGTACAACAACTAGATTTATACTATCCTAAATTAGATTCTTAATGGCCTGGTGAATAACTAACTAGCTAGGCCTAAATCCTAAATATTAAGAACAATGCTTGGTCGCTGCAAATTCAGCAAGATTTCCTGCACGTAAATGACGTGGGAGAACTAGATGACAACACGTGTGGTTTTCTTTTTAGTTCCGAAAGTCTATTAACTTTGGTTTTGTCCTTTAACCCAAGTAATGTTCCTCTTTCTGACTTCCAATCGGCAACTCCCGCTCAACCCACCATCTGTTTAGGCCACTGTTATCCGCCACCGCCATAGCCTACCGATCATCACAACCCATACCTACTCAAATTTCAAATCTGAGGGGTTGGAGAGGAAGAGAGAAGAAGATGGTGACGATGGAACAAAAAAGTAAAACCACAAGTGTTGTTCTCTGGACGTGCCACGTCACTTTTGTGCAGGAATTCCTGCTGAGCTTCTAGCAGCCAAGCATTGTTCAAATGGGAAGAGAATCCTCTCCTGAGCTCAGGATGGGGATCCTCCTGACTAACTCATCTAGACCGTTCAAATTTAATTCAACGGTTGCAATTATTATAATTTTTAGGGAGTCTCATGTTTGGAGCCGTTGGGTTAAATTTGAACGGTCCAGATAGACTGGTCAGGAGGATCCCCATCCTGAGCTCAGGAGAGGATCCTATTCCGTTCAAATGTTACACCATCTCCATTTGTGATTAGTACTTAATAGTTAAGTCCTAACTAGATTTACAGAAATCTTACTAAGATTGAAAATTTATTGTCTGATTCTTGAATTATTTTTTACATTTTCCTGCATAAGATAAAATGATCAGAAAATTGATTGGGTTAGTTAGTTAATTGAGCAAACCAGATCAAAATATAAAAATGAAACTGGGCAAATTAATCAGAAGAGAAGGCGACTGAGCAAATTGGTCATGCTCACAAATTTAGTAGAAATTAAAATCCTACTAGGTTAATCAAATTATTAACTATGTAGATGTGAGTTAGATACGTTAGTCAGAATTATGAGTCAATATTTTTGCATTAAAGTGAAAATATATTAATCTAAATTATCATATTGTAAGAAAGAAGAAAGGAAAATTCGTATCCTCATTGAGTCAATTTTCGTAAATGAATAAATAAATCATTATTTTGAACGTTAGACTTGTAACATTCATGAACAGAATTTTTGGATATGTTGGGTCACCAGCATGGAAGAAAATGCCGATAATATCGGCGAAATATCGCCGATATTATTGGTTTTTCGGGGGATGGATATTTTAAGTGGTATCCGAATGGTTTTCGTCAAAATATCGCGATATTATCGATAATATCGCGATATTTTCGAAACTATCGCGATATTTTCGAAACTATCGCGATATTTTGGCACTGTTCAAATTGGAGAAGAACGCCGTAGCAAATTAACCGAATCCCTAAATCCCCAAATTCGATTTCAAAGCAAATGAACTGAAACCCTAAATCCCCAAATTCGAATTCAAAGCAAATGAACTGAATCCCTAATTCCTAAATCCCTAAAATCGAATTCAGTACAAAAATGGTGCAACATGCAGAAAATTCGAAATCTGTACAAAAATTAAATTACAAGCCGAGAAGAATATGGTAGTAGGAGCCTGGGAACGTCGTCTTCCTCACGAATCCAAGACGGCTGGGACAACGTCGTGCTCCTCACCGACGACTACGATGAATTCCGGTCCATCGTCCGGTGTCCGCTGCCTCCGCTCAGTTTCTCCACAACCGTTGATTTGCGATGACGCGACAGTTACGACTCGACGACTGGGACTAACGACACGGCTTCTCCATGGAACAAGGTGGTTTAGAAGGCGGTTATGGAGTGGTGTCGACGACTGGGTTTAGGGCGGGTGAGATGGGAGGAGCAGAGGGAGACGCGGACGAGGAGGATCGAGAGATGGATCGAGATTCGAGAGATGATGTCTGTGTGTGTGTGTGTGTGGAAGAACTGGAGAAGGGGGAAGGGAGAAGATTGAGAACAATTACAGGAAGGGAGAAGACTCAGAGAGAGAAGAGAGAGAAGGAAGGATCGAGACGATTCGAGAGAGAAGGAAGGATTGAGGGTGTGTGTGTGTGTGTGTGTGTGTGGCACACGGTTTTGGCACACGGTTTTGTATGAAACCATGGTTTTGTGTGTGTGTGTGTATGGTTATGTGTGTGTGTGTGTGTATGGTTATGTGTGTGTGTGTGTGTGTGTATGGTTATGTTTGTGTGTGTGTATGGTTATGTGCGTGTGTGTGTGTGTGTGTGTGTGTGTATGGTTATGTGTGTGTGTGTGTGTGTATGGTTATGTGTGTGTGTGTGTGTTATCCGAGAGAAAAATAAAAAAAATTTGAGGGTGTGTGTGTGTGGCACACGGTTTTGTATGAAAGAATTGGAAGTGACCTTGAAGAACCAAATATTCTGTCAAAGAAGAACCAAAAAATCTGCTTACTTTATCTTCTTCTCCACGTGAAGACCAAATTCTGTCAGAGAAGAACCAAAAATGCAATGTATAAAGTGTAAAATATTGTACTAATTCATTATATATAAATGATTATGGTGTGTTTAGACCTCTTTCATTAATTACTACATATTTTCTACACTCACAATGTTTGTCAGCTCGCTATATAATCAACTTGATAATGTTAAATCCATCATGCAATGCATTTCTTTCCAATTTTTTGTGATAAACTAATAGATAATTGACTAAATAAACATTCTGCAAAGTTTCAATAAAATTTTCCAAGTTTTTCTTACAATTTCCGTGGTTTCCATGTAATTTTTATCGATATCGATATTTCCATCGATATTTCCGTGTTTTCGGACTACCGATATTTCCGATATTACCGATATTTTCTTCCTTGGTCACCAGTAACTCCACTTGGGTCGTGAATGAAAGTAGAAGGCGCCAAAGGCGAGGTGAGAGTGCGAGAGTTTATATGTCTTGGAATGCAACTTCACATCGTTGGTTGTATAATTAGCTTTGCGATCAGACAGATTATATGTCAAAATACAAGAGACACTACTGTTTAGACTCGTACCTCCTCTAGCTCATTCATTGGTACCGATGCATGTGTGAAGTATACTTACTGTTTTTTGCTTTGACCAAAAACATTCTAATGCTTACAACAAAAAATAATGTTAGGAACGAAAATTAATATTAAATTATTAGGTGACAGATAGTTCATGAAGAGTCTCACTTTTGAGAGAATCCCTTTAGCATTTCTCAAGAAATAATTATTGAAAAATACTTGGCTATTGTATGTAAGAAGCCTCTTTACGAACAAAATCACAGTTTGAGACGTTTGATACATGTACATAATTTTTCCTTTGCATGCATTGAGTAAATATTACGTATATTTATCAATTTGTGATTTATATGTAAATAAATATTTTTTTACAAGAAATGTGCCAAGTAATTTTCAGACAAAATTCATATCACAATCTAACATCGAAAAACTACTAAACATATGAGAACTTAAGTAGAAAACTCAGAAAAATGAAGCTATGAAATGCCCTTATAGCATCGATCAATATCACATTTTGTATTTCAATGATTGTGTACTATTAATGAAACGTTGTAATTATATAAACGACCATTATTATTGGATGGTAGGGAATTGTCTGATGGTCGAAATGCATTACTACTGGCCCGTTGTATGATTGAAGAAGGTGTGCTGTTTCTCTTCCAAGTTCCAATTGATTTATTTTGGTAGAGCTGAGCTTTCACATTGTTGCACTATCTTCAGGTACGTACCTGTGCAAGGTAACATGAGGCATTATTAACATTGGTGGGGGGTTTGCATTTTGTACATCCAAATAAAAAAAATGGTTTGTTTAGCAAATTTGAGTCATCCTATGAATTTTTGTTTATGATTTTTGGATTTTTCATTATTTCTTTGAATTGTTTGCAAGGGAAAATTGAGGAAGAGAGGGAATTAAAAAAAGGAAATTTATTTCATTTTCTTCACAAGGAACCTATAAAACCCTAACAAGTACAATAGAAGAACAAGAATCGAACTTTCATCGAAGCATATCATGAAAACCAAACATTCATTGAAGTACATCGACAAACAAGAATCAAACCTTTGTCGTGAATGCCAAAATAAATACTTAAACATCGGAGATATAAAAGCATGCATCGAAGTTAAAACCCGAAATATGGTTCTTAACAAAACCCGAAAATAGTTACATCAAGAAAGGCAGGATAAGGCTTCGTGGAGTCATTTTCCTACATGTCCAACCTAGTACATCCATGAGAAGCCTATCTGATAAGATTGAAGATGTCACAGCAAATAAAATTATAAACATAGTGTAGCTGCAGGGAAACCCTAAATAATTAAAAGTCGATCGTATTGTGAATTTGATGAACTTGGATCGATCAGCAAATCTTTTTGCTACGTACCAAATCGATTAAGTTACTACAATGTCCTTTTCATAGCACCAAGAACATGGGATTATAATCTCATCTTCGTTAAGAATTCGACTCAAGGTTGAGGACATTAATCAACACCCCTTGGACGGTTGGACCAAAACCATTTCACAGGTCCTGCAAATTGGATTTATGCATGCATTTGGTCACTTAATCATCTCAATTAGGCCCCATGCGCTTACAAGGTTGACAAAATCTTAACCATTTTCAAGTTATATCACTGTCGCAATGTTTACATAGTTCTCATATCTCTACGTATTACGTTGATTTTCTCTATATATCTTTAGCATCAAGTTTACATAGTTAAGAGATAACAAAAAAACTCATACTCCAAGGAATGGAGAAATTCAAAAACCCATCATGGACAACACTTATCATGCAACCAACCACAAAAAAAATAATTGTATTTCCTTATAATTTAGTCTCATTTGTTAAAAACTATTGACGCATGTAATAATCGTACAGAAGAACTTCTCTTAGAAAAATAGTCATCATAGTTCCCGAACATGCTACGAAGAAATTGACAAAGACAAATGTAAAAAGTTGAAAAAACAAAAAGAAATCAAGAGGAGGAGAGAGCAAGTAATTGTCATGGCAGTGACAGCCCCTCCACAAAAAATTTGACGGTGTCCCTAAGGATGGGAAGTTTATAGGTGTGAGGGAGGTGGTCTGTCCCTATATCCACCCCCGGGTCATGGTCGGGACCTAGGACTAAGGAACTTGGGCTAGCTCACAAGTTGCAATTTTGGGTCCCATTGAAGAATGATGGGTTCCACCGAAGAAATCCAGCAACAAAGTTATACAGCTATGTTTTCCATTAGCAATATTTAGCCAGTGGGATCGATGGCCTAAGAAAATTATTGGACTAAGGGCTGATTTGGTATTGATGCGTTTTGAAAAAAAGCTGCTGTGAGAATAAGCGGCTGTGCTATGAGAATAAGCGGCTGTGAAATAAATCAGCAGAGTGTTTGGTAAACTTTTTTGTAAAAGTGCTTTTGGAAAAAAAAGCAGTCTAATAGTGAGTCTTTTTATTAAAGAAGCACTGTAGCTCCGTGTGCTTTGAAAAAAAGCCAGTTTTCCAAAGCTGCAAATAGCAGCTTCAGCTTTTTCCTTTGATTTCAGCTTATTCTCACAGCAGCTTCCAAAATAAGCCTTTTTTTTCAGTTTACCAAACACCTAAAACCCTTACAGCTTTTTTTCATGGGTGCTTTTTTTTAAGCACCTCACTCCCAAACTAGGTCTAAATCTATAATTAGGGCAATGTATCCTCATAGATGGAAAATCCCATGTGCCTTGCCTTACTTTGATTGGAATTCAACATTATTTTGATCTCAAATAATATTGATCCTTAATCATGATAAATTAAAAAAAGGTTTATGCTTCCTTACCAAAAAAAAAGAAAGAAGGTTTATACTTGAAAGCGATTGAAGAAAAAATGAAGAAACTTTAGTAGTACTTGAACTATAAGATTACACGTACAACAGAGTGATGATACCATATTAAATAATTACTATTATGTAAAATCTTAAGTTGTCATAAATTTGGCCATCAACATATATAAAGCTACAAAGTCTATTTTCTAAATCTCGAATGCTCACAACAAGTGTTCCAACTTCTCGAGTAATGCTCTATTGCTTAAGATAATGCTATTTTTTGTTCAAATCTGAAAATTAGCTAGTTTGGTAAGGGAAGCGATTTTAATTCACCGTTTTAGCTTCTTAACACCTCTGTTAATCATGACCGTTAATTCCATTTGTTTTATATTCAATTTGGTTCCTTTGCCGACCACACTAACGACATGTGATACTTCTTAAGAAAACAACGTATATTTAATAATTGATCTTTATTTCCCAAACAACTAAATTAATAATACATCGAGTATTATGTCCTTTGGGTCTTTTTACACATCCACTACTGTTTAACATGCAAATTTACTAACACTTTAACACTGTTTGTTTGCTAAATGCACTTTTATAACTAGAGCTTATCAAACACTTTACAACTTTTTACATCTATTTATTCTTACAGTACAACAACAATATTTTTTTTTCAAAGTACAATGTACCAAGTTAGCCCTAGCTCGACTCGCAAAGAAGAGATTGGGACTAATATTTTTTTTTTTTAAATAATGACCTTTTGTATTTTCAGAACTCAGGCATGACTTTTTTATTATTTTTAAGTTCAACTTTTTAAAATAGTCTACCAAACAAGAATTCAAAATTTGTGATTAAAAACTTGTATTCAAATATACCAAACGGATCTTAAACCCGGATCTTAATCAATTATAAATTTTTTATTTTTTAGTTTTATAGTGCTTGTTTGGTTTTTAAAATGACTGAAAGCGCTTTTGGTGAAAATATTTTTGGGATCAATCCTTAGTAAAAATGCAAGTAAATTATGTAAAAGCACTTAGAGTGCTTCCTAAAAAAAGCAAATAACTACTGCTTCTTACAAAAAACACTTTAAATACTTTTGGAACAAAAAAATATTTTCTCTAAAATTTTTTTTAACCATTTTAAAAGCATATCTAAACCAACAGATAATCCGCATGGAAAAAACAAAGGAAAACTAATGAAAATGGTTTGAAAACTTTGAGTTTTAATGATAAAGACAAAATAAATGGTAAAGTGAATAGTACAAGGATTGACTTTTTAGTATAAAATTGTGATTTTTCGTTAAAGTAAACAGTACTGGGAGCTTTTTATTAAAGTTCCCAAAAAAACAACCTTGCGATAATAAATTCCAACCAATTGTGAGTTTCGATGCAAATGGATTAACGGCTGTGGATTAATCTGCACGCCCTTCGATGATTAAACCTTCGCTGCTCCATGATTGGCCTGATGACGTCACCCGTACCGCACCTTCACCATTCCCGATGCTAATCCGACCTTTAATCACTGCACTAATTATCCAATCAGCCTTAATTAATCACAACAGAATCAGTGCAGGGTCCAACGGTTTCCGTACCACGCAGCCATACTGTAGTCGAGCTGGATACGATCGGCACGAAGCCACGTGGCTAGCTAAAAGCCCCTTGGTAGCACACACGTGTCGCAACGTACAGTTTTTGTACACGTGTCGGGGAATAAAGTTCTTTATTACGTCTTAAGTAAGATTAGGGTCATTCACTAAGCTCCAAACGAGTGTCTAATAATTCTGCGCCTACTACGACCCCCATTTTACGGTACAGTTAACGTAACGCAAATAAATGAATTTAAGAATATTTCTGTAAAAACTGTTACAGAAACGTATAAAAATAAAAACGGGTGGCAAATTTTCTCCAACGAAGCCTTCAATTTTTTTCGTGGCGCTAAGTTAATAGAAGGCAAGCCTTTTGCTGTCAAATTTGATAGCAGTTGTCGAGTTTTTTTTTTTTAATTTTTTAATAAAGGAGATGCGATATATAAGAAATGTTGTTGTGTATTTCAAATATTTGATTGTTGTCTTAATATTTGATGTTTAAAATTTGACATCTCTTTTAAAGATGCTTTAAAACAGATGCTACTTTAACTGTATTAAGGTCTTGTAATGATTTTAGTTTCATATACTCATAATTGTATTTCTTTTTCTTTTCTTTTTTGTAAAATGAGCATAACTAGTGGTAAGTCACGGTTATCCGTTTCTTCTGGACCGGAGAGACTATGAAGAATTTCACCCTACCCGTGACCACAGTTAAGCAGACTTACTAGCTTGGAGCATCGAACCCTAGACCTTCCACAATTTTCATCTACTCATAATTGTATTTTTGACGTTGGTAAGTTTCTCTCCTAATAATGGTTATCGGGCATGCATTTTTGACCATCCTATACATTGATGTATATGTATAGTAGAATTTTCAGTAGGTACAAAAGATGTATCAAAATGTTCTTTGGACAAACCACCATTGTCCGAAATTCTCTCACGCCGACAAAGATGCCTTTGATTTACAGGGACTTGGTTGCCTAAACACCCTTGATTTGATGAATCCGCTCCCCATCATTCTGAAAACCCAACATTGCCACTGCATGTATGTTATCGTGTACTTTGAACAAGGGCAATACTGTCTTTAGAATGTCCAAAAAAGTTCAAGGGGGAGTGGCAAGAGCAAATTGCAAAGCTTTACCTAGTGTGAAAGCGGTCCAGACCGTCACTGTGCCACTTGACAGAAAAAATGGAGAAAAGTTAGAGTCAAAGTCTAAGATTTGCAGGCCCTCCCCTCATCAGGACTTTGTAATTCAATTACTCCTACAATAAACATTATGAACTACCACCACCGAGTTAACTCGGCCTAGAAATGAACGCGAGAAATGAATAAATCAACACAAGATTACAATGTATTTCAAGCTAACACCGATGTGAGATTCGATCTTGCATTTCGAGAGACAAACATAGATAAATGGAACAAGACGAGGATGTATAGCCAAACCCACATTTCAACTCTATCTTTTAATTGGAGAGAAATATAGAGAAACAAAAAGCAATATCAAGCATGACAACCACTTGACTTTGAGAAATTAAATCGTCAGCGATTAATTAATTGAG
The DNA here is from genome assembly GCA_035220775.1 of Malus fusca. NCBI lineage: Eukaryota > Viridiplantae > Streptophyta > Magnoliopsida > Rosales > Rosaceae > Malus > Malus fusca. The sequence goes on along the minus strand of CM069067.1, from coordinate 3,578,410 downwards.
CTAACAATGACTTAAATACACACATTATTACATAATCAATTGACAATACATAAATAATAATATGCGAATATAAGCTATAAAAATACAATAATCGATTAAAATTCATATCGGAAATTTTTTGTGGGAAGGTCATTTCTCAATGGAAAGTGATTTTTGCCACTTTTTCTCTCTTGTTTACTTCAAACCAATATGCTCGGGCAAATTCATCTTGCACTTGGAGAGGTATACAAACAACAAATGACATTACTAAGCAACCGCTTGGGCCTAAAATGTTTAGCTATCAGGATAAAGAAAATCGACTTAAATACGCATTATTATGTGTATAACCCGTGACACATATAATCTATGGGCAAAGTAAAATCTATTAAGTCAAAGAATTAATTAAAATCTATAATGGAAAAAACTTGAGAAGGTTAAGGTCATCTGCAATCATGGAGACCTTCAAAAATTTACATTTTGAAGAATATTGTAGGCAAAATTTTTCCATCTCCAGCTATGCAGGGCTAAATTTTAATACCTTAGCTTGGGATGCAAAGGTTGTGATCCCGCCAAGGCGCTTGGGGGCTTGCTATATGTACTTTGCCCTTGGCTAAATGTAGCCCTAATTCTTTGTAGCAGACTCATTTTGGCCCTTGGTTGGAGACATATTTTGTACAAATTCGGACTAAAAGTTACCTATAGGCCTTGGCTGGAGGCCTAAGTCTCAATGGAAAGGAATTTTTACAGACCTATTTTCTCCTTATGCATTCTATTTGTTATTAACTATTAGAGGAGATTCAACGGACAAAAATAAACAGGGCGTGCAAAAGCAGATTTGCACAAAACACCCTTGTATATAAAGCCAACACCACCATGCAACTTCATCTTGCACTTGGAGAGAATGTAGACAAACAAATTGCACAACACTATGCATGACAACCACTTGACTCCGAAAAACTTAAGTTGTTAAAATATGGAACCAAGGACGGAGCCACCTTATACTCACTAGGGGCGGATGCACCCACTCACATTGGTTTGAAAATAAAACATATTACATGTAATTTCAACTTCCACACATTCTCACATTCTCACATTCTCTTCTTACACGTTCTTGTGCATTTCTAGTCATTAAATTGAATAAATTAAAATAAAACTAATAGATAAAAATAAATAAAAGTGTATATAGAAGGATAAAACATGTGTTTGGATATCATTTCATTTTGCTTAATAAATTTTTTGTTTAATGGGCCCATTCAAAAAAATCTTTAGCGTCATCCCTGTATGGAACAACGATGCTATCCAGCTAACTGTGATTTAAATACGCACATTATTACATGTATAATCGGTGACACATATGATCCATCCATGAAGTATATGGTATTATGTTAGAGAAATAATTAAAGTCCAGAACGAGAAAAGTTGAGAAGGTTAGTTCTCAATGGGAAGTCATTTTTTGCACATCTACTTTTTTACCATTTACTCTGTGTTATAGCTATTAAAAAGGTTAATTCTCAATGGAAAGTAATTTTTGCACATCTATTTTTTTTACCATATACTTTGTTTGTTTATAGTTACTAAAAAAAATAACATAAATAAAAATATGTGGGAAAAAGATGAATTGACACAAACAACGATGCACATATCAAGCTAATACAACCAACTTTATATTGCACTTGGAGAGAAATGCAGACAGATGAACTACATGATTCGGCATGACAACCACTTGGCTCTGAAAAAATTAAGCTGTCAGGATGTAGAACAATGATCTAGTCCAGCTAATAGTGACTTACATACGTACATATAATCGGTGACACGTATGGACCATGCGTTAGTGACTTAAATACGTACATATAATTGGCGACACATATAAACTATGCGTGAATGATAAGCTATTAAGTCAAAATCAATTAAAATCAATAAATGGGAAAATGGTAAAAGGTTAATCTCTATTTGAAGTGAATTTTGCCCACCCCTTTGCCTTTTTAAACACTTTAACCATTTTTAGTAATTAAATTGAATAAATTAATAAAATTTAAGAGACCAAAATAAAAGTATAGAATAAAAAATGAGAGTCTGAAAATCATTTCCGGAACTCAACTTAGTGGCATAAGTTGCTAAGGTATATTTATTGCACAACATCTAACCCCTAGTGGGGTAAGCAACTTAACCATGGATTAGAACTAGGGTTAAAAGAACAAGTGGTTAAGAAGGACAACCACAAAACCCAGATTTTTATTATCGACAGTCATCACTGCTCATCATCATCATCATCATCATCCCTCTCTCGGCTAGCTAAACCGTGTCTCTCTCTCTCTCTCTCTCCCCAAAAAAACCGAACCATCTTTATCACTCCTCCATACCTCCCCTCACTTTCTCAACATCCTCAGAGCTTCCATGGCAGCTCAGAGCTGTAATCTGCACAGAAATCTAATCCTAACGGCTTAAAGCAGCTCCCTTTTAACTTTCTCTGTATTTGCTTTTGATTTTTGTTCTCAGTTTTTGGAGACCCCTAGATGTTTGAGCGATGGATATAACCCCGTCCATCACCACCACCACCAACAACACCGCCAGCACAAAATCCCCGGAAGCCGACAGCGAAACTCCGACCCGGATCCAGCAACCCTTAAAGCCTCTGTCCTTCAGCAACGGCGTCCTCAAGCGCCACAACCCCACGCACCACTTCCACCACCAAAACATCCCCATCACCCCTGTCGTAGTCACCTACAAAGAATGCCTCAAGAACCACGCCGCTGCGCTGGGTGGCCACGCCCTCGACGGCTGCGGCGAGTTCATGCCGTCTCCCGCTGCCAACCTCGCCGACCCCACCTCACTAAAATGCGCTGCATGCGGCTGCCACCGCAATTTTCACCGCCGTGACCCCGAGGACCCCGTGCAGCCAAACACCCCCGCCGCGACAACGCATGTCATCGAGTACCAACCCCACCACCGCCACCATCCTCCTCCGCCGACTCACCCCGGCAACCGAAGCCCCAGTTCAGCTTCTCCACCGCCGATCTCGTCCTCCTACTACCCCTCCGCCCCGCACATGCTCTTGGCTCTGTCCACCGCTCACGAAAACGCCTTGGCAGGTGCGAATAATAATAACGCCGTTGCTATGCCCCAGATCATGTCGCGGAGCCCGAATGCGAGGAAGCGGTTCAGGACCAAGTTCACCCAGGACCAGAAGGAGAAGATGCACCAATTCGCAGAGAGGGTCTGGTGGAAGATGCAGAAGAGAGACGAGGAAATCGTGCGGGAGTTCTGTAATGAGGCCGGCGTCGAAAAAGGGGTTCTCAAAGTCTGGATGCACAACAATAAGAATACCTTCTCCAAGCGAGACGTGCTCAATGGCGGCGCTGGCGGCCGTGCTGGCAGTTTAAGCAGACCCAGCTTTCTCCTTGAGCATTCCCACCACCACAACAACGGCACCAATGGCAACGGCAACAACAACGATGATGACGAGGAGGAGGATGATGATCAGAACGACAACAAGAACGGCGTTCCGAATCCGAATCATCATTACCAGGGTGCTGACGGTGGTGGCAACAATGGGTCGTCTTCTTCTTCTTGATCCTTCTGATGAATAATAAGAGGAGCTTAATTAGCATTAGAGTAAGGCCAGTGCTATTAAGTAATTAATTAATTAGCTGCTCTTAAATTTTCTTTCTTTCTTCTTCTTTCTTAATTCTTCTTTCTCATTGTGTTTAGTTTAAGTAATGAGACTATCAATACTTCAGTTTGCTGAGGATAACCTGGGAAGAGAGATTGATTGATAAAAAAAAAGGGAATTAATTTGCTGCCTATATCTTCTCTTTATTTATTTATTTTAGTTTCTTTCCATTTCCCCCTATTTTTATTATTAGTTCGTAGTGATTTCCCCATAGGCTTTTCTTCCTGTTTAATTCTTGTGTTTATTTTTCACCTTTGTATTCAATAAGTTAACTAAAGTCAAGAGCATAACAGAAATAAATCATACTACGCAGAAAAAACGAGAGCGTAAAAATTATTATTATTTTTTGTTCTAAAGCTATGTCAAGCTGAAAATGTGTTCAATTTCTTGTTACTAAAACAAATGCATTGGATTTTATTAATATTCTGTTCTCTGAGAATAAGCTGCAGAAATGCAGGTTACCCTTTTTCCCTTTTGCTTTTTCAGAAGGTGAGAGAGAGATAGAGAGAGAGAGGCATTGTAATTTCTGAATCTAATGTCTCATCAGGGAGAGATGTTCTTATCCAGTGTCCGATACAAAGAAGCAGAAAGTGTTGGCACAAAACATAAGATCATTGTGGGCAGTTGCAAAATAAATTATTCTACATTATCCCATTAGCTTTAAGCATTTTCTTAAGTTTTAATTATATATAAAATTAAACTAGAGAATGATCCAAGAGATATCTAAAGAAATCATTTTTTAAATTAATACCCACATCCCGATTATTGTCTTAGACTTTTTTCACCACTATTTTAATTGTTTTTAATTAATTAATAATTGTGGTATTGACCTCTTTGCTGCTGATCATATATTAAAATGCCTGTAAATTAAGAAATCCTCAGCTAGCTATCATGGCTTTAATTTTTTATTCCTTCTACAGCGTGTGCAACCAGAAGAAAAAAAGCAATAAATAGAACAGTGACTGCAAATGTGTGAACTTTTTTGGTGGGTTTTGGATGGTAGGCTTCAATTAGGGATTACTCTATATGTTTTTTAACCTTAATCTATTCCAAAAGGGTTAATTAATTAATTAGTTGAATTAAGTAAAGTATAATCTAATGAGGTGAGTTTGGTAAGCTTGAGGATGTGTAATGTTTTGTCCCTTGCCTTTGAAGGGAAGCAGATATTAGTGATAACCCTAATTATGTTGGACTAAATTAATAGATTAGATGGATAAAGAATGAGACGACGACGACGACGTTAAATCGAGAATGATACTTAGAAAAATCAAATGTCTTTTCCACCAGCAAAATTTGGGTTTGTTTTGGTGTTTTGATGAAATCGGTAATCTTGTTTTTGTGGGGGCGGGTCCTTTGCCTGCATATGCCCTTCAAGGCTCCAACTGTGCCAAGTATGGCCAAGTATGGGTTGCTCATGCTCAGTCAATTTACCCTCTAAAGCGTTTAGTGGGGAAATGGGGATGGGCCCAGTGGCGGATCCAGGAATCTTACCCCAAGGGGTCGCAGTGTAAAAGTTCAAATAAAAATTTAGGATGGAAAAACATATTGAAAATGAAATCATAGTACTTTCATTCATAATTCATAATGGAAACAATATTACAAACTATAATTGTCCACGACGAGGTTTCATATTTTGAAAACGAAGCATTATAGCTTCATTTTCAATACAAGCAAAAATATCTCTCTCAATATAAACAAGCAAGCTATCACTCAACCATTGATCTCTCATTTTGTTCCTAAGTGGACCCTTAACAATATTCATGACAGAAAATGCTCTCTCCACTGAAGCAGTTGCAACTGGTAAAACTAAAGACAATGTAATGAGCAAATATACATAATTGAATACTTGATGCATCCTTGTCTCCACCATTTTTTTTTGCAAGATCACCAATCCCTTCCAATTGAGAGAAATCACTACTGGAACACACATAATGAATATAAATCTCAAGTTGATCTTCAAGTGCCAAACGATCTTCATCCGAAAAGTCTTGAGGATAAAATTGAGCAAGACGAAGTAACTTTGATTTATCAAAAGCTACAAATGAATCTTTCGGACTCAAACATGCCATACAAATAAGCAACTCAGTATTTACTTCATTAAACCGATCCTCTAACTCAGTAATTTGCTCATCAATGACATAAATAAAGAGCTCCACACGATAATGATGACGATTTGTCTTTATTAGAGCATAACGCCTTGACCTCCCTGGAAGTATAAATGCCTCTTCCATGTTAGGAACATCAATATGATGTTTTTCACAAAAAGAAGATACTTCATCAACCAATGCATTGAACCCATTATTCCTCATCCAATATAGCTTTTCCTTGCATGATTTCACTAAAGCCATTGCATTCACAATTTCTTGATCTTTCCTTTGCAATGCTTGTGACAAATCATTTGTGAGTCCCAATATGACTTTCATCAAGAAAAGGTGAAACACAAACTCAAAAGTAAGTATCACTCTCATTAACTTATTTGCTTCAGCCGCACTGTCATTGGGATTATTATCAATAACCATTTGAAGCACATGAACCACAGATGAAAACATAGAAATGATGCTAATCAAGGTACCATAGTGTGAGTTCCATCGTGTGTCACCGGCACGTTTGAGACTTGTTTCTTGATTTAAGCCTCGCCCCGTTATAAGACAATCATTTTCAAAAGCTATCACAAGCTCTTCTTGAAGTTGCCCTCTAAGTGAATCACGCCGCTTACAAGATGCTCCAACATGATTAACCACACTATTAGCCGTTGCAAAAAAAGAGGCAATGTCTATATTCTTCTTTGCTACGGCAACAAGAGCTAGTTGAAGTTGATGAGCAAAGCAATGAACATAATATGCACAAGGTTGTTCTCTCAATATCTTTGTTTTAAGGCCATTCAACTCACCTCTCATATTGCTAGCACCATCATAACCTTGTCCTCGTAGCTTGGAAATGCTCAAACCGTTGCGAGAAAACAATGTGTCAATAGCATCCTTTAGTGAACTTGAAGTAGTGTCGGTAACATGTTGGATACCCATAAATCTTTCAATTACATGCCCGTTGTCATCCACATAACGCAACACCATAGCCATTTGCTCTTTCACAGACACATCACGTGCTTCATCCACCAATATTGAAAAGAATCTATCTTTTAGACCATCCATGATAGCATCAAGTGTTTCAAGGGCACATGAATTCACAATTTCTTTTTGAATGGAAGGAGCTAGTAATTTGAGATTCCCCGGAGCATTTTCCATCACAACTTCTCTAACTTTATCATTATTATCTGCAAGGAATTGCAATAACTCCAAGTAATTTCCCATATTGCTTGAAGTGGCACTTTTATCATGGCCACGAAAAGGAAGACCTTGTCGCAATAAAAACTTAGTGCACTTGATTGAAGCAATCAAGCATGTGCGATAAGCCTTACGAGTTTGGTCAGAGTGTTTGCTCACTGACGTTTCAATATGTGTAGCTTGATTCATCAAATTTGTAGCAGCTTCTCTAGCCTTATTATGAACACTCCCAACCGGTCCAACATGCATCTTAAATCTTTCTCTCCCTTTCTTCCAATTCTTAAATCCATCTCCAGTGAAAGCTTCACTACCCACTTGTTCAAAATTGGTTTTAAAGAGATAGCAATAGAGACAAAATGCCGCATCTTTAGATACACTATACTCCAACCAATCAAACTCATCAAACCATTGGGGAATGAAGCGTCGATTAATTCCCGACATATTAGTTATTGGGAAATTATGACCTCTAGGTTGACAAGGTCCTTTTTGTAGATATAATCTTCGGACCTCATCTCTCATATTAGCGTCATAATCTATTATTCGAGTTCTTAATCCAGGATCCGCTTGAAGATTACCCAAAACATCATCTAACTGACTTTGTCTTGAACTTGGAGTTCTTGAACTACCAACAGTGTTTGAACTATCAACATTATTCGAACTACCCGAACCCGATGATGACTTTCTCTTAAAAAACCGTTCCATAATAATGCTTGCTACATATACAAAATATTCAAAATAAATACTCACAATATAAACAAACCATAAACATAATCAAAATAAATATGAATTGGATTTTCAATTAAATTAAATATCTCATCTTGCATTCTACATATACAAAATAATGAAAATAAAAACTCACAATATAAACAAACCATCAATATAATCAAAATAAATATGAATTGAATTTCAATTAAATTAAATATATTCTACATATACAAAATATTCAAAATAAATACTCACAATATAAACAAACCATAAACATAATCAAAATAAATATGAATTGGATTTCAATTAAATTAAATATCTCATCTTGCATTCTACATATACAAAATAATGAAAATAAAAAATCACAATATAAACAAACCATCAATAAAAACAAACCAATAAAAACTCACAATATAAACAAATCATCAATATAAACAAACCATCAATAAAAACTCACAATAAAAACTCACAAAATAAATATGAATTGAATTTCAATTAATTAAATATATTCTACATATACAAAATATTCAAAATAAATACTCACATCACAATATAAAAACCAGGGGAGGAGATGGAGTTGGAGCCGCCAGCAGAGGAGCAGCAAGGGAGGAGATGGAGTTCACGTTGAGGGTTTGGGGGCAGCAACAGCAAGGGAGGAGAGGAGTTGAGGATTTGGGGGGATTGAGTTAGGGTTGAAGGATGAAAAATTGGGGCTTTTAATTGTATAGGGGTCGGGTAGGAAAGGCTGGGATGGGGGGGGGACACGGTGGGAATTTTATTATTTTTTTTTTCCGGCCTGGCCCAAAACAACGCCGTTTTGGCCAGGTCATTTAAAAAAATTTCCTGGGCCAAAACGACGCCGTTTTGCCCGTATGTTTTGAAAAAAAAGAAGCGCGCAGCTTCTTCTTCCTCTTCCTGCAGTGCCGAGCTTCGTTCAGGATTTTTGTCGAACACTTGGCGTGCGACTCCGACCCCGACGACCCCAGCTCCAAGAGGTCGCGTATGGGAGCTTCAAGGTTGTTTCCATGGTTTCCAAGGGGTCGTGCGACCCCGACGACCCCACTGTGGATCCGCCCCTGGATGGGCCTTCTTAACTCCTCACACAAGGAAAATGTTAACATCTTACTATCTGATTAGGGTGGATAGATCGGTAGTGATATAAGGTATAATTAAGAAAATCAGTTAATATGTAATGGGAAATAATTGCTTAATCTAGGTTTTGAAGCTTCAAAGTGAAGGAGTAATTTATCTTTTACGTCACACTTTGCCCCAATCGGAAAATATATGTAGAGCATAGATGGGGTTTGGTGAGAGTAGCCAGAGTCTAATTAAAACTTCACCATAATTACAATACCAGAAAGAACTCTTTAATTCTGAGAGATACTGTCCGAAGACTCCGAACTTGAACGCCGGACAAATGCTTAGATTTGATGAACTTTCTTACTATACAAGAAAGATTTTTCGATGTGCCGAAAATACTAAGCGTCACAATATAACTGGTTAGATGCTTGAGAAAAAATAAATCAACCACTTGTATTATGACACTTGATGTACCAGACTGTGTTTCTACCGCACTGAAAATTTTCTCCGGATATAAGAGCAGTGTTAGAAAAAAGGGCAGTATTGAATGTAAAGCCTTGACTTTAAATCCATGTATCCATCAGATATGATGTCATTAGACTTGTGTGATCCTGTCTTCTTTATTGCTATCTGTATTTGTAAACAGAGTTAATCATTAATTAATAAGATAAATTAATGAAAATGATTTGAAAACTTTGAGTTTTTATAAGGACAAAATAAATGGTAAAGTAAATAGTATTAGGATTGACTTTTTAATGTAAAAATATGATTTTTCGTTAAAATGAACAGTACCGGAAGCTTTTCGTTAAAGTTCCCTAATTAATAAGCAGTTTAGCTAAGCAAATTGGGGTTTGCATGTTAGATATTGAAGCTGTTTATAACCCTGATTAAAACAAGATTAACTGCAAGAATTTGATTGTTCGAACTCTAAGTTGAAAACCCACTTCTCCAACTCCTCGCATGAACTATTTAGGAGTGCTGGTAGCCAGTTTGTTGGGATTTGGTCGAACAACTGTGGATGATTTCTGAGAATTGTTTGTGAAGAAACAAAATCTTTTCCTCAATCCAATACAACTGTGGGTGACTTCTGAGAATTGTTTGTGAAGAAAGCAAATCTTTTACTCTATCCGATAAGATTAAGGGCATGTTTTGCGAATTAAAATATCTTTTTAAATAACCAGAAGTAAGAGTGACAATTTCATACATGACACATTATATAACTTGAAATTAGCACGAATTAAAATTCATTGGGTAGACAACTAACACTGTTGACTGTTCAACTGATACCCTATTTGTTCAAATGATATTTTTCTCAATTTTTCTAATGAATAGCATGAGTTATTGCATTGTTGTTTACAAGAATATTACATGAACAAGAATGGGTAAAATGGAACATGGCTCATCGCCCTTCCTAACCAAAAGTAATTTGACTAGGACACAGTAAAAGTACTTACTGATTAAAAAGCTACTTTGTAGTGCTTTATAGAGAAGCAAACACTTAATAAAACATACATTTACTTTTAACAAGACCGTTTTTAATAGAAATGTTTTCCGCATAAGCGTTTTCAAGTAAGCTCTTATTATAAAGTAACTTTATATCTTTTTACCGTAAACTCTTTAGTCATGTGCTTCTAAACTTTGTTTTAAAGTTTGTACGATAAGATTCCTCCATCACTACTAGAACGAGCTGTGACTTGTGAGAGAAAAATGTTACTATCAAATTGAGTTGTGGGGATCATATGAATTATACATAATCAAAGAAGGATTTTTTTTTTTTACTTTGGATCAGAGTCATCATGCAATGTTTCACCCCTTTTAAGTTTTTGTTTCCCTCAATTGCCAGTCCAAGCAAAACGTGACTAGGACACTGTTCTATTGGTTTGCCCAAATTAGTGCCAGTAGATGATGCTCCATGAGTTGTAATAATAAAAACACAATTTCAATGTGCATGGCAGCTGCATGTGAAGAGAGGACACTGTAGAGGGAACTAGCTAGGGTTAGTGGATAACACATCGAACCACAAATTAAATAAAGGGTGATGCTATCCATGCATTCATTTTTATCTCTCACACATCTCTCTTAATTTTCAATCGTCAGATCGAATGAATTGAGGAAAGTCAATGCACAAAAATTTAACAGTGTGTGAATAACATTACCTTAAATAAATTCGAAGCATATGTTATATATGAAGAAAGTTAAGGTTCCACTATAAAATTAATTGGCAATATGGGGAATAATATAACTCCTTATTGAAGAAGTTAAGGTTTCACCATAAAACCAATGGATAATATGGAGAATAACTCAACCTCTTATAAACCCCTGCATGGTTTGGTCCCTTACTGATGTGGGACTTTGTCCCCACATTCTCACACTTATAAGCCCTTGCATGGTTGGTCTCTCACAAATGTGAGACTTTGTCTTCACTTTCTCACACACCCTATTACGTTTGGCGAATTTTTAACCTTAACACATAGACAACACAAATTGGGTGATGTTGAGCATGTGTGTTAGGCTTCATATGTGGGCCAACGTGTTCTGATATCATGAAGAAGGTTGAGGTTCACTATAAAATTAATAAACAATATGGAAAGTAACTCAACTGTCAACTCCTTATAAGCCCTTGTATGATTTGATCTCTCATCCTCATATTCTCACAATATAATATATGGTTTTAATCCCAAGCTTTTGGTGAGAGAAATTTGATTAGTGATTCCAAGAGCCACGATAGGCCAGGTGTTTTTTGGTATTTTAGTTTCTCTAGTCTATTTTATTTTCTTTGGATTCCGGTTGAGCACCTTTCAATCTTATAGGCTATTTTGTGTCACTGTAGGGATTTGTCCAGTAACATTAAAACTAGTGGATTCTCTAGACCACTTGAATTGACCACAATCCAAAAGAAAGTAATAGGTAGATCAATTTTTTAAGGGTAAAAGAATGTTAACTACCCTCATGTTTCGTGGTTTTCAACATTTAGTACATCAAGTTTTTTTCGTTTTAGAGTCATACCTAAAGTGTAAATTTTGGGACAGTCTCATACATCTGTTACTCAAACTGTTAAGTCACCCGTTAACTGTGACATGGCGCCCATGTGGACAATGACTGGGCGCCACGTGTCACCCACGTGGAAATTAAAAATAAATAAATAAAAAAATAAAAAATTATATATATATATATATATATATATATTAAAAAAAAACCTTCATCTGGGAGGAGGGGGAAGAAGAAGAAGAAGAAGAAGAAGAAGAAGAAGAAGAAGAAGAAGAAGAAGAAGAAGAAGAAGAAGAAGAAGAAGAAGATATATATATATATATATATATTAAAAAAAAACCTTCATCTGGGAGGAGGGGGAAGAATGAGGAGGAAGAAGAAGAAAAAAGGGAACCCAGTTCGTCCCCCCTTCCCCCCAAAACCCAACCCCCTGCAACCTAGAAGAAGAAGAAGAAAAAAAAAAGAAAGAACCGAACCCCAGAAGAAGAAGAAGAAGAAGAAGAAGAAGAATGAGGAGGAAGAAGAAGAAGAAGAAGAAGAAGAAGAATGAGGAGGAAGAAGAAGAAAAAAGGGAACCCAGTTCGTCCCCCCCTTCCCCCCAAAACCCAACCCCCTGCAACCTAGAAGAAGAAGAAGGAGGAAGAAGAAGAAGAAGAAAAAAAAAAAGAAAGAACCGAACCCCAGAAGAAGAAGAATAAGGAGGAAGAAGAAGAAAAAGAAGAAGGAAAAAAAAAACAAAAAGTGGATGACACGTGGCGTCCAATCATTGTCCACTTGGGCGTCACATCACAATTAACGGCATATTTAACAGTTTGACTAACGGATGTATGAGACTGTCCCAAAATTTACACTTTAGGTTTGACTCTGGGACGAAAAAAACTTGATGTACTAAATGTTGAAAACCACGAAACATAATGGTAGAAAACAGTCTTTTACCCATTTTTTAAATCATCTTTTGTAGATCACATGATATGACAGTTAATAGTTGGACTTCTTTTTTAATTACTGAAAGAAAGTGTCCAATCATTAATCTATCGTCACATTATGTAGCTTAAAAATGAAAGTTTAAAATTTTAACCACTCTAACATCACCCTATTCCAAAATACGAGAAATAAAGTGGCTAAATTAGCACCTAGCTACTTTTGAAGAAAGCTCCAAAATAAAATTTACCCCAAACTTCCATCCTATTAGGTCTTTTTACAGCTACAAACACTCATAATTAAGCTTACAATTCAATTGGAGGCTTAGGTTTTCTTATTTCATATGGTTGTTGGACTAGACTATCAATCTGAATTAGATTTTCTAATAAATATCACATATTAAATAACGTAATTTGATTTTTATCTGATAACATAATCGGATTACAGATCCAAACATAAACGAATGTAACATTTGAGTAACTAAAGAAACAAGTTTAAATGGAAATCAAATTTACAAATAATAGAACGAGAAAAGAATAACAACGGATTGCAAACTATATATGATTGTTAATCCGTTGATAAAAACAATGAAAAAGACCGTAAATTTCCCAGACGCCTACAAAGTTACAATAAGTGTATTTATAATGACCTAATGTTGAAGCAAACATGAACGTTGTTGATACACAAATTGGGTTGACTTTGGAACAACATAAAGTGTTAAAGTTGTGACATTCGCGAGGTTGCTCCGGTTACCTTGTGAAGGTAATATGTAAAGAGATTGAGATAGAAAATAAACACAAGATGTACGTGGTTCACCCTAAGTAGTGCTACATCCACGAGAATAGAGGAGTCTCATTAATAATGTAGAGTTTGCATAATACAAAGGTTCAAACATAATCATCATTAGTAAGTTCTAATAATGGATTAAGTGGAATAATGGCTTAAGGATTAATTGTATGAGAATGATCTCCTTTTATAGTTGAGGAGAGTCTCTGGCTTTTGTCTGGGGTCGATATGGGACTCTATGAGCTTTATTCTTATGTTGTCATGTGTCGTGTTGTGATTAGTCTCTTGGTTGGAGAAAAACCCTTGTGCTTCAGCATGGGTGCCTTAACACGAATCCGGGTCTTTGAAGGTATAAAGTTGACTGGTACTCGGTAGTTTTGAGATTGGTGAAATATGGTACAAACAAAAGTAATGTTAAACCCTAACAACAAATCATCATAATCCCTATTCTAATATAAAACCTTAATATATTAGTATTAAAAATACCCTAACATAAAGATAAACCATACTACTAATTAGTTACTTTTCCAATAAATCCCAGGAATCTTTTGCAAGTTGTTGTTACCTAATTATGATGTCCTTTCAATCTTTGCATTTGATCGGTGGTGATTGGGTGTTAACATCCTCCACGTCGATTTTTAACCTACCTGCGTTATGGATGATCGGTGGAAGGAAGAAAGATTAAAGACTGATCATGAGAAAAAGAATAAAAAGCACGAGAGAGGAAAGCTGCAACGTCTAATTATCAAACCTTTTATCATTTACAACGAAATAAAACAAAGACGCCTCAAATTGCTTGATATTAACACAAGCAAACTAGCTAGCTCTACATTCTCCCATGATGTAGTTTTCATTTCCAAACTTTTTTTTCTTTTCTAAAAACCCAATACAACAAGCAGATGCCAGCGTAATCACATTGATTACTGCATAAGTATTTCTCATATGATCCCGAATTTGCATTCATTTCTCTACAGTTTAGATTAGTTTAAAGTAGAATAACACAATATATAAAACAAAACCCCTTGACCGATAACGAAGTTATCTGTCTTATCACTTTGTATTTTTGTTAGTAGGAAGGCTACCTATGAAAAGCTTTTTTCATATGTCATTGACATCCTACATATAAAAGGAAGCATGTAATTGCATACACATATGCATTTGATGGTAAACAAAATTAATACTGCAAGTCAATGAAGGACCACGCAATTATTTGCAGCATAAAGATTAACGCATTACTCAGTGGTCCTAGCTACAATGTTCTAGACATGTCCCCGAACTCCATTCTTTATATATATTCCTTATATTATCAGTCTAATAGTAATGAATTAGTAATTATATACACTTATAACTTGCTCAAACCCAACTAATTCACCTTAAATCTCATCCTAATTGTGTTTACATATATATATATATATATATATATATATATTCCTTTACGTACTTGTGACAGTGTCTTAAAAACAAAAATTTACCACAATCGAATACCTTATCATATTCGAACAAGTTTTTTTGTAGTCTTGCTTCTGCATGCATAAAAAGAACTCATAAAAAAATAGGATAATAAGTATATGCACAAGCTTTATGAGAGAATAAAGGTTGCACATTTTCTTAAGACACACACATATATATATATATATATAATTAAACGTTGCATTTATATTTACCATACTTTTCTTATCTCTTCATAAGTGGGACAAAGACATCTACAAATCAAAATAATATTAATATTAATAAGACTAGGGGTGGTTTTGGTACATTACCGTACCAAAACTTATGTACCAATTACCATACCAAATATTTGGTGCGGCAAAATCTATTACCATTATCGTACCAAACTTTTAGTATAACGAATATCGGTATACCAAATAGTTTGGTTGGTATGGTATGCCAATGGTAATTGCCACTTTGTTTGCCCAAAATCTAATATTTTTTAATTAATGTAGAAGTGTAAAAAATATAGAAAAAATATATAAACGCCCGTAATGATAATCTTTACAACTTTCGTGAAGAGCTTAACTTTGAAATTCGCCATTATAATCATATAAATCATAGATCAAAATTTAACCGTTGACTGTTGTTTACATTTACGCTTCATTTTTCTCATCAAATTTTGTTTTGTTTTTTGGATTTTCTTTTCTGAAAACATGATCTATTAGAGGATGCAAAAAGATGAACGGTTTGGATCGTTGATATTATGTTCAGAGTTTTACGATTAGTGAAAATATTGCTTGATGTTTATAAAGTTTCTACAAACTATATGACATCGACTCATATTTCAGTTAACCGTAAATATCGAAACGTGATATCAAAGATCTGAACCGTTCATCTTCTTACATCCGCCAGATGATCATGTTTTCAAAAAAGAAAATTTTAAAACTGAAATTCAGTAAGAAGAATAAAGTATAAATGACAATCAATGGTTAAATATAAATTTAAGGTTTATGGATTATAGTGTTGGATTTTGAAGCTGACCCCTTCATGAAAGTTGTAAAGCTTGTCACTATGAGAGATTGTATATTTTTTTTTACATTGTAATTATATGAATAAATACATAATATAATATTAATAATATTGGTAGGTACAATATACCACCGGTACTGGTTTTGGATACCAGTACCGTACTGAAACAATATGGTACGGTACAAATACCTTACCATTACCAATTAGTACAAATTTTTGGTAATAATTTGGTATGGTATGGTTGGTACGGTAATTTGGTAAAAATTTCCACCCCTAAATAAGACAAGGATGTATGCAAATACGAGAACAGATTTGGTTGATTGTGAAATCCTTAATCCTAATACGAATAGAAAGTACGAGAATTTTACCGATTTATGAAAATTTTGGCTCTCTCTTTCTAGTTTCTACTTTGCGTGAATAAGTTACGTGTGGGTGTGTTTTCACAACATGTGGCACCATCAACCATCGATAGCCTTTTAACTTCACTAGTTACTACTGCCACAAACCATGACATTGAAAATTTACTTTCTCGACACATGCATGATATCTACTAATAATGTTGTAATATGTAATCTATCTATGCACGTAATTGTGTTTCTGTGTCACGTATCTGTATTGTAGTCATATGCATGCGGATTTATAGATTAATCGATGCCCTAAATCAAATGAGAGTTCACGTAAAACTATGGCTACATCGTATCGTATGGTATGGAACTTGAACCCATGTGAAACAAAGAAGAAAGACGTCATTTGTCTACCCTAATTGGGAAACCATATGGCCCCATGATCAGTCTGGTTCACGTGCTGCTAACTTTAACATTGACTTCGGTAAATGCAAATGCTGCCCTAGCTCTGTTGAATTAGTTCAAGCTCAATCTTTACTGAAGATTCTAATAACTGAACTTGTTTTTCTACAAGTTTGATAAAGCATTCAGTTTTGGGATAATTGTTGTGGGGGGTGGGTGGGGGGAAATAGTGCCAAAGCAAATTATTTGAAGAAATTTGAAAAAATTGAAGGGGTTCGCTACTTTTGCTACTGTAAGTGTTGATGAGACCATCTAATTCTCGAGAAAAAATCAATTCAAACCTTCTAATTGTTGAGAGATCTAGATTTTCTCATGTTCCCAACTCACCACATGATAATCGTCCATTAGATGAGTATGACACTTTTTAGATATGGGGTAAGCGTTTATCGAACGACGATGCCGCTAAAACTAAAACTTAATTGAGTGAGATAATTTCCCCTAATTGTTTCTACTAGACCAAAATATTTTCCTATACAACCGGTAAATTCTTCTTTTATGGAAAGAAGCTCTCAATATTTCATGCTCTTGCTATGGTTAAGCGATGTTATATGATAGGTATAGTACAACCCATTGTCAAATCCGTATGAACTAATTAATCATTGGTGGTGACTCTTTTTAACGTCAACGAACGATTGGTAATTATTTGTGGACAAACTCACCTTAACATTCAGTTACTCGGTTCATGTTGTGAACCAATTACCAATTCTCTACGGTTTATGTATTGACGGATTTTGAATGTTCAAAAGTTGAGACCAAGAATTACCCAGCTAAAGTTTGTTCTCGGACAGCAAAATTTTTGGCCCATAGTCCAATAACCGAGTTTGGTTCACTATAGGTTGTGTATTCTGAACCCTACATTTTAACCAAACTTTTAAAGCCCAATATTCTGCACAATGAATTCCCCGG
The DNA here is from genome assembly GCA_035220775.1 of Malus fusca. Lineage (NCBI taxonomy): Eukaryota > Viridiplantae > Streptophyta > Magnoliopsida > Rosales > Rosaceae > Malus > Malus fusca. The sequence continues at coordinate 3,560,828 of CM069067.1, read as the reverse complement.
TCGCCATAGAGATCCTTAAACCCTGCGTACCATTTTAAAACCTAGTCCTACCGTCCTAGTGAATATAAAACAAATATATTGGACATTACCGGTAGAATTTGGAATGTGCTCGATTAATTGTGAGACCATTTACAAGCAAAAATTGTATTTGGGAATTTCTGATTGTATTTGAGGTACAGAAATAGTTGGCTAATACGTCACTTCAGCATAAAATATTTTTAGATTAACAACCAGAAAGAATGAAAAAACAAGAAAATACGAGGGTGAGTTGAAAAATGATTTAAGTAGACTCGAATAGAAAATAGACTAATACAAAAGAAGGCTTCTTGAGAACTAACCATCTTTGGCTTCAGTCTTACGGAGTACTAAGGTCACATTAGAGTTCTCCAAGAATAGAAGAAAGGTGTGGTAGCTTGCTTGCTTAGTGCTCGCGCTTGGAGAAATGCAAATTTGGGATGAAAAACTTGTATGCAATAATCATGTTCCTAAAGAAAAACTTTTTAAGAGTAGGTTCACACTTTATGCGATGTTTTGTTCACGTGTTATAATGATATGAATATATGACCAAATTATGCGTCACATGTACATATAGTTAAAAAGAGTGATAATATAAGTGAATCGTTATTACATGACGTGATAGTGACACTAAATTCTTTCTCGTTTGTGAAGGGTACATTGTAGTGCAAATTGTCCAAGTTGTCAATGAGCTCTTACCTTATTACTATAAGCATTCAATTGGCCCCCCAAGAAGCTAGACGAACATGCATACGTACATACTTCTTTGAGGGTTTCATAGAATTGACATCTGCCCGATCGGCTCACCTACAATGTAATGTATACCTGAATGTTTGTTCCCTCTCCATACTCAAGGCCTAACTTGATTAAAACAACTCACATGACCATGTATAAACATCAAAACCCTACGAACATCGAAAAGGAAAAAGAAAGAAAAAGAAGAAAAAGAAAATCTTGTACCTATTTGGTTCTGCAATTTCCATTTTCATGATACTTTGATCACCTAGCTAACGCCAAGAAGGGAATCGTTTTCTAAGAAAAAACTACTACTGCATATCTATGTGAATATATATATAGAACATGGTTTTAATGATTCTAATTAATCCAACTTCTTCATAACGTTCTTTTGAATACTTGCAATCGAACTTGCATATGAGCGTCGTGGAGCGTTCTATAACGTTCTGGTTTTTGGTTCTTGGGATAATCAACAACTTGGCCTACCAAAGAAGATTATATTAGTGGGAGATTTAGGTTAAGGACCTACCAAAAGAGATATTAGTGGGATAATCAACAAGTTAATCACCTTTCAACTACGTTGCTAATTAAAGAAATTCCCACCATTATAACAACCAACACGATTAGATATGTGGGCCTTCAATCCTAAATACAAAGCAATCTAAACATTTATAGACTAATTGAAGATTAATTTCTAGCAATATATGAATTTTTTCTTTAAATATATTAGAGACAGAAGGAGGAATAATTCCATAACTTACCATTAAGATCAGTCAGTACCACTCATAGATTGATGCTTTACATATGCCAAATATATGCACTTATCAAGCACAGGAATTAAGAGGATCAAACATATGATAGGTACATAATTAATTAAAAGAAGTAAATACATGAGAAGAAGTTTATTTTTTTACCATGAGAAATTCAATTAACTAGCTAGGTTACATGAACTAATTACCTCAAGTAACCTAGGCGAGCTAATAATTTGTCTCTCTTTCGTATATATATGCCCTTTTTTGTAACAATAAACTAAAGGTTAGCTCAATTGGTGTCATATATTCCAATCAAGATTGTCATGAAACTCTTAATTAATTTTCTTTGAGAGATATTAATTAATTTCACATACCTTTTTTTTCACTGCTTCATCACCATGTAATGCACATACACCATATAACTGCTAGCCGTTGTTTTCTTTTAATCTGCAAACACTTAAATTAACTAGGAAAATACAACATACCCTTTTCACCTTCCATCCATACATATATAATAGACTGTCCAGCCATATATTTCTCTCATCTCTCAACCCAGAAATAACTAAAACAGCAATATCTCTCAAACCACACACTTAATAAAATAATTACATATACATAAATTAGCTGCTTAATTATTTTAATTAGGCACCATTTGAAGAAGGAGAAGAGCACTCGCAGACGGTCTCGACTTCTCGTCTGTGGAAGTTCCTGTGGCAGCCACAAGCAGCACAGGTGAGTGCAGCAGTTGTTCCCTCCTCTCCGTTACTTGCCATGAACTCTCTGCATCCGTCAACAGCGTAGCCTCCGACCGCAGCAGCATGGTTCTTCTGGCACTCTCCATATCTCACGACGGTGAAAGATGAAGCTGCTGAAGCTTGTTCTGTTCTTCTCAAAACTACTTGCCGCTTCCTCATTTAAGTTTCTGATTAATTCGTCCCTGTTTCGGATCTCGATTATTTATTACGTCTCTTGATTTCCCCAAACCCCCTTGAAACTATGCTGAAATTTCCTCACTGGTTTTTTGACTCAGAATCAAAAGATGGCAAATTATAAGTTGGTGGAGGTGAGTTAGAGAGTGAGAAAGAGAGAGAGAAAGAGAGGAAACAAGAGCTTATGGTTATGTGGTGGTAATGACCAAGCCCTAACCCTAGATATATATTTATAGCATATTAGCACGTAATATTCTCTCTCTCTTCTTGCTTTAGTAGTCTTAACTATTGGTAAGCACAGTAATCGACCTGTTTTTGTTTAATTATAAATTGTTTTACTGATATATACTAAATAGCATTAGAAGAAAAGCTAGTCGGTAATTTTTTTTTTATCTTTCTATTGAAAGGAATTGGGGGGCAACGATCCATGACCACCTTTTTACTACATAACTATTAATGTTTTAATCTCATTGTTTACTAGCTAGTTAGTTGTAAACCCAAAAATGGTCATTGTGAACTGATGGTCCAACAACCTCACTAGCATAAAATTAAAGAAAAATAAAATAAAATTATGGAAACTGAAGTGTGTAAATAAGGCAAAACCTTAGATGCTAAATATGTTGAGAAAGCTTTTTCTATCAACCATAACTGCGATTGGTTTAATATAGAATACCAGCTAAGCAGAAATTAAGACCTCATAAACCATAATTATGCATGTACAGTGTGGACCCTTAAGTGGCACTAAAAGGATTGTTTTGTGGGGTTCATTGATACGATGCCAATAGAAATTGTCTAGCTTAGCTTCCTCAACGACCAAAAAAAGTCTAGTTTCACCACCCCAGAACTCGATGGAAAATGATATCTCACCTTGCCAACCCTGTACCGATAATAAAATTGCAAATGCTACAATTATAATTCTCTTCTTGTTACTTAGCTTGCATTGCACAAGGTAATAATTCAATTTCATGATTTATATATGCAGAATAAATAAACAAAAATAGAAGTTTGATCTTTACCCAAAAAAAAAAAGGTTTGATGGTTAATGTTTACAGAAACAGATAAGACAAGAGTTGGTGCCATGCAATATATCGATGATGGTTTTCCCAAAATTATGTCACGGATTCATCCAATCTCAAACACACACACACATAAACAAAGTGCACACTGTTGGCTTTTGATTAATTACAAAAACAAATGATGATTCGATTCCTATTTATATCGATATGATACTCTTTGCCCGTGTAATTATAAACTAACACGAGCAAACATTACATAACCTACATCACTTCATATGCTTTTTATACGTGATGTTCTTTTATTTTGTGCCAATTGTACCCGACAAATTACACTAAGCAAAATGAATTCATGTGCTCTATAGAGCTGATTTGCACATCCATGCACAAGTGTGAGACGAATTTTTTTATTAAAGAAACTCCCTAACATGTTAACAGCGACGGACATGTGGTTAGGTAATGCTGGTATCTGATATCAATGGAGGACTATGCCAACTTTTTGCCATTTTTGTTCATTACGTGGCTCATAGTTTGATCCACATGCATGCATGCATCTTTGCGTTTTTGCCACAATTTAACTAAATATCAAGTCTGCCGAACATCTGGAATCTCCCATGTCCTTGACGACACAAGGAGGTCTAGGATGACAATGTCCGTGAGGGGAAATTTAACAGTTGAAACCTTCATATACTAATTTAATTGTATATCTGCTGAGAAGTGATGTGGAACGTACGTCTGTTGTGACTGAAATTCACAAAGCTAGCTATATATAATAGGAAAAAAAAATGGATATCATGCATTCAAGGCGTTTGGATGGTTTTGGATTTTATGTTGTGTTTGATTTTGAGTGACCTAATTCTCAAAACTTGGGAGTCAGTTATTCATCACATAGATATTGTCATTAGGGGGAGAGCTCATTTTCTCATTTATAACTTATCTTCACGGTAAAATTTTCATAATCGGAATCGTTCAATCTTTTATTCTTCATTGCAAGATCATCCCTACAAAATTGAATCCGAGATCGTTTAGTCATCCCATTGTGTCAAATAAATCAACGGTTGAATATAAATATACTACTTGGCAGCAAAACTACTATGAGGCGGAAATATGTGCCTATTTGCACTTATTTATTAACAGCAACACTTGTTTTAGGTGCAATTTTAATATCCGATCGTCCTAACTATTAGGTGCGCAAAACCGAGTCTCTTGCTCTTATTAGCTTAGGTGTAATTAGACTAAATAAGTTCCTTTGTCTAATTCTTAAAAATAGGAGGCTGGTCATCTTTTATTGTTTTCTTAGGCTGACCCCGTTGCTTGCGAAAATGCTCACCGGATTGCTTTTTCTTTCTCTCCTGGGGAAGGTTGTATCCCTTTTATTTATATTTACTAGTATTAAGGTACAAGTGTAATACAGTTAGAAATACAATTAGTAATATAGTTAGTAAGGTTGTTAGGATTTCTCTTATAAAAACAGTGTGTGTAATCCTCATTTAGTCAGTTAATACAAATCTTATTTCCCTCTCTAAACTCTCTCTTTCTCTAGAATCTCTTTTGTTTCTCTCTATCATCATCCTCTTCCTCTGTACCAATTCTTCATCTTTTACAATGTAGTTAACATGGTATCAGAGCCACCAGGTTCACGCCATGGTTTATGGTGGTTCCGTTTTTCATTAGATTTCATCGTTTTCTAGTTTTATTTTCTATTCATTTTTTTCAATAGAAATTCTGTCAAGTTCTTCGGTGCTTCCGCGATTGTCCTATAATTTTTTGGTTGATTTTCATATGGGCTATCAACAGAGATTGTCAGTGATATCTGGGTCGCCAAAATCTGCGTTGTCAAAATTGTTTCTTCAGATTTTCATCTGGGCTATCAACAGAGATTGTCGGTGATATCTGGGTCGTCAAAATCTACGTTGTCAAAATTGTTTCTTCATATTTTCATCGAGTTCTTGATACAAGGAAAGAAGATGGGATGTCAAGCAATTTTTTGGATCCAGTGGAATCCCTTCATCTCAATTGGTAACTGTTACTACAAGAAGGAGCATTGTGTTTGCAGATTTCTCCACCGATCTCGAAGATGTTGTATTTGTCCTTCGAATGCTATAGCGCCACCTCAACACCCTCTGATGCCCAATTTTCTCTCAACAACGTCAAGATCACATCAAGGTTCTTCATCTTTTGTGCGTAATCTGTAATTTCAGAGATGAATTGTTTATGGGTCTTTCATTTGTCTTGTTAAGGGTTTCATAATCAAGCTATGAATTGGATGCAATTATCAAGTGCATTCTTGCACGTAAAGTGTTTGTCGAAATGCCCAGCTCAAAAGTCTCATATAAAGGTTAAGTTTTTCAGCAAGGTGATACATTTGGAATTTGGGTATGATTTCATTCTGAATTCTTGGTTCAATTTCACTTTTTTGAGGATTTGTCCATATGAATTCTTGGTTCAGAAAATGAGTTTCTCACTTCGTTGCCAGTGATAAAGGCTAAAACGCAGCGGTTCATCTCTCTCGAAGCTTTGTTGTGTGCTAGGATTTTCTGGATTCATGATTGGGTTAGTGATGCCATGTGATATGTACACTGTTGGGTAAGGGGTTCTTGCATATCACATGTTCGATCTTATGCGTCAATGAAATTTAATGTCAGAACAATGTAACTACAGATCTTGGATGCCTAGTGTTCAAGGTTTTACTATCCATTCTCAGTCATTCTTTTATTAATGAAGATTGGTGGATGAGTCATATTCTCTTGGAGTTCATTGCTGGGTTTGTGATGGGAAAGCAAGACGGCTCACAAATGAAGATAGTCTAAAATAAGGTTTCTTTTCCCGGTCTTGCTTTCCATCCGTTCTTTGCGAGATCTTATACTGGAGTTCTTACAGAGTTCTTTACAAAATTGCTTTTGAGTTTAAAGATATTTTCAACTGATGAGAGATATGAAAAGGTCTTAGATATGATTCCTGATCCTGATCAATCTATTACTTCTGAGCTTCTGAGAATGTGGCAAGAGAGAGATAAACCTCTAGTTCAAAAGAAGACATTAATGTTGTTAGATGGGAGCATCTACAAACTATGTTGCAATCTGGAAAACCTAAAGTGCAAGGACTGCATAGGTGCATTGAAGAGATTGTGTTCTCTTTTACCTACCCTAGGCTTGACATGGAGGTTTCAAAACACATGAACCATTTGTTAAAGGCACATTTCTGTGTACACCCAAAAAAACAGGTCGTGTTTGTGTTCCAATTGATCCAAATCATTGTGAGGACTTTGATCTTATTGCAGTACCAACCCTTTCCATTCTCTTAGAACAACTCAACATTGGCGGTTTGAGAGCAGAATGTGATAATGAATGGGACAGAACGTCACTCGGGAAATCAATCAGGTTTTTCAGATCGTCGTTTCTTGCCTCAGCCTATAATTTCAGAGTCTAACCAACTCAGTTGTTATCATGAATCTACAGTAAGTCCGGTTATACGATGAAATTTGAAGAAGTTGTAAACAGTAAATCTCACGAAGGGTAATTCTGTGATGTGAATAGGTAAATCCCACGAATGGTAGAATAAGTTTTTAATGGTAAATCCCATGAAGGGTAATCCCGTGTTTGAGGAGGTAAATCCACGAAGGGTAATCCTACATAGATGTTGATTTTCAGTTGTTGAAATTGTGAAGGCCAATACCATTGTTAAGAGTAGTTGTTTTTTGGTAAAATCCACAAAATGGCGATCCCGTGGTACTATAGTTAAGGCCGATGCCACACTATAGTTTGTTAATTTTCTATTTTAAAGGTTGATGCCAATGTTAAATGAAGTTGTTGACGGTAAATCCCATGAAGGGTAATCCCGCAAGAAATTGTTATAACTGGCATGAGAGTGTGTTACAACTTTATAAGAGGCTGTTCTTTGATTGGAGCTCATGCACAAGGCAGAGGAATATTAGACTTTTGGATGTGCTTCCTAATGAGCTTGCAGATTGAGTTTGGGGCAGATTGATGTTCACTGCTGCTCTGTAGCTTGTATCTGTCATAAAATGTTCTTGTTGATATAACACTTGTGCCTTTGCTCTGCAGCTATAACAAACTCTTTATTCAAAAAAGGTTTGAGATAATTTCCATATTTGCATAATCAAGGTTGCAGTTGGTTCAAGCTGTTCTGTTTTTCTGGTTTCATAGCAGTGATTGCAGATGTTCTTCCAATCTCAAACTGGGTTTCCCCAGTTGAGATTGAGGGGGAGTATTAAGGGTACAAGTGTAATACAATTAGTATAGTTAGTAAGGTTGTTAGGATTTCTCTTATAAAAACAATGTATGTAATCTTCATTTAGTCAGTTAATACAAATCTTATTTCCCTCTCTAAACTCTCTCTTTCTCTAGAATCTCTTTTGTTTCTCTCTATCGTCTTCCTCTTCCTCTGTGCCAATTCTTCATCTTTTACAATGTAGTTAACAACTAGCATATGGGCACACACAAAATGTGTGAGAAATTTTTTTATTTTTGTTTTTGAAATAGAAGGAGAGAGGAAGAGAGTGAAAGAGAATGTGGGAGTGGGAAGTTTATTTTTATTTTTTATTAATTAGAGATATGTTAGGAACTTAGAATTACATGTAGGTGAGGCTTTGAAATAAAAAACAACAAAATTTGGTTGTGTGAAATTACATTTATACCCCATATTTCTTATTCATGTTCTGTTTTAATTAGAGGGTTAAACTGATAATTTCATAGGGTTTTGGTTAACAATGAGTGTTTTATTAATTAGTAGAGATTAAGTTGGTATTACTTTATTGTGGCTTCTCGGGGTTTCCAGGGATCCTCACTGCCTGTTCGGTGGTCCTTACCAACCCCGCCCTACTACTGGACCACTTTCTAAGGCTCCCTTACCAAGACCCGGAGTGGGTGGAATATGTTAGAACCGTCTAGATGAACACACCCCCGGGTGAGACAGCATCGAAAATTCAATCTTTTATTAACTTCGAGTCGGCAAATCCTCAAATTTTGCCCCTATTTCTAATTCATTGGTGCAAATGTATTAGCCTCTATTTGTTCATAGTTTTGTAGTATGATTTATTTGATACATGTAAATGACTAAATGATCTTTGATTTGAATGACTTTTTGTGGGAACGATTTCGAAATAAATATTGAACAGTTCCGATTATGAAAATTCTACCATAGAGATACGTTATTCATAAATGGGAAAATGAGCTTATCCCTCCAAGGAGTAATAAAGGTAGTTAATTCTTGAGTAAACTTAGGTTATCATATTTTTGACAGGTAAAAGGCCAAGATTTTTTGTCGTACCGGCGCCAATAATGACATAAAAAGGGGCTAGGGATGAGTATTCCACAAAATGTATATCTTATCTGTAAATTGTACTGAACTATTGCTTATATGAGTAAACGATAATACAAATACATATTTCAACTTTAAGAAAGTATTACTTAAAGTACTTAATTGCCCTAACCGTCGTCACAAAGATTTTGCCACTGAGATCAGTTTGACTATATATTCATGATCAAAACGGAAGAGAATATATAATGTCTTGTAATACTCTTTCTTTAGCTTGCCACTTCTCTCTTTGAGACCTAGAGAGAGATATGCCTAGATAAATATTTTGTAGATTGATGGGGGCTTTTTATTTAAAAATATATATATATATATATATATATATATATATATATATATATATATGATTGTGCTTCGAGAAGTTAACGAAAGAAGAAGCCTTTTGCCTCTCACCAACCCAACCCAAATTTTTGATGCCCATAGGAAAAGCCCTAGTGTGATTGTGCCTTTTGGGTCCTTAGGATAAAAGCATCTTAGGCACCTAAGTAATCACGTATGTCCTTTTTATCACAGTATAACGTACTCACGTCAAGGGTGACAACAGCTCACTAATCAAGTTGATCAATAATACAAACTAAAATGGAAATTTTTAAACAAAAGTTGGTGTTGATTGATGCAAACTTGACCTAAAGTTCTTTCCCTCTGCAACTAAGTTATGGTTCACAGCTGCTGGTATATGATGCACTTGTCAATTAACCTCCTCCATCCCAATGAAATTTCCATTTCAAAAGAGGAAGATGCCTCGTGAGCTTGGACCACAGAATAAGTAGAGTTTTTGTCTATATTAACCAAATGTGATTTATTTGAATCTTTTACAGTTTTAATTTTTGAGTCACAAGTCTTTTACAGTTTTAGTGATTCCCTTTCTTTTCCCACTGAGCTCCACTTAGTCAATCTTAGGTTAATTTTTTCTGTCTAATTCATTGGAGGATTCAGCATACCCTTTTTTGGTTGAATTCAGGCATGCCTAAAGTATAAAAGTCTACCAAATGAAAAACTAGTTAGTATATATGGTAATAATCTCAACGTTTCTGATGAGCTAATATCGCCTAGTTCATGTCCTACATCATCCTACTCCGATGAGTTAATATCGCCTAATTCTTATTAATTTAGTATATCCTACATGGAATATGCATGCAATGTGCTGATGGCCTTAATCATTCAAGTAAGATTTGGGTGGTGCAAATATCTGACTCAGTGTCGTTGAAAGAAAGGGAAGTAATAGCTGGTATATATCGAATAGCAAGAACACGAATCTTTAATTATCTAAGGACCAGTACCTAATCTTTCATCTATATATATTTGGTCAGAAAAATTGATAATTAGGAATAGAACTTAGGGGCATGTCAAAATAGAAAATGTGGCCACTGAAACGACAATGAATTATAGATCCTATAACTTTCTTGTCAATTGTCATGATGGAAAATGATATTAAGTGGGAAGCATTAAGTTGATGTGAAAAATTTTCTGTTTTTTTTTGTTCATATATGAAAGAGAAAAATCGGGCTTATATATAATATTATGCACCCAAAAACAATCTCAATTCTAAATAAACCAATGTAGTCATTTCCCCCCAATTCTTGTTGTTTGCAATTGTCAAAAATCCATGGACAAATATTATAGGAAATTTTTATAAATCCATGTTTAGGAAATTGTTATTAATCCATGTACAAATATTATTTCTTTATTCTTCCCTAGTAAATTTTCATTTATTTTATCATTCCTGATTTGAAATTTGGACACTTAATTGTTGATGAACGCTCGAATAAAACACTTTGTCACATCCCGGCCCGGGTCCACCACATCCCGAGCCCGTTCCACCACCGTAGCACGATATTGTCCGCTTTGGGCTTACCATTCCCTCACGGTTTTGTTTTTGGGAACTCACAAGCAACTTCCCAATGGGTCACCCATCCTGGGAGTGCTCTGGCCTCATTTTCGCTTAACTTCGGAGTTCCGACGGAACCCGAAGCCAATGAGCTCCCAAAATGCCTCGTGCTAGGTAGGGATGAGAATATACATTTAAAGATCACTCCCCTGAGCGAGGTGGGATGTTACACACTTAGTATGTAGAAGAAAGTTGCAGGGAGTAACTTTTATAACTGGGCAGACCGTAAATTTTGGTAAGAAAAGCTGGAAAACTAGCAGTTATTGAGGACTTTAGGTTAAATAGAATAGAAAGTATGATTATGGGTAAACTATTAGAAAAAATAGAAGCTTCTTAGTAGGGAGTGGAGAGGAAAGACCTATTTTCTAGGGTAAACTGAGTACCCCATATTTTGCCTTTTAATGTGCTATAGACATTCGTTAAAAAAAAAAAGGTGCTATAGACAATCTGTTTCATTTTTTGCGACACTTCTCAAATTAGAGACCCTTGAGCTTGCAATTGATCACCCCCTCGTTGGGCCGGTGGTTTATCTTACGTAGATGCATGTGAGTCTCATAGTGAACATGAATTTATTTTTACAGATAAACATTTAGGTTTTACCTATTACTTTGTATCAATTCATTTGATACAGAATTAGTTGGTGCAGCCATTAGGTGTTTGATTAAGTTTCTGTTGTGCATATTGATCAGGGTTTTGATCATACTTTTTGTTGAGTTTGTTTGGTTGTTACAAAATAACATAGGCCAATTTAGGGTACCCATTTCTCACACAATCTATGTTTAATAAGCAAACCTAAATCCAAAAGAACAAGCAAATTTAGAACTTATTACCTCTAAAGGCAATTTACAAAACCAAAAAAAATCTCCTAATTGAATTTATTTTCAACATCACCTACGCGCTTGGGTAGTATTGGATAGGCTCACAAAAATTTACGGTCACAAATAAACAATTACGTTTCATCTATTACTTTGCAACAACTGACAAATTATATTGCTTCACAAAAATTATATAGCCATCAATCATGTCTTAGTGAAAACGATATGTCCTTAAGAGCCTTTGATTTCCCTTCCTTCGAGCCAGCATTTTCTAAGTACATAAAAAAACTACAAGTGCAATGTATATTCTTGAGCATGCATGTGAAATTGTGGATGTCTCGTTGGAGTACCAAAACCCTATGACACTCTCATGTGGTAGCATTAAAGAGACAGCAAAAATAGCTTCCTGCGATCTGACTCTTGGTAGTGCCTCATGGCTGTGATTGCTTGCAACTTCTTAATTCGTCAATCTCTGAAATTTATTTCTTTATATTTCTTTTCTTTTTTCCAGATTTTAATCACCCTTCTAGAAAACTCGGCGGCATATATTGGTTCAGTTTTTTCTTGGTGATTGACCAAAATTATCAATGAAGATTGTGGGACACAAACTCCATACATAAGTACTACTGATTTGCTGTATATATTCAATTTTCATGGCAGATAGACCAAGTCAATAGAACCTTAATAGGAAGTCACCTCATTAGCCGGTGATCATTTTCCACATTACAACAGTACTTCACGGCATATAATAAGGAACTGCATGGATGCGTTTAGACGACTTTTCATACAAACCATTAAATTGCTGAGATTTTTGGTCGCAAACATAATTTTTAGGGGTTTCGCTAGAATCAATCGAACACATGGATGTATCTTGTCGTTGATCTTTTGTGTGCCGGTTAGGATCTGGCGCATGGGTAACTAACCCTAACACCGTCCTAAACCTAGCACAATCTAATGTATATATACATATGCAGACATATACTCAGAACACGTACACAAACACATGCAACAGTAAGTCATGTCTGAGAGGAGCACATGTTTCTGTCATGGAGCAGGTTAATTTTTCAGAGTGGCAAAGACTTGCAAAAAACCAACCAATTAGGAATGGAGGGTCCAATATGTTTTATATGTATACAGAAAGAAATAGTATTATGATCAAATTAAAACTGCTCTAAGCTAGCTATGTGCCAGTTAGCTAGCTATAGCTAGAGACCGCTGCCAGATGGAAAATCCTTACAATAGTAGCCGTGGGGTAACCCTGGGGGCATAATGTCACAATTTAATTGGATGTGAACATCAAATTAAAAATTGGGAACATATACTTGCTAGCTTAACTAGTACATGTTGCCTCTCATGATAGTGTATTGAAAAATTTGGTCTTCCTTTCCATATATTTTTGAGTTTGGGTGGACTATCTCACCATCCTGCCACACTCACAAAAAATCATAAAGTCTTACATGTACTTATATACGTTGATTTCTTTCAAATATATGAGAGTCCCTACTTTATGAGTTTGGCCGGACGGATAAACATCTCCAGACTAGAGCATTTATCCACCTAAGCCCTACAAATCCATCACTTCATCACACCATGCTATTGCACGAAATTAAAGACGTCTAAGGGGGGTGTTATCAACTTTGGCTTTCATGTATTTGGTAGGCTAATAATGTTACTTAAATCAGCTGTCCACTAGCATATCTGATAAATCAAATTAAGAAGCTAGAGAGGGCAAGTATTTAGTAACTTCAGTATCCAACTTGGACAGCTTGGTACGTATTGTGTACGTATTTTGAATAGTGTTCATTAGGGCCCAATTACCTGTGATTCTTACCCAATCATCCCATAATTCCCATTTTCCATGCATGCCTTCTTCTTATGGGGTTGTTTTGCCTTTACAGTCTGGATTACTTGCTTGGCCAGGGTTCAAAAAGTCTGGATCACTTGCTTGGCCAGGGTCCAAAAACAACTTGTAGACACGTCGTAGTGATGAACATCTAAGCCTTCACATGTTTTATATAGTTTTCTTGGCCGGCCATCAAACGCTTCACATGTTTGTTTTAAGGCCAATTTGCCCACTTCCAATGCAACTTCGTTTACCCATTTGGTTGACAAAGTTTTCTGTATGATCGGTCACACAATCGTAAATGATAAAAGTTCATCTATTATAATAAGAATGGATGACGTAATTGATATTTTTTTTTTGTTTAAATTTTGCTCAATCAGTTTGTTATGATTGGTACAAAATTGAAATAGCTTTAGCTTAAAACGCATGATTAAAGTTTCTTCCTAATGGTCGTTTTTGGACTGCAATGTTTAAGTAGACTAGTAATGCTAGGAGAAATTTTATGTAAAGCATTCAAATTTCCACAGGATGTAGCTAGACATAAAAACCCTCACTGATGATTCCACCCACTTCAATTATCTTTTTTAATTAAGCAAGCTGCTAGACTGTTGACTTTACTTCTGTGTTTTAACATTCAATTATGCTATCTGCATGGTTGACTTGGTTTCCATTGGCATACATAAATCTGTCAAATCGTTTACATTGCCACGAATAAGTGAAAGCCATCTGTGCACAATGAGTACCATTTGATGCTAATATATTGAATGAAATGATGGTTACAAAGCATGAACGGTCAGAATCAACTCACGCACAAGTGATTTCAGCACTCATCGTTTATTGAACTGTTGATTCGGTCATATATTAGGTGAAGCGAATGCAAATGTCCAAGAAACATTGAATCTGTATTTTGATTCAATTTATACAAGTATTTAAAGTTTGAAGAAACAAGAACAAGAGCTAGCATGAAAGAACTCTTTATAATTACACAAGATAACAAGAATATAATATACATGTAGTGATCATGAAAAAAACTAGGCAACAAAATGGTGTATGATAATTCAATTCATAACAACATTCCAAGATCTTATAGAACAAAATCTTAAGCATGAAATGGGAAATATAATTATTATCTTCTAAGACATTTGACATAATAATAATATAAAAAATTTACTCTTCCTTTTCTAGCAGTGAGGGGTTCTAACAATTTCCCCTTGCTAATCAAGGCACCGTGAAATTAATCAGTCCCAATAATACCTAGAACCAAATTAATTAGAGTAAGCAAAAGACTAACAATTAATTAAGATATTACAATCTTTCCGGAAAAAACAAGCAAACTCCTCAGAAAAAGTTATTATTTCCATGATCTGGTAGCATATCACTAAATAAGTGGTCCTTCCCTAGAGCAGCAGGAGCAGCAGTTTCATCAAACAGCCACTTCTCAAGAAAAGACAGCGGCAACTGATCGCTGATAAGATCCGGCTTGCTTTCGCCTTGGAATAAGCTGGCCTCCGGCGACATAGACGGAGACAAATAGGAATTTGAGGACTCAAAACCGAAAAGAGACTCAAATGTATCAGATAGTTCAACATTGCCACTATTGGCAGTATTTGCCACAGATGTGGTTCCCTCACTAGATGAGTAATGCTGATAATCTGTCTTATTATTAGCCAAGTTGGTGAACCTAGCTGATTTCTTTGGTGGGTTTTTCATCCAACCTTTCAACAATCTTGAAATGTTCTCAGTGCTTGAAGCATAAGTGGAACTGCTTGATTGATCTAGGGATGGTTTCTTAGGACTCGAAATCGAAAACCCATCTGTGGGATTCAAATCTGAACTCAAAGTCAGTGGCTTTTCTGGGGAAAGGGCGTCTCTGAGAGCTTGCCTGGCCATGTGGATGTCTGTTTGAAGCCTCCTCTCCCATTGTCCTCTGGATATTGGCTGTGAGGAAGAATTGCTGTTTAGTCCTTGATCTTTTGAGTGAAGGCCTTCAGTGCCTCCTCCTGCAGCTTGGAGCTTGCTCAGCTTCTTCCTCAAGTGTGTGTTCCAATAGTTTTTAATGTCATTGTCAGTTCTCTGTGGGAGGTATGAAGCTATTGCAGCCCATCTGTAATCACACATTCAATGGTGCCATTGATTAGATTTGCAGAAACCAAACCTACCCAAATTTATTAAAGACTGAATTCTTTTTCAGATTGAAAAAAAAAAAAAAATGGTTCTTTTACGATTTAGATGTAATGTAACACACATAGAAAATCTACAAATTTATATGGTGGATTTTATATTTAATATAATTACCTATTGCCCAATAGAGCTTGAAGGTGGATGATCATCTTCTCCTCTTGGTCAGTAAAGTTACCGCGTTTGATCCCTGGCCTGAGGTAATTAGTCCATCTAAGCCTGCAACTTTTACTGCATCTATGCAGCCCTGGATTTACCACAATAGAACAAAATACATATTAGTTGGATTCCCAAAGAAAAAAAAAGTGACAAATTAAAGGTAAAATATCACAAATTAACATCCACCCTAATTAATCTCAAAGTTAAACAAAACCCATGTTGCCATTCCAAGCAAAATCCAATATTTCATTCCAAAAACTGAAGAAAAAACAGAAGATAGAAAAGAAAGAAATTTTACCAGTATTGGTAGGAACGGCTCTCCAATTTCCAGGTCCACGTTCTTGAATGTAAGAAACTAAAATGATGTCTTCTTCAGGAGTCCAAGGTCCTTTCTTGACCCCTTCTTTGTCACAGCAAGGAGGCCTCCCCATAATATTTCACCTTCCTTTTCTCTGTTCTTTATTCAAATCACCACCACAGAATGTCTCCCAAGTTTCTTGCTATCCTCTCACTCACTTGAAACTATATGTTACTTTATTTCTTTCTTTCTTTCTTTCTAGGAAAATGGTAAGACAAGAGACTCGATACTAAAAAATGGAGGGTTTGGTCTCCATAAATAGACAAATGAAGCCTAGAGAGAGAGAGAGAGAGAGAGAGAGAGAGAGAGGGGTGGGAGGGTCTTAAGAGATAGGGGAAGACGCTGACCTAAAAGATATCAACAACAGAGCGGCAAGGGTAGCAAAAGAGTCAAATGGTGACAGCAAGAGCATTTACTCCAATGGCAGCAAGGCATTGCCAAAGTCAGCTATAGTGGCATCTCTCTCTGTCTGTCTCTCTCTCTCTCTCTCTCTCTCGCTCTCTCTCCCCTCCTCCTCCTCCTCCTCCTCCTCTTCTTCTTCTTTTTCTCCTGCCTCGCAAAACCGCGTGGCATTCAATGTGGCTCAACTGGGGAAAACCCCGCCCTTTAATGTGGTCTTAAACCCACCAGTTCATCTCTCATGAATTATGTGTTTCGCTTTCAGCAGACTCGGCACTAGTCCTAGTGAAAAGTAAAAAGTCAAAAACCCTACAAGCCCCCTTAGTAATTACTTGGAACCAAAGTCTTTAATGCTAGCTCTCTTATAAATTTTTTGTCTCCACACTCTCCTTTGGAAGTGCTTCACGAAGAAAGCACTAAATGTTTCTTCTATAATTCTGAAGTAATTTTAACTTTTGTTATCAAGAAGTGCTTTTAGGTCTTCTTGTAGTTCAAACATGTCCTTAAGTATACCCTCCTCTTTCTTGTGCCATACATGTTTACATTACCTTACTATATATGATAAAGATGTGACCATAACATGAATGATTTGGTAATATAACATATTATAATACGAATAGTTTAGTAACATTATGTGGCATACTACAATTATATATACTAAAACAACTCTCAAGGTGAAAGAAGTTGGACTTATCTTGAATCATAACTAGTGTTTGTATATCGGGGTGTTGGATTTGTCTCATGTATAGACTTCGATTTTACTCGACATCATACTGAATTAAGAAAGAGAAAATATGACCAATTTGATCACTGTTGAGTAGTCAAAATCCAAGAGGGTGACACACATGGTGATTGATGAGTTTTGTTTTCTCGTGCATCATGCATGTCGGCTAATCGGTCTGGATAGCGAGATAGTGACTCATGGAAATCACTTGTTATATGTCTATTACAGGCTCGTTTAAAAGTGATTTAAAAATAATTGAAAGTGGCTTTGATGAAAATGTTTTTGAAATCATCAATACAAATTAAAATGGATCCTGAAAAAACACTTTAAACGCTTCGTGCAAATGTACTTCTTTCAGAAAACACTTAAATTGCTTTTGAAACCCAAAATAAATTTCAATAGTGGTTCCAGTCATTTTATCATTTTATGATCTTATCCTTGGAATGATTCTCATAAATAAATAATCGCATGGTCTCCCTAAGATTGACCTCTTTTCCAAATGAACTGAACCTCGATAACACGAATCGGAGTTTGAATAAGGGGAAGGTTTCCTCGACCCGCAACGGATAAAGGAGGGAGCAGGTTTGAAAAATGATCTTAGAGTGTCTAGGGTTGGCCAAGAGGGTCTCTTAACGCCTTTTAAATTAGTGTCATCTAAGCCAGTACTCAATCAAGTAAGACCATGGTCCGAAATGCCGATAATATCGGCGATATTATCGGTTTTTAGGGGAACCGATTTTTTTTTCAATATCCAAATGGTTTTCAGGATAATATCGCGATATTATCGATAATATCGATAATATCGGAACTGGCCTGCTCGGAGAAGAACGCCGGAGCTGTAGAAGCTCCGGCCGACTGTAAAACAGGACCCTAGACTCCGATCTAGGTATGAAAATGAAATAGAAGACGAGATGAACGTTTTTATATATGAAGTTTGCCGTGAAACCGTCGGAGGTGTTCGGAAAGCGAGTCGACACCCACGGCCTCGCCGGAGTTCGCCGAGTTGCAGAGACGAGAAAAAGAGGGAGAAAGACGAGGTTGCTGATGATGATGGGTGTGCGTGTTTGTATGTGGGTCTCGGACCCTCGGTGCAGAGAGAAATGAGAGAGACGGCGGCGACGAGGGAGAAGCAGAAGCCCACGGCCTCGCCGGAGTTCGCCGAGTTGCAGAGACGAGAAGGAGAGGGAGAAAGACGAGGTTGCTGATGATGATGGGTGTGCGTGTGTGTATGTGGGTCTCGGACCCTTGGTGCAAAAAGAAAGGAGAAAGACGACGGCGGCGACGAGGGAGAAGCAGAAGCCGATCTGCCGATGTGGGTCTCTGTGCGTGTGTGTGGGAGTGGGAGAAGGATCGAGAGACCTTGGGTCTCTGTGCGTGTGTGTGTGTGGGAGAATGATCGAGAGACGTGGGAGATCTGTGTTTGTTGTGGCCCATGGGAGAATGGAGAAGGGGGAGAAGGGAGCTCAGAGTCATAGAAGAGAAGAGAGAAGGTTCGAGAGTCTGAGAGAGAGACTGTATGTGTGTGAGGTGAGTGTGCGTGTGTTGTGTGCGTGTGTGGTGTCATGTCTGTGTGTGTGTGTGGTTGGGTCATCTCATCTGAGATGCCTGACTGATTTCACAATATGTCAATAACTTTTTGCAGTTTCAGACCATGGACATCAAATAATACTGCTTTTATAATGAAACCGTGTGCCACTGTGAGTCCGTGATATTCTTTCACATGCAGAACAGTGTGTCATTGTCTATTATATTCTTTCACCTTATCAGAGCTGAAGTATCACTATCAGAGGCATTCAGAGCATTTTCGTTTCTTCTTCTTCCCTTACCATTTTCAAAGCCATTCCAGATCCATTCCAAAGCTTGAACACAAAGGGTTCCATATTTAAGGTAAGTTTACAAACTTATATTTATATTATTGTAATTTATACAACAACAAATAAATTTGTGTGGACTCGTATGTTAATTTTTTTAAGTAATTAATACTTGCATGTTACTTTTTGTAAGTAATTAAGTAATGTTAACAATTACATGTTAATTTTTTTAAGTAATTAAGTAATGTTGTATAATTATTCCCTAGGATAATGTTAATATGTTTAATGTTATTTATTATTTTATTAATATTAGGTTTTATTATCAAATTGGATTATCATTCATTAATATTAGGTTTTTTTTATTATCAAATTGGATTATTATTCATTAATATTAGGTTTTATTATCAAATTGGATTATTATTCATTAATATTAGGTTTTATTATCAAATTGGATTATTCTTCATTAAATTGGATTATTCATTAAATTGGATTATTATCAAATTGGATTATTCATTAAATTGGATTATTATCAAATTGGATTATTATTCATCACCATGTTTTATATTAGGATTATTTTTTTATCAAATTGGATTATTATTCATTAATATTAGGTTTTATTATCAAATTGGATTATTATTCATTAATATTAGGTTTTTTTTATTATCAAATTGGATTATTATTCATTAATATTGGGTTTTATTATCAAATTGGATTATTCTTCATTAAATTGGATTATTCATTAAATTGGATTATTATCAAATTGGATTATTCATTAAATTGGATTATTCATTAAATTGGATTATTATCAAATTGGATTATTCATTAAATTGGATTATTCATTAAATTGGATTATTATCAAATTGGATTATTATTCATCACCATGTTTTATATTAGGATTATTTTTTTATCAAATTGGATTATTATTCATTAATTTTAGGTTTTATTATCAAATTGGATTATTATTCATTAATATTAGTTTTTTTTTAATTATCAAATTGGATTATTATTTATTAATATTGGGTTTTATTATCAAATTGGATTATTCTTCATTAAATTGGATTATTCATTAAATTGGATTATTATCAAATTGGATTATTAATTAAATTGGATTATTCATTAAATTGGATTATTCATTAAATTGGATTATTATCAAATTGGATTATTATTCATCACCATGTTTTATATTAGGATTATTTTTTTATCAAATTGGATTATTATTCATTAATATTAGGTTTTATTATTCCATATTATTTGTATAATTACTTAAATTTTTACAATCATTTTCTTTACTTCGTATTTAATTCTTCTGTAGAATAACTTTATTATTTAGGTTCTCTTATTTTATCAAAAAATAATTGTCTAATTTTCATGAAAAATAAATATAGGTACGTTTAAGATGTCCAGTGGAGTTACTAAACGTGATCCAGGTTGGGAACATGGAGACCCAATAGACGGAAACAAACATGGCACAATTTGCAAATATTGTGGTCGGGTAATGAAGAGTGGCGGAGTGACACGACTTAAGTACCATCTTAGTGGATTAGATCCAGCAAAAAATGTCCAACGATGCGATAATGTCCCCCCAGAAGTGAAGGCATTCATCAGCACATTATTAAAAAATAAAAAACAGCAGAAGGAAAAGATAACACATGGAATGGA
This sequence comes from Malus fusca, assembly GCA_035220775.1. NCBI lineage: Eukaryota > Viridiplantae > Streptophyta > Magnoliopsida > Rosales > Rosaceae > Malus > Malus fusca. The sequence goes on along the minus strand of CM069067.1, from coordinate 3,540,216 downwards.
AAATATTCGAGCTGGGCTACGAGGAGAAGTCATTGGCCAAGCGGTTGACAGTGATGATGATGACGATGAGGACGAATGTGATGATGACATGGGACCTGAAGAACGACGCAGTTTGAAACAAGCATTACGTGCCTCCAAACAGTCAGCATGGGAAAGAGAACACCTTCATAAAATTCCTAATAGAGCACAAGGTTCCGGGGACAAGTGGTGGTGCACAAATGAGACGGGGAGGCAGTCTTAGAGAATCACAACCAACACCACCAATAGCCCCAAGTTTATATAAGTCATCCAAAGCACGTCAAAAGAGTGTTTGGAGTTATTTCACTGGAGGTAATGTGAATGAGGGAATTGGGCGTCTAATTAGCAAGTTCTTTATCTATGAAAATGTCCCTGCTGAGAAAGCATCATCACATCATTTCAAAAATATGGTAGTGGGATGTCAACAGGCCGGTGTTGGAGTACAACCTCCCACTCCCTATGAGATAATAAACAAATTTTTGGATTTTGAGTATAAAGACATTGGCGAGTATGTTAACAAGTTGAGGTCAGAGTGGGAAACTAATGGTTGCACAATCATGTGTGACGGATGGACTGGCCCGACCAGATTGTCTATCATAAACTTCATGGTATACTCCAAGGGAAAGACAATTTTTTTGAAGTCTGTTGATGCTTCAGACCATATAAAGAACTACAAGTATATTTACAAATTATTAAGGGATGTAATCATGGAGGTGGGAGAGCATAATGTTGTCCAAGTCGTGACCGACAACGGTTCTGCATTTGTCAAAGCTGGAAAAAAAGTTAATGAAGCATCATAATGTGTTTTGGACATCATGTGCAGCACATTGTATTGATCTCATGTTTGAGGCAATGGGGAAGAGAGAGAATGTTGCTACTGTGGTCAAAAGAGCTAGAACGATCACAAATTATATTTACAATCACGGTTGGTTGTTGGCAAAGATGCGTGAATTTTGCAAAGGAGAAATTATTCGTCCAGCTACCACTCGATTCGCCACCAACTATATTGCATTAGACAGCCTACTTAAGAAGAAAGCAGGGTTGAAGCAACTATTCACTAATGACGATTGGGCCAACCACAATTTCAGCCGCTCAAATACAGGTCGTATGGTGGAAAGTATAGTGCTTGATCATGCTTTTTGGACTCAATCAGAACATGTGTGCCAAGTGTTTGAACCTCTTTACAAAGTTTTACGGATCGTTGACACATAAGTGTATCCTACTATGGGGGCAGTATATGAGTTGATGCGTGTAGTGAAGGATGAATTGGAAAGAAAACATGATGCAAGGTGGGTCATAAAGATAATTGAAGACCGATGGTATAAAACATTATACCACGATTTGCATGCAGCAGGTATAAATTATGTCATAATTTTCAATTCATTTCTTTAGTTGCATAAGTATTATTTCTCTTATTAGAGTATGTGTTTCTTTGAACAGCATATTATTTGAATCCTCGATACCAATACAGACCCGGTGTTGGAGATGATGGTACCCTTATACGTGTTGTACATAATGTATACTCTAAATTAGACCCTGCATCACCAGCAGTTGGCCAATTTGGAAATGAGGTACACAATTACTTAAATTATAATAATTACTTTGTTGGATTAAACTAACACGATTTATTGAATTCAGCTAACATGGTTTAAAGATGCAAGAAGAACTTTTGAAGAACCAACATCAATTGCTGCTCGAACAACAATGTCTCATAGTGAGTGTAAACATATTTCACTATAAGTTTATAATAGAATTTGTTCGAGTTATTAGGCTTATCAACATTATTTTTCATTGTAGCTGAATGGTGGATCATGTATGGGACCGATGCACCAACTGTGAGAAAGTTAGCAATCAAAGTATTATCACAAACAGCTTCCTCATCTGCTTGTGAAAGAAATTGGAGCACATTTGCACTCATACACACAAAGCAAAGAAATAGGTTGGCTCATAGTAGGTTGGAAAAATTAGTTTATTGCTACTACAACATGAAGCTTCAAATTCGAGATAAGGAAGCAGAAATAGATCATGTCGACCGTGGTGACCCACTAGATGTGTTTGATATTGTTGGTGAAGATGATGATACAGACGGTAACCAACTTTATCAATGGATTAGACCTCTTCATTTAGATGATGATGAAGGCAACCCAGCTCCTAGAGTTGCTGAAGAAGCACGTAATGAAGGGATAAATGTAGAAAGAGTATTAGAGGAGGAGGTGGGATCTAGCAGCGCTGACTCTTTGGAAGAACTTTTGCACCCAAGACCAAGAAACACTGGAATTCCACCTTCTTCCAATCCTACACAACATCGTGCTGATACTAATGATAGCTCTAGTACAAAATCAGGAGACTCACCTACCACCGGAGGTGGGAATGATGAAGGATACAGTGGAGCTGGAGGTAGTGGAGCTGGATATGGAAACTATTATGGACCACCTCCCGGATTTATGACCCCCTTCACTGGTGAGGCAAACTTCACGCATGCAACACGGGATGATGACCATGGCAGTAGGCGGGCAGGACCAGGAATTGGTGCCATAGGGAAGGACTATACTCGTAGAGAAAGAGGCAAGGGGATTTTGTCAATTCAAGAAGATGACTCGTTATCTAGAACTTCAGACTCTGTTGGAGTGGGAAGTAGTAACTATGGTTATACTCATAACCAACCATTTCCCTACCCTTCATATCCCATTCCTGTTGGGATGGAATCAAGCGACTCATGGAAACAATCCCAGACTCAATCTTCAAATGATTTTTCTTATGGACAACCTCAACCAATCTCGGATCCATATGGCACTACTACAAAATTATCTATAACTGGCGGTTCAAAAATCGACAAAAAACGTATATTACTGTCGGATTTTAAGCAAAATCCGACAGAAAATGGATGCAGTGACGGATATAATAAGCGACAGAATTGCCTGCGTCAGGAAATGAATTTTCCGACAGAAAATACTCTGAAACCGACAGAAATACTGTCGGTTATAACCGACAGGATATATATTTATAATAAATAAATAACAGAATTATTGTCGGATATAACCGACAGAAAATACTAAAACCGCCAGTAATTCTGTCGGATAAAACCGACAGAGAATTTATTATAAAATAAATAAAATCATTCTTGTCGGATACAACCGACAGACGGTATGTTAATAATAATAAAAAAAAATTCTGCATTCACCATTCGAAGCCTCGCCGGAGCTCGATCTTGGAAACCTGTTGTGGGATTTTGAAGAGAGCGAGAGAGAGAGAAAATATCAGAAGAAATGAAGCAAGAGAGGGGAACCAAAAGGGGGAAGAAGTAGAAGAAGCAACACACAAACCCACAAAAATTAACATAAAATCCAACACAAACTGAAACAAATACAACACAAGAAAAAACGTTTGATTCTCTTACAAGCTGTGCTGGGGTTGCAGTGGAACCAACAAAATGGTTCAAAATCAAAAGCGAACCAAACCCATATCCAATCCATCTTGGTAGATAGGATTCGTCCAGCCCAGGTATTCCTGCCCAAAACCCATCAATCCATCACAATCGAAATCTCAGTCCAGAGAAAGAGAGAAATAGAGCGAGAGAGTTACCGAGTGTGAAGTGGAGGACGGAGAGGTTGAGTTACTTAAGTAAAGAGAAGTGGAAATGAGGGGAGAATGCGTCTCGAACTCGTTGAAGTTCGTCTGTTTTCCCTTGCCGGATTCTGAAAACGAAGGACAAAGAGCAGGCATGTAAGTTTCACCAGGTTTCACCCTAATCTCAACTGGCTAATTTCTCCAATTTCTGAGTCTATCCCTCAATTTCTCTATGACAAAGTTACACCCACCACGTCATTACCATTTCCCCCAAATTCAAAACCAAAACCAAAACCAAACCCAAAACCCAAACCCAAACCCAAACCCAGGGAGAGACACTACTTAGACAGTATCCCACTCCAACTCCCACTGTGAGGACTCCCTCCCAACCCTCTCAGTATCAGTCCACGTTTCCTCCGCTTGGGATTCATTGGGATGGCTTTTTTGTAAACGCAACGGTGGCCACTTCCAGAGGCTTCGCTTCTCTGCCTGATTTCAAGCTCACCCGCCTCGGCCTCGCTTTCCATCCACATCCCCATCCCCATCCTTCTACTGCTACTAATGCCGGCCGCATGCGGGATCTCAGGAAGCGCAGAAGGAGACTCTCCATTCTCAGGAATTTGGAAAGCATACACAGAGAGACGCATGGGTTAAACCTTCGAACCCCAACTAAATTTCAGTCACCAATCACCACGAAAACAAGTAAAGAATGTAAATTTGTAGGTTTGAGTTCATAAGCCTCACCTGAGTCTCGAAATGGGAACTCGGAGCTCTCGATCTTGACCACTTCGTCACTGATCACACATGCAAGGGTACCAGCAATATACCCAAAGCATGAGGATGTAGAAAATGGTGGTGGTGGCTTGGTTTCGTGCATAGAGAAGTGGAGATGATGATGGTGGTTCTCGGTGACACAGAAAGAGAGAGAGGATGAGCGAGTTCAAGAGAGGGAGAAAGTTCCAGAATGAGGAAAACAGAGGGACCGAAAGTGGGTTAATCACACTTCGAATATCTAAATGAAAATTACATTACTGTCGGTTAAAACCGACAGAAAGTTTTTTAAAAATATAAACCACGGAATACTTTCATTCCTCCTGTCGGTTAAAACCGACAGTACAAAAAATGCCGGCAAAATTCCCCCCAAAATTCCCTCCCAAAATTTTAAATTCCCTTCCAAAATTTTAAATTCCCCCCAAAATTTTGTTACTATTTTAAAAAATAAAATAATAATTGTTTGGTTTAATAAATAAATAAATAAGTATTTAAGTAGAATAAGTTTTTCAAAATTAAATAAATAATTTTTTTTCTCGTCAAAAATAAATAATTGTTTGGTTTAATAGATAACTATTAACTACATCTTGTAAACTTTTTTTTTTGTCATGTTCATTGTTAATTTGGATAATCCAAATAAAATATTCCAAATAAAATTGAACATTTTGCTGTTATTTACTAATTGTGTGTATCTTGTAAACGTTTTTTATATTTTGCCATGTTCTTTGTTAAATTGGATATCTTTTGTTAATTATTTTTATATTCGTTTATTGAAAATGAGAGTGTGATTGATTATTATTTTTATTTATTTTGAGCGTGAGAATGATTATAAACATACATACTATTTTGTTTTGTCTAATATATATATATATATATATATATATACTGATATACTACAAAATGTATAATAATTCTACATAAAATATTTACCAAATATTATTGAATTGCATATACAGAAGCACAAAGATTGATGTACAAATATCCGAAACTTAGAAATTTTAAATTATGATGATGATCTGAAAATTTCAAAAAAAAAAAATTTGTTTGGAAATATTTACACTCCTCGACCCTATAAGAATGCAATGAACGAATTTGATCTTCAATTTAAAATATTTACACTAGTTGATACCACAAAATCTTATTTTATACTTAATAGAAGTATAATATTAACTCTAAGTGTTGGTTTAATCTACCGTTTTGATGTGATACGCATTCTATGAAACGTTTTTCAACAATCCAACCGTCAAACTTGTTTGTACACACTCCAAGATCACATACGTAAAAAATCGTAAAAAACAAACATTCAAATATTAGGTAACGGAACAAAAGTTTTCGACGTTTATAAACGAAAAATCACAATTTAACGGTTATTTTAGCTCCGATTTTGATGATTTTTTACAGCTACACTCCTCGACCCTATAAGAATGTATTGAACAAATTCGATCTTCAATTTAAAATATTTACACTAGTGGATAATTTTTTATACTTAATGGAAGTATAACATTAACTCTTAAGTGTTTGTTAAATCTATCAATTTGATAGGATATGCATTCTACGAAACTAGTTTTAACGATCCAACCGTCAAATATGTTTGTATATACTCCGAGATCGCATACCTAAAAAATCACAAAAAACAAACACTCAGAGATTAGATAACAGAACAAAAGTTTTCGACGGTTATAAACGAAAAATCACAATTTAACGGTTATTTTAGCTCCGATTTTGATGATTTTTTACAACTACACTCCTCGATCCTATAAGAATACATTGAACAAATTCGATCTTCGATTTAAAATATTTACACTAGTGGATAATTTTTTATACTTAATGGAAGTATAACATTAACTCTTAAGTGTTTGTTAAATCTATCAATTTGATAGGATATGCATTCTACGAAACTAGTTTCAACGATCCAACCGTCAAATATGTTTGTATATACTCCGAGATAGCATGTGTAAAAAGTCTCAAAAAAAAAACATTCAGAGATTAGGTAACGGGACCGTGAGTGAAAAAAAAATATTTAAACCATTTGTTTATTTATTTATAATCAATATAACATTTTAAATAATATAATAGTCAATTGTCTGTCGGTTATAACCGTCAGAATAATAAAATAATAACCGCCATAAACTAAAATAATAAAATAGTCAATTTATGTCGGTTATAACCGCCACCATTAACTTAAAAACCGCCAGAATATGTTAAAAATATTTATAAAAAAAGAATTCAAAAATACTGAGGGTTAAATCCGCCAGGAAAAATCCGCCAGTAATTTCTGTCATATATATCCGTCAGAAAGTAACTTTAATCCGACAGTAAATAAATTATGTGTCTGATATATTTTATCCGTCAGAATGACTTATTAACCGCCAGAATCGCCCGACACCTAAAGCTAATATTGTAGTAGTGTGGGTGGCATGTTAACAATTACATGCAAAACTATTTTGGGGATTTATCATTTGATAACTACTCTTCACAATACACTCACTCTACACATAGAGATGATGAAGATAGTGAAAAATTTGAACCTCATAGGAACTCTATGTGGTACTAAAGTGTAAAATATTGTACTAATTCATTATATATAAATGATTATGGTGTGTTTAGACTTCTTTCATTAATTACTACATATTTTCTACACTCACAATGTTTGTCAGCTCGCTATATAATCAACTTGATAATGTTAAATCCATCATGCAATGCATTTCCTTCCAATTTTTTTGTGATAAACTAATAGATAATTGACTAAATAAACATCCTGCAAAGTTTCAATAAAAATTTCCAAGTTTTTCTTACAATTTCCGTGGTTTCCATGTAATTTTTATCGATATCGATATTATCCCGATATTTCCATTCATATTTCCGTATTTTCGGACTACCGATATTTCCGATATTACCGATATTTAATACCTTGAGTAAGACCATGTTTATCGAAACGATTCCTATAAATAAATAAATAAATTGCATACTTAAGTCGTGAGGCTAAGCTCACCCACATCCCCTTTAATGTAAATAATATCGTTTGTTCGAAAAAAAGTCGTGAGTCGAAATAATATTTATTTATTTTATATATGAGATAAACCATTTCTTATGATTTGATACATAATTGTTCATGTTCAAGATAATTGATTTAATGTGAAAAAAACTCACTTATTTTTTAATTTTCATATGTGCTAGTAACACATGATATGTCATGAATCAAAATAATATCCCTATCTTAGATACCGTTTCCGCTTCTTGTAAGAAACATAACATCGATCCACACACACTTAAGGCTGTATATTTGATTTTTCTTCTCCAAAATTGCTTGCATCAAAGAAAAAATAAAATCAGTTCTCTTTAACCTTTTGGGTTCCGTATATATTTTCTAGACATTACATTAAATAATTCATTAAAGAATTAACAGACACAATTAAACTGCAGAGTGTAAAAAATCATTTTCCAAGCAAAAACCCTACAAATTTAATAATAGAAATGAATTAGATGATTCTTACCTCAATTAGTAATTACCATTGCTATCTTGTGTAATTTCGATTCATGTGTTATTCTTACCCTTGGAAATTGAATTGACTTAAGGGATGGTGGGAGTCTGGGACCTTGGGAGGCAGCCGCTTGTGGTGGACTCTTTAATTAGGCCTAATTATAATTATCTAAGCTTGGACCCATCATTTACATATCATCGTAAATTTACATTTTCAAAAAATAAATGAGATCCTAAATTTACATCTTTCTTATTAGTGGAAAATTAAAAAGCCTGGCTTTGCACTAATTCAACCGGAAAATTAGTGGTCCTGCTGGTCCCTATAATCTTTAATTTAATACTAATTTTGAAAGAACGAAGGTATAATTAAGCTTGGTCGAGAGTCAAATTATCTCCATCAATATGAATAGATTTGAACATAATAATAGACTTTTATCTAATACAAGGGCTGATTTGGACCCCAAAAGCCGAAACCCTAGCTGTCTAGCAAATGAAGAAGGCATGCGTATGTTTAATTGTTCCTGTAAAAACATATAATATAAGATTTGGCACTTTTTCCCTAACAGCGTGACTACAATGGGTTCAAGCCGTGCACCTTGCAATGGTGTCTTCACCGATTCGGCCGCGTACGCGGCTGGTGGAGATCTGTTTAGGATTTTTAGGTTTTTTTGTGCGGTCACTTTTGGACCTCTACAATTAGGCTTTAGCTTTTGGGATCCTATGTAATTTTTTGTTTTAGGTATAGATAGGAACCTTTACTCATGCATTGTGTGCATATGTGGCATCTTATCTGTACCGATCCTTTTTTTTCTTTGGTTGTTTGATTTCTCGCTTTTAGCTGTGGAATCTTTATAATTTGTCTTTCTAGACTTTGTTATAAAAATTCCCTTTGACCAAAAAAAAAATGTCAATTTTAAATTGTGTCATCGATTCTGTCACACTGCAACTTCCATGTGGCCTTTAATATATGCAGAAGCGAAATTCCTTCTTCTTTCTCCCCCTGATTTGGCTCTATGCTGGCTATTTGTGATAATATTGAACAATATTTTAGTCTGCAATCTACATATATATGATATCTCTATATATATATGCATGATCAGTTGGCCATATATCTTCTGCTGCCAATGTACGTAAATAATGGATGCATAATATATATATATATATATATATATATATATATATATATATATATATATATTCGGGTGATGAAATTGGAGAGCATGAATGTTTGTAATTTGTTTATGATACAATCAGTCAGGATCTTTAAGATCATTGTAGTTAAGAATTTATGTCCAATTTTTAATGGTTAGGTTACTTGCAATTTGAATTTAAGTTTAAAAAATGTACATATGAAGTTTAAAGTGAACCAACCGAATGGTAGTTTTCCTTGGAACCAAAGGTCAGTTGAGATTTGCTATAGATCGAAGAACTGGGTTTACTTTTTTGTTCTTTAGTTTAGATTGATTATCCTCAATTTGACTTTGTTTTAAAGACGAAAATAATCTTATTTAGTTTTTAATAAAATACAAGCGTGATAGCCTCGCACTGACACTAAGTTCCAATCATCAAATATGATAATCACATTTATGTGACTAAATTATACCATGTTTGAAATGTATGTTTTCGTTTCATATATATAGTCCATCATTTATGTCACATCCCAGACCAGCTCCGCCGTAGCACGATATTGTCCGTTTTGGGCCCCGACCACGCCCTCACGGTTTTGTTTCTGGGAACTCACACGAGAACTTCCCAGTGGGTCACCCATCCTGGGAATGCTCTCGCCCGAACTCGCTTAACTTCGGAGTTCCGATGGAACCCGAAGCTAGTGAGCTCCTAAAAGGCCTCGTGCTATATGGAGGTGGGCATGTACATATAAGGCACATCACCCCCTCTCCGTTGGTCGATGTGGGATGTTACAATCCACCCCCCTTAGGGGCCCGACGTCCTCGTCGACACACTCACACCACACGACAGAGTGGCTCTGATACCATTCTGTCACATCCTATACCAACTCCGCCGTAGCACGATATTGTCCGCTTTGGGCCCCAACCACGCTCTCACGGTTTTGTTTCTGGGAACTTACACGATAACTTCCCAGTGAGTCACCCATCATGGGAATGCTCGGAGTTCCAATGGAACCCGAAGCCAGTGAGTTCCCAAAAGACCTCGTGCTATATGGAGGTGGGCATGTACATATAAGGCACATCACCCCCTCTCCGTTGGTCGATGTGAGATGTAACAATTTAAAAACTGGAGCTCCTATAAAAATAAAAATAAAGATAAACCTAGGTCAAGCACGGAAAAAATTATACAAGCCAAACTTAAAGAGCGTAATATTTGATTTGACTTGCCTCATTCTCTACACTAGCTAGTGTGTTTCCCTTCTTCATTTGAATTTCATTTTCTCATAATTTAGATCAAATACATTAGAGTATGGCTTGAATAAAACAATAACAAATTGATTTTTTAGGCCCATATATAGTGCATGCCCATCTCCCTCATTTTCGCTTGTTTTTTACCTGTATATTTATCTTTCTTCCGGCGGGCTACATATCCATACCAAAACAAATACATGGCCCTTATATGAAGGTGGTTTCTAGTAGTATACGTTGACTGAAACAAATACATGTCCATACTTTCTATTTTCTTTGATATAATGCCCATACTCTCCATACTGATTTCAAGTGTCCAAGTAGTGAGTACTGAGAAAAACCATGTGCATTATAGTTCCCCACAATTTACAAGCCACTTTAGTGGTGTATAACAAATGCAAAATTAATACATGTGAATTATTCTCAAACGTACGCTGGTATTTAAAGATAAAGATGAGTATATATGATCTTTAATATATATATATATATATATATATATGTGTGTGTGTGTGTGTGGATATATGTGAGAACTAACTCCAACCTTCAAGATGTGCATTGAACTTGTTATATTGTGGCCTCATCAACGTATTTCGTCGGTTTCATTGGACATGCATATTCATATGATCAAATCGAGTAGATAATTCCGTCGACTGAACACTCTCCAATTCCAAAATATGGGAGTACTCTTGATGGAGTAGTAATTTGCAAATTGATAAAAGTTTATGTGCATGATCAACAATATTAATCGGAAAAGAGAACACCATTAAGAAGAGTAGCAATTCTCAAAGATGAAGACCTACCACATGCATAAGCATGGAAAAAAATAATATTATGATCACCTTCAATAAGTCATTTGACTCAAACTCGGTCTTGCCAAAAAGCTTCTTGCATATGTAGAGCATTAAGAACAGTCGTGTTAGCTACCAAAAATACGAGAATTCCAATTTCAAACTTAAGCACCTTAAACTTCTGCAACATAACAAACGTGCCCTTAGTTAGCAAAGGAATGAACCAAGAAGAGTGTAGAGTAGTGTTTCCTTAGGCCAAGAAATTAGTTTTAGTTCCAAAAAAAAAAAAAAAAATCCCAATTGGATCCATCATCGTGATCTAAACTCAGGTGAAATGAAAAAGATTGGGCCTTAATGTTATTCTTAAAAATTTGTTGATTTTGGGCTGATAAAACCCAAGTCAGTAGGCTTCAAATATAACGAAGAAGAGATGTACCAAGAAATATAACAAAGAGACTGTGCGGTTGGGTGATTTAGGGTTTAAGGTTTGTTTCTCATCTCTTTTTTTCTTCACTATGCAAAGATTGTAAAAGTTCTCCCTCACACACGATTTTTCACGAGTGAACTACTAGAATTTAATTAAATCGCATCCGCGTCCTCTGATGCGCAGGAGAACAAAACTTGCAACGGTTGATTCATACGGAATATCAAATGAACATAGTCATGAGAAATGATTTCTGCATATTATTTTTTCACGTGTATTTCTCTCTTCATTTTAGGCGTTGAATTGAACAAAAGAGAGTCCATGAACGAAAGAAAAAAGAGACTGTAGAAGGAAAAAATAAGTGTTTGAGAAATCATTTTTCATATGCATGTATAGTGATGCCATATTTGGTAACAATTACAACGTGTTAAATTTTGTATTTGGTTAGTTTCTAGTAGATTTTTCAAACAAATTTTACACTCTTACCCTCTTGTTAATTTCAAACTTCTTAATTTGGGATTGGAAAAATGATTCTTTTCCATATATAGTTTGATCGCAGATATGACAATCTTTTAATGGCATTCACTCATATTTGCCCATAAGGCTGGTAGAGCCACCGTGCGTAGCCACTGTTCTTCCAGTATTTGAGTTGTTCTTGAAACACAAAGGCAAGGTGTTTGATGAAATATGTCGTAGAATTTTTCTTCTTGGAAACCTGCCTCTTTACGTGCCACTTGGTACAGCACATTTCTATCTCCGCCACTGTATATCCACAAATACGCATACGACACTACATCTAGATCTAGCGGTGTTGTGCAGTATATTGTTCTGTGAGAAATCGATCTAGAAGAAGGATTATTTTGACTAAGGGGTGGCTTAATTGTTTTTTCTCACCGAGCGTAGTTAGGGTCGTTGTCCTCTTCTCTTCTAGAAAACGTCCCTCGACATCTTATTATGCGTCTCCATCATCTCATGCTGCTGATGACTGACGAAGATGAGGAATTAAAAAGAATTTTCTGCAATCGGCAGGTAAGAAAATATGGCCCTTAAGAAAACAATAATATTGGGTATATATATTGAAGTGGATCCGTGATACCATTTTTTAACATATGTTTTTGTGGAGCACACTTCGTAATGTATTTTAATGATCCAATTCCAAACCGTCTATCTTTTAGAACATCATTCATAGACCATCATTGTAAAAAATTAAACAAATCCAAAATCATTAAGCTGTAGTGGAGAAAATGAACATATATGATTCTAAAAGAAACTTTTAATCCTTAATCCAACGATCATATGATTGTAAAGATAGGTAATTTTTGGTAGACATGATATTTCAGGAAAAATATAAAAGATACATAATTCTAATTGTTGAAATACATTACAAAATGGGTCTCATAAAATCGTGTCAAGCAAAATATGTAAACAAATGCTGCCACGGATCCGTCTCGTACTTATATAAGTTAAATTCGTTGTTTGACTTGTGTATGCATGTCCATATATAATAACATTCATACTATGTGAAGACTCAATATTGTAGTGCGTGTGACACGAATTCCACTAGGCATGCATAGGTTATGCATATATAGCCCCACACGTTATTAGGCAAATATTGTCTTCATATGTACCAATCGAGGTCGGCATAAAAAGATAAGCAAACATTCTAATTTCAACTTCGACCACCAGTGGAAGCATATCTGAATTTGTCTCTTACTTGATTTACACATATTATATTTATAAAATAAAGATAATCGGTTTTCCGTACACATAATGTTGGAAAATAGAGAAATTAAACACACGATTTCGAATGTAGCAGTGTACATTTATAAGCTGTGGCTTGCTGACACGAAGTTAGAGATAATCAAGGGCATAATTATCGAAGATAAGTTATTTTTCAAGATAAATATGAAGCATTGATATTGTAATAATAAAATTTTGTAAAGTACTATAGATGATCAAAATATTTACTAAGAATTATGTGAAGTTATTGATTTTTAAGTAATTATAATTTACTAAGAATTTTATTTACTCTTATTTGAATTTGTTTAAGTTTCATAATTTATGGGATATTGAATTCATAAATGCAAGAGTTACAATGATGTTAAGAACTTTGATCAAAATATTTAAACAAACACGATTTCAGCCTAACAATATGAGTTGACCAGGAATCGAAACCAAAATGATTCTTAATTCACCTTTGCAATTAGGAACAAAAGAAAGAAATGAAAACTAATGAAAATGGCTTGAAAACTTTGAGTTTTAACAATAAGGACAAAATAAACGGTAAAGTGAATAGTACCATGATTGATTTTTTTAGTGTAAAAATATGGTTTTTCGTTAAAATGAACAGTACCGGGAGTTTTTCGTTAAAGTTCCCAATAGAAAATGCACAGAAATAAAACAGGGTGTGAAAGGACCAAAATACCCCTCAATTCATTTGAAATTAAGGACACGAAACAGAAAATCCATACAAAGTTAAAAACTTAAGCCTTCAATCTCACCCAATTCCTCCTCTTTTTCTGATCTCTCTCTCCGAAAGTTCTTAGCAAAAAAACAGAGACCCCTCAACCGATCGATGTTATGTATAAATCTTCTTGCAAAAAAAACAGTCCGTCAGTAAACCAATCACATAACGGTCTCCTCAGAACTCTGAGGCTCTCTCTAAGCAACCCCCCATAAGATTAGTTCAACTTCAACCCCAAGTCGCTGACATGTTCTTTTCTCACTTCCCCTAAACCTTTGCTTCCAAATCCCCCTTAAATCTCAGCAGTTAGGTCAGATTTCCACCTTCGGGAATCCCATTTCATTAAACCCCTTCGAGCACTTGCATGAATCTTCCTGCTCTCTTCAGGTGGGAAGTCCATTCCTCCCTGAAAAATTCAACGTGGTAATCAGAGCCTGCGTGAAACTCCTCTGTATTTTTGCTTCAAACTGAGATAAAGCGATTGATTTATGGGTTTCTTCACTGATGGGTGCCTTAATCATTTCTTTACTAAATACCCACTTTGATTGGGAGAGTATGGGTGCTTCTGGTGGGGAGTTTTACTCAAAGATGGCTCTTTTTCCTAGACTTTTCACCCTCTCCGTCTCTTCCCTTTTGCTTGCTTTGTTAAGATTTTTCAGCAAGTTTTTCCTCAGAGTGAGGTATTCAAATTCCCACTTGGGTTTTGTAATTCTGATGTTTTTAGATGAATTCTCAGCTGGGTTTTGTAATTCAGATACTTTTTTATTGATTCAGTAACTTATTTTTGTGTTTCTTTTTGTTGCAGTTTTGGTAATGGCGAGCGTTCTGGGATGAACAATTCTTGTCGTTCTCCTAACCCTCTTTCTGAAGAAACCAACCAAATGGTATCGAATAATAATCTTGTTGAGACAGAAGCTCTACCCGGAAAAGCGGATTCTTCTGCTAGCCTTGTTTCTGAAGAAACCAATCAAATGGTATCGAATAATAATCCGGTTGAGCCAGAAGCTCTGCCGGAGAGAGCTGATTCTGAGATTTCGAAGAGCGACGGAGATTCCGAGCTTGGTGATGCTTATGGTGCAGAGGCCTCGAAGCCGAGTTTCGTATTTAAATTCGAGTACCAGACTAGAGAAATATTAAGCAGAAGCAATAGAGAGTATGAGTTTCTGGCTGACAAGTTTAACCTATTCAAAGAAGAAGAACCAGAATTCACAAGCAGCAGCAGCAGCAGAAAATACGAATTCAAATCCGAAGAGAATGTTAGTTGCTTCGTGGAAGAAGCTAAAGTTGCAACCTTTACTGTCGAAGAAGGAGGTGATCATGAAGAAATTGCTCATGAATTTTCAGGCGGGGAATGCGAGGAAGATGAAGAGTCTGATAAGAAATCGGCGATGGAAGATGCTCGTTCGGACGAAGAGCTAATGGGGAGCCTCGAAAGCGATTCTGATTGTGAGGAAGTTGATTCTCATGAAGTTAATTTCTTGTCAGAAAAGGACTTTGGCTCCCCAAGTTTGGGGTTTTTGTCAGCAGAAGATTTTGGGGAAAGAGATGAACTTCCAAATTTCGATATGGGGTACGAGTCTGATTGTTTCGATGAAGAAGATGAAGATATAAACGAACAAATTCGAGAACTCCAAGAGCTGCCCAGCAGCTCGAATCCAGAAGGGTTGAGTAGAAAGGACGAAAAGCCAATTGAGGGTTCCGAAAATGCTGAAAAACCCGAAATTCATAAATCGGTAACCAATGATTCTGAGGATTCAAACACATTGGAAACATTGTGGGAACACCAGGAATTGATGGAACAGTTGAAAATGGAGCTCAAGAAAGTCAGAGCTACCGGTTTGCCTACCATTCTCGAAGAATCCGAGTCTCCGAATATGGATGATTTGAAGCCATGGAAGATTGATGAAAAGGCCCATCAAGCTGATAGAATGGGAGAGCTTCAGAAGTTCCACAGAATTTACAGAGAGCGTATGCGAAAATTCGACATTTTAAATTACCAGAAGTTATATGCAATAGGTCAGTTTTTTCATCAAGTTCGATTAATTTCTTCACAGTTTCAAATCATTTTGTTTGTTTTTTCTTCCCAAATTCTTTGCTTCTTAATCTCTACCTGTTCTAATCCATTCGATTCATCGTTATGATTAGTTTAACCTAATTAGGACCCACTTACATGCCAACCATCAAGAGTGATTATTACATGACCTAATTAAATTAGAACACACACCTTTCCTGGTTCTCCACTGTGTAAGCACTTTTCAAAAAAAGCACTTTTGCATATTTAGGTATTTAAATATTGTCCAAAAGCACATTACATACTCAGTGGCTGTGCAGATAGTACCTAGAGCCATCCCATTACCCTTAGTTTATGTTTAATTAGCACCTTCTGAGCATGCTGATCTTTAAGCTCCACCAGTCTAATTATGGAAGTGCTTTTGTGCTCCACCATTTTGTTTGTTGGTTTCTCCTTTGCAGACAAGCTGCAGAAATTCATGTATATGGAAAGTTAATCTGTAATATTAAATTAAATTGACTTTAATTCACATGATCTCGTTTTCTTATGTGTTTTATGAAAATCCAAATGTGTAGGTTTCTTGCAGTCCAAGGATCCACTTCAGTCGTTTCCGAGCTCCTCCAAATCCTCAGCTCCGGCAATCCCATCCTTTCTCTCACAGAACTTTTGGAGATGCAAACCGAAAAAAGATTCAGATTCCGACCCAATGGTGAAGTTTATTAGAGAATTGCATAGTGATTTAGAAGTGGTTTATGTGGGGCAGTTGTGCCTTTCTTGGGAGATCCTTCAATGGCAGTATGAGAAGGCCTTCAAGCTATGGGATTCCGCTCCGTATGGAATTCGTTCGTACAATGTGGTTGCCGGCGAGTTCCAACAGTTTCAAGTTCACTTGATTAGATTTGTTGAGAACGAATGTTTTCAAGGGCCTAGGGTTGAAAATTACGTCAAGAATCGATGCGTCATGCGCCATCTTCTTCAAGTTCCGGCGATTAGAGGTGAGAGAGAATTTTACATTAAATGTTGTGGTTACTTAGGGATGTTGAAGGTTTGATTTATAGAGAAACTAATACAAATGTATGGCATTGCAGGGGACAATTTAAAGGAGAGGAAGAAAGCAAGAAGAAAGGGCAAAGACGGTGGTGCAATTACAAGTGACGTTCTAGTAGAGATACTCGAAGAATCAATACGGACAATTTGGCGATTCATTCGAGCTGATAAATACGCTAATTGTACGCTTGCACATCGAAGGAGAATACAAGAAGAAGAGATTGAAGAATCGGATCTAAAGCTTTTCACGGAGATCCAAACAGATCTTCACAAGGTAGGTTTCTTATCAGATAGTCTAACATACGAGTTTTCATGTTTCGGTTTGACCTAACGATTGATTAACTTTATTTATTTTTTCCATGGAATGCAGAAAAACATGAAGCTAAAAGAGAGATTGAGGAGTGGGAACTGCATCCTAAAGAGATTCAAAAAGCATGAGGATGAAGGCACAGATCACCTCTACTTCTTCTCCCAAGTTGACATGAAATTGGTAGCTAGGGTTTTGAACATGTCGAATATAACAACAGAGCAACTAGTGTGGTGTCACAACAAGTTGAGCAAGATAAATTTTGTGAACCGAAAGCTTCGTGTAGATCCTTCCGTCTTGCTATTTCCATGCTAGCAATAGTAGCAGTCACATTTTTGTCTAACCAAAGTAAATATTAGGCTTCATACTGCACATTATTGTTCATATTTTCTTGGCAGAGATATTCTAATTCACATTAATTTATGAGAAAAAGATGATGAACTTAAAAACAAAGGTGGGAATAAATTGACCTGACTAACTGATTCATCTCATATCTTATTATTGTTCATATTTGATTGTTTAAAAAATATATGCCTAATTAGATTATTAGTCCTCGTGGTAATAGGAAGGTCGGCCCTTTTGGTAAAGTCCTTTAGGATTTAGGTCCAAAACTAAAAGTTCCGTCAACTTTTGATAAAAAATAAAAAATAAAAAAATAATTCATTCACCTCTCCGTTAATTGTTATCACGTGAACCACACATGTGAATGCTAACTTTTATTTTTAACCTCACATGCTAACAATTAACGGAGAGTTCAAGTTTAGTTCAAATACCCGAATTGACGGAACTTTCAAATTTGGGTCTAAATTCTAACCGACTTTATCACAACAATCCAATTTTTTTTTTTGTAAGCAAGATGCTATTTTCTGACTACGACGGTGGTAACGTGAAGTCTGTGGGCAGCAGACTAAACATATATCTTGCGGCAAAAGACGAGGTCCCCACGCGTTTGCGTTCTTAAGGTGCAAGAATTATCATGTACTGGGTCAAATTTTCAATTTTCAACGATGCTATAATTAACTTACCCATAAACATTTATGGGGAAATTTGTAATGGTGGGTGGAAGGTGGATAGGTAGTTGAACTTTTGGTAAGTAATTAAGCAAGATTTTAAGAATTTTAGATGGCGTTTTACTGCATTGATAGAAAGTAATAATGTTTGTGCACTCTAGTGCGGGTTCTACTGATGCAGGTTCGATTCTTACTAATTTCCTTTTCTTAATATTTAACAATTTAACCCACTAACACTATTGTTTAAATAGCAGGAACTTTGTTTTATTTATTTTTATCATAGTGAGATTTTTTTTTCAACTATACAAGGAGAAATTTTTCGATGTGCCGGAACACGGATCGGTACATCAAGTGTAATAATATAATTAGTTAATTTTTTTTTTAAATCTTCAACAAATTGTGTTATTACACTTCGTATTGAATCGTGTTTCCGACACAATGAAATTAGAGCACAGAGGGGGAGTTAAATTTGGTCTCTCTTCCAACATTATGGAGAACAAATTCTACTAGACCGATACATAATTGATCGGCCACACTGAAACTCGAATTTAAGTCCAAAACTTATAACCGCACCTTTAAATGAGAGAGAAGGTAGGTAAGGTAAACAGATGAAGCACCCAATGGTGGGAGAAATTTTTAATTGTGATAGGAATACAGATAGTATATCACGTGTTTTTATACAAATGCTGAAATTTTTTAATTTTTAAGTTATTAAATTTTTAACACACATAACCCATAATTTATATAAGGACACATGATGTACCACCTCGTATGACGATCACACTGAAAAATCTCCCAAATTTTGAAAAGCATGATCGGTTTGGTTAGGTCCAAACTAAACAGACTCTCTTGGTTTGGTATTCTACCGAAATTATAAATTAGTAATAAAACCGGACAAAGCGACAGACGCCGGTCCAGTCCAGCCGGTTTGGTGAAATTTTTGTTGATTTTGCTAATTGCTAGGTTCAGGCCCGTCCCTTCTTAATTTGAACCCGGCCCATATTTAACTTAATCCTCACCGTCGAATACTAATAATCTCGCCTCAGCCGTTAGATCTAGGGTTTCTCACCCTTCGAAAACCATATTTAAACTCTCTCATCTTCAAAGAGCGGCCCTCTTGTTGCACTCCATCGCACTTACACAGAAAGAGGGGCAGCCGAGCTAAACCAGCACTCCAAAAATGGTGCAGCGGCTCACGTACCGGAAGCGTCACAGCTACGCCACCAAGTCCAACCAGCACCGCATCGTCAAAACCCCCGGTAAGATATTTTTTTTACCGATTGCATTCCCAATTCGCTTCTGAAATATGATCGAGTTTTCAATTAGGGTTTTGCTGGTTTTGTTTATGATGTCGTTTGATTGCTTTTGGCTGAGTTGATTTTGTGCGTTTTGAATGTTAGGTGGGAAATTGATCTATCAGACCACCAAGAAGAGAGCCAGCGGCCCCAAATGCCCTGTTACTGGCAAGAGAATCCAAGGGGTATGCATATTCTTTCTTTTGATTGTTTATTATCTGTATATGCGATTGTATATGTGTGTGTATGTATATATATATGTGTGTGTGTGTGTGTATGTATTTGTTTGACTGAGCAATTAGGTTAGTATTATGATGTGAATGCAAGAATGTGTGTGATTGTAATTGGTTGATGAATGATTGGTTGGGGTTTATGAATTTGTGGGAGACTAGGCAGTAGTTTCCGAAATTCGAATATGAACTCTAAGGTCTAAATGCACGGTTTCATAGTGGGACTTATACCGGGTTCATAAACAAAACTTCACATCTTTTGAATCCAAGCATACTATTAGATTTGTGACGGGGGATTTGATCAGTCCCCAACTTGGAGCAGGCAACCGATGCTTGTATATTCGAAGTGTTATAACGTCGCATATAGACTTGTCAATGTTGATGGTCCTCCCAGCTCTTGTTGGGAGCTCCTCCGTTGACGGTGGTGTCATATCCTATCTTCCCGTGGAGCAGTGTCACTGCCATTACCACTTCGGAAGATAGCCATGCACTGACATTTTCAATTTCCAATATTTTGATTTTTGCTTTCTTTAAAGTTCAAACACGTAACGAGAATCATTGGAGTTTTTTGACAAATTGATTGTATATTTGTTTGTTTATTAGTTTGTATCAACCTACTTTATATGATATTTGGGAATTCTTATGTGCGTCCATGTGCAATCGAATTCCTTTATATTTCTCATTGTAATTATGGCTGATAATAATTTTGGTTTCCTTGCAGATTCCTCACTTGAGACCGGCTGAGTACAAGAGGTCTAGACTATCTAGGAACCGCAGGACTGTGAACCGGGCCTATGGTGGTGTATTGTCTGGAGGTGCTGTTAGGGAGAGGTAATTTAGTGCCAAACATTCTGATTTCAGAATGCGCTGGTTTTGTAGTATTTCTTTGGTAGTAAATTAGTAAATAAGTCATTGCGTTGCTGGTTTTGTAGTATTTCTTTGGTAGTAAATTAGTAAATAAGTCATTGCGTTGAGTTTTTGTTGTTTGATATTATGCAGGATCATTCGAGCTTTCTTGGTGGAAGAGCAGAAAATTGTGAAGAAGGTTTTGAAGATCCAAAAGGCCAAGGAAAAGCAGGCGGAGAAAGGAGCTAGGAGCTAAACGAGGCGAGAATCGATGGTCTTTTGATCGAAGTACAAGAAATGGTTGAGCGAGATTTTGTCGTTAGGTTTTGTTGATTGATGAATTTGGATCTTAGATTGGAATGCTTTTATTGATATATGCTACTCGGTTACTCGGTTAATTTCGTTTCAATGACAAACCAATTGCCTGTTTCGTATGTGATAATCTTGTTCGTTGATCGTCATCTTCTCTTGAAAGCTCCAGCTTTTCGATTTTGTTGTTTATTTTGTGCATGATAATTTTGCAAGTGTAATTAAAAGGATGGAAGCAATCACATGAAATGATTCATAGAACCAAAGGGAAGGAAATGAGAGGCAAACAAGCAACTTCTTCAATTGCAGTTTTATAAGAAAAATGGTTTTGGAGAGATTGAATGGTGGCTAACTGACACAACTCACATATTTAACGGCTAATAGCTCACACACGCTCATCCTTTTTCTACCAAGTTCAAATTTTAAAGTCCTTGTATGTAAAAAGCTATTCGTATTTTAATGAAGTCAATATATCATCTCACCGAGCAAAAAATTATCTAAAACCGTTCATTTTATTTACATTTACAGATTATTTTTAGAAAAATTCATCTAATTCATAAATTGTTCAACTATCTATACATGTCAAACTAATTAACGATTATGATAAATAAAATAAACAATTTCAAATATAACATTTGTACCGTAAAATTATGTTTAAGATAGTTCTATTTACATAACCATTTTTACCTCACACACATCATTCTTAATTTTTTATTATGGATCAAAAAATTAAGAAGAATGTGTGAGATGTTAAAACTAGTGTGTAAATAGCGGTGTCCTATATTTGGTAGTGTCTCCTTGGCCCTTACGGACTAGGATTCTTTCCCCTCCTCCTTCCATTCATTTCCATCCTCTCTTTTTAT
This sequence comes from Malus fusca, assembly GCA_035220775.1. Classification (NCBI taxonomy): domain Eukaryota; kingdom Viridiplantae; phylum Streptophyta; class Magnoliopsida; order Rosales; family Rosaceae; genus Malus; species Malus fusca. The sequence continues at coordinate 3,518,410 of CM069067.1, read as the reverse complement.
ATTCTTTATTTTGTCATTTTCTTTCTATAAAAAATTAATATAAGATGTTGACGTGGCTTAATTATGACCGTTCAAATAGGAGGAGAGGGAAGGGGAGGGACAAAAAGAGGGAAGAGAATCCTACTCCGGCCCTTACATAGTCCTTTGGGATCGGAGGGTAGAATGGTAATCGTACCATGTCAGTGGTGAACAGTGAGAAGAACTGAGAAGCGAGAAGAGAGGCCACAACCCAACCAACTCTTATCTCCCTCCGCCTCTCTCAAAACTTCCATTTCTCGTAGACACGCAGAAAGCTTTCGTCTTTGTCATCTCTTTCCCCATTGATATATCTATCTGCAGAATCCAAGTCATAACATTATCAACCAGTAAACCAATCAAATGCAAGCGTTAGCATGCAGTTCTTCTCCTCTGCAGTCCTACTCGTTGGGCTTGGGCACCTCCAAGAACCGCCTAATCAGCCGCCGGCAGCTCTGCTGCGACGGCATTTCCTCCGCCTGTTCTCACACTCAATCCAACCGCACTCACTCCCCGGACGACGCCGTTTCTCCCTTGTCCATTTCCACCCAAAGGTCCCCTTTCTTTCTGAGTAGCATTTTACTGACCTGAGCTTTTCTGTTCACTGCATTGTGGTAATTCTTGTGATTTGTGTTGATGGGTGTTTATAGAATTGAAAAAGTTTCGATTTTTATGCTCTATCATGTAATTTTAGTTTCTGGGTTTTTGCTATTTGGGTGGAATTCTGATTTTTTTTGTTTGTTCTTTTGACCATTTAGGAGTGTCCAAAAACTGAGCAAGGATTTTGATCCGTTGGTAGACGAGGGTACGAATTTCACAACGAGGCGGGCGTTGTTTGCGAGTATTTTCATGTATTCGCTTTGTGATCCTTCAAGGTACTTGTCAGGTTCGCAAGTTTTCAGCTTTAGCCTTCGTTTTTTAATTTGGATGATATTGTTATGCCTGTCAAAAATGCCCCGTGAGGTGTTTAGTTTGCAAAAAGTTTAAGAATGTAGCTAATAATAGCAATTGTGGACTACGTATTATGCTTGTCAAGTTTCGCATTGGCAATGTAGGCGAAAGCTGTGTCCCGGAGGACTGTTATGAAACTCTGTCTGGTCCATAGATATGAGTAGTTCAAAAATAAATGTTAAACAACGTGGTACTCCTTTTGTTTCGTCTATAATGGCTCTATTTGATAGCTTATTTCAAAGTATTTGGTATGGTATTTATTACAGCTTGTGTATTTGTTTCATGCCAACTACTCCATTCTGATGATGCAATTTACTTTGGATTTACAGCTCTAGCTTTAGGGGATCCCTCTGTAACAATTGAAGAAGTAACTCCTCCGGTTTTCACTTCCGGGCCTCTCTTCCCCACTGAGGTCCATATTTTTCTTTATTTTGTACACCTTTATAAGAGGAATCATTCTTTTATAAGTTTCACGCTCCATTCTTCTGAATTCTGATGTTTTTGGCTGAATTGTTGATGTGTCTGATTGACAGCAAAGAATTGTCGAACTCTTTGAGAAGAACACATACTCTGTTGTTAACATTTTTGATGTGACATTGCGTCCTCAACTTAATATAACTGGCGTGGTTGAGGTGTATGGCTATTATACTTAATCTTTGATAACTCTTTAGTTTCTAAAAGTAGAATTTTCCATTATGTTCACTTTTCCTTTTAATTTTTTTTGGCTAATCGCATGTGGCATGCTCCCGAATATTCAGCAGGTTCCAGAAGGAAATGGTTCAGGAGTAGTTTGGGATGGGCAAGGTCACATTGTAACAAATTATCATGGTAGGATCTTGAAGAATTACCTGATAATAATCATAATATAAAAGAATATTGTTGTAGGTCTCAAAACAGTAAATGAATGCATCATACATGATTTTGCTTCTTACTGATGTTATTTATGGTGTTAACCAGAAGATAGTGCTTATTACAATGAAGCCAAAATTTTCATTTCGAAAAATACTTCCAATTCATGGGCTTGAAATAACAAAAATGTCAAAAAGATGGAATGGATTGCTAGTAAAATATACAAATGGAGGGACTTAAATTAGATTTAACAATTGTTTCTTTTATTTACAGTAATTGGTAATGCCCTCTCTAGAAATCCAGGTCTTGGGGAGGTCGTTGCACGAGTTAACATTCTAGCATTGGAAGGGTGAGATTTCAGTGCATTCCTAGATAGACTTTTAAACGGTGGCCTTAATGCAGAAATTCATATTTCTCATTTGGTTGAATTTTTTGTAAAAGGTTACAAAAGAATTTTGAGGGTAAGCTAATTGGTGCTGACCGTGCAAAAGATCTTGCTGTCTTGAAGGTATTTTCTGTTTTTGCAAATGATCATTTCGTGGTCACTTTCAAATTGCAATGTCTTAGCACAAGTAGCTAGGTACTGATTTATCTAAATTTTAGGTAGAAGCATCCGAAGATCTGTTGAAGCCAATCTCTGTTGGGCAATCATCTTCTCTAAGAGTTGGGCAGCAGTGTTTAGCAATTGGAAATCCATTTGGTTTTGATCACACCCTCACTGTTGGAGTAATTAGCGGACTGAATCGAGACATTTTTAGTCAAGCTGGAGTCACAATTAGTGGCGGGATCCAAACAGATGCAGCAATCAATCCTGGGAACAGGTTGGTGATTTCATTTTAATATAAAAATCGTAGTTAAGAAGCTCTCAGTTTCCCAAAGTGTTACTGTGAAAATCGTTCTTTTAATCAGTTAGAAATAATTTTATTTTTTTAACTTGAACTGACCTGCTCCTTGTTCTTACTATGGCAGTGGAGGTCCCCTGTTAGATTCCAAAGGAAATTTAATTGGGATCAATACCGCAATATTTACTCAGACAGGTAAGTAATATCATTGTAAAGTCCACCACAGAACTCTAATATATATTCAAATTTGAAATTTGACAAGATAATACGGAAGTTGCGTACTGATTGTCTCAAAATTTAAATGGTTTGGCAGGGACATCAGCCGGTGTTGGGTTTGCCATCCCATCTTCAACTGTACTCAAAATCGTGCCTCAGTTGATTCAATATGGAAAAGTAAGTATAGTTGCCAAGTATTTTCAAAGTTTGAACTGACTGGCACCAACCCCTCGGTTTTATTATATAATGTTCTTGGTGGTTCTTCACTGGTTCATCCATTGTAGGTTGTTCGAGCTGGTTTGAACGTGGAGATTGCTCCAGAGCTAGTTGCAAATCAACTCAATGTTCGATATGGAGCTCTCGTTCTACAGGTATACCTGTAGATTTTAGGTTGCATTGCATATCAGTTAATATCTCTGTCCGTCATATTCACATCCATCCATGGACAGTTCATTTCCTGATTGTTCGATTCACCTTATAATGCTGCAGGTCCTTAAAAATAGTGTTGCAGCAAAGGCTGGCCTGCTTCCCACCACAAGGGGGTTTGCAGGGAATATAGTACTCGGGGATATCATCGTTGCAGTTGACGACAAACCCGTGAGCTGTCCCTTACTCAAATCTTACCATCTTTCCTCTCCATGCATTATAACATGCTTCTGTTAAATTTACAAAATCAGTAAACTGTATCCAATGATTCCTCCTGGACGTAATGCAAGAGCTTGTATCGACATTGTTTGCTCTTGTTTTCCATTTCGTTAAGAATGAAAATTAAAAATGGACAACCATAGCTCGACAATCTAAGCCTTTATACTCGCGAGATCTACCGAAACTAATTTATTTATTGATGTTATGTTATGTTATGTTATAACAGGTTAAAAGCAAAGCAGAGTTCAACAGAGTATTTGATGAATATAATGTGGGGGATCAAGTAATTTTAAAGATCCAGAGGAACAGTGAAAAATTGGAGGTTCCTATAACGTTAGAGGAAAAGAGTTCATGACTTGGTGTGCTGATAATTTTTACTTGCTAGTCAGCCAAGCATTTTCTTCAGTTGTAAAACGAAAGGCAACCCCAAGCTAACAGGGCTCCCTGCTTTGCTAGGGTTGGGGGGGGGGGGGGGGGGGCGGCGAACGTCTGTCGTAAGCATTTTCTTCAGCTGTATCTTAGTAATGTTAATTTTGCTCCATTGTTTGATGTAAAATGAAGAATTACTGCATATAATTAATGTAACCACAGTAATTAGTAAGCTACTCATACCAGGAAAATGGGCTTTTACTATGGCCCAAATATGCTGTTTTGTGTTGATCCAAGAAACCCACGAACCCTTTTTAGGTCAAGTCCAGTAGTCCATTTGTGTGTGAATAGATGTGAAAACACAATTTTCGTTAATCCGACAAAATATAATTTAAATTAGTAACAATAGTTTATTTTTTTGCTTAATATAATGCTAATAACTTGATATAATATGTCCCCAAAACCCATCAATATGAGAAGGACTTGCATAGGAGGAGTACATCGTTATTATGGTGTCTCGTGATAATAATACAATGACATGTGTAAGTTTTTTGTTGCTTGGTATTATATCATTGACGTTATACATTAAATTTGCAGTGTACTTGTATCAGGTAAATTGTTCTTCGTCAATATTACTTTTTTTTTATTAGTTCTACACGTCACCAGACTAGGTTGTGATCTATCAACTTATTCCTGCACGCAATTTTAATTTAATTGATCTGAGACAAAATTAGTTAATTTAGTTGATGTTAAGAGAAATCCCAAACATTATTTTTATCCCATGTATCAAATTTAGTATTAAGACTAGGTTTGTCATTGTGTTGTCTTTTTCCATTTTGCTTCCAATATTCTAACACCATGTCAGACTCTTAGATATCCCAATCAAATTGACATCACCATTTTCCAATAATAAGTTAAAGTTGGTGTTTCTTTTATAGGATAACAAGTAAAATTATGCGGATTTTCTCCCGTCTTTACAGTGCATGACGACTTGTCTTTAAAGATAAGACACGTTGAAAGGCTAACGTATAAACCATCAGCTAGAGCTTAGACTCTAGGTTATAGACTCGAATTGGTTAATCCGCTTTAATCTCATCAAATTTTGGGCTCTAGAGGGCTTGTTAAATCTTAAATAATCAATGAGATCAACGTTGAAGAAAATTAAGTAAAAACGAAATTTTTGTAATCATTATTTTCAAAAAGATAAAGACGGCATGCAGATAGAACTTCAATCCAAAATCCCCAATCCAAGGAATGACTTTAAGATTTTGATAGAGTAATAATTTGATGGTGACTACTGCATGTATGGAGCCCTTTTACAAGTCTCTCAAATTAATGATAAGGTCTGTACAGGAACTTAGCACGTAAGCAACAAGACAGTATTCTTAGATTATTTTATGTCATAAATATTGAAGGAATGATGCTTTCAAAGATGTTTATCTTAATTAGTAGTTATTCTAAAACATATTAATTATAATGATTAAACATATATGTGATTGAGAATGTTGATAATGACGGGATAAATCATTAAGTTGCTGTTTGATTATAATGATTAAACATAATAAATGCAAGCTGATTATCTCATTTGTTCGTGTACAGTTGATATTATTGACTCCTATCCTAGAAAACCAATTGAAAAGTTAACCCTAGTTTTTATTGGGTTAGGATAGGAACAAGTTGAAAAGTGAGTAGTAGGAGTAACTTGCCGATCAAGCTCAAATATTTAGGAATCATCAATTTTTTCAGCCCTTAAAAAACACAAAGATTTTCTTGTATTCAAGAAAATTGCTAGACTTGAGCTTAGTGATGGAGTCAGGATTTTAGTCTAGAAGGTGTCCAAAAGTCTCAATCCAAAACGTTGTCCTGATCTTACAAAATTTACTCTGTCGTGTGTCGAGCAATTGATCACCATCGTTTGGATCTGGTATCGTGTCGTCATCATCGTCCAATGATCCTTAAGCATCTCGGACTTTCTTCCTTTCTCTTCATAGATGACAAGCAACATATTGTTTGGACTCCATAGGAGTCGCCAAACTTAAATCAAACCTGATGAACGAAATTAAAGTAAAAACGTCGGATTAAGGTTTTGAACCTTGAAAATCAATAACATAACAATAAACTTTTCTGCGTGAAAAAAAAATGTCAGGATGGGTAAGTTATAAGTATCAAACTTAAAAATACGCATTGTTAACCTTGCATTTATATCAGTCCAACCTGAGATGTCCTCAAATTAAGTGGAAATAACTACATGTGAACCAAACAAGGGTTTATATTTGGTGCCCTTGGTCAATATAGGTTTGCTTGAAAATTGAAAATGATGTATGGGTTGAAGTGTTGCTTAAAAATTTTAGTATTTTACACAGAATGTAAAGCATTTTCCTAACATTATATATATATATATATATATATATATATATATAATGGACCATGGAATTTGAAGTGGTAAAGGAAAATTGTATTATAATTAGCTACAAAAATCATGCATTATAGTCAATAACATTGATCTAAGTTTTGTCTGATATGGAACATAGTTGCGTTAATTAGAGAGTTGATGTTTGCAAAGAAAGAGGTTAGAAAACTTGGATTAGAAGAGTTTGATCCAAATTTCAACTTAGGTTGCACGCATGGGTTCCAAATCCAAGGTCAAGCAACAGACAACAAGGGTTGCAAACGAGGATCTATATATGGGGAATTTCACTATATTTGAGTCTCCAATTGCCACATATATACATAATTGACCTAAAAGGATCTTCACCAATTAATTAGTTAATGCTTCATGGCTTGCTATTTATGTAGCAGACATGGTTAGCAAACTTCAGCAACCGACAATTAGTTTAAATTTAACTCGATGATCTTAGCATCTCAATTTTAGCTTGATTACTTGTCCAGAGACAAGATTAATGCCAGTAGCTCTTGTTGAAAATATAGTGGTTGACATGTGAAAGTCACACCGTCACGTATTGTTACTAATTGATATTTTATGGTTCATCACCGATTTCGATTATAATCGGTGAATGACATGTACGTACGTGGATTGGTAATAAAACGTAGAATAGAAAGATCAAAACAAAGCCAAGCGATCTCAATTCTTTGGAAGAAATGCAGCTTCTCAAAACGGGTGTCTGGAAAGTACCAAAAGGATTTTTCTTTTTGGCCAGTGAGGTTACCAAAAAATTTGGAAATTAGGAAGTTTGGATTCCCATGTTCGTGAAATCAAGGGGATTGACCTATGCCTTCTCATTTCTTAATTAAGTAATGCATTGAGAAAACTAAGGCGGATTCATTGTTTCATAGTGTATGGATTTCAAGCCAAACAGAAAAGTTTTCAATATTAAACAATATGCTGTATATATATACTTTTTATTTTTTTTAAGTTCAACAGTCAAAACTTAATAAAGGAATTAAATAAAATTTACAGGGACTTATACGTTTGGATGACACGTCAATATGTTTTGATATTGACATGTTATCTACTGTTATTGTTGATTCGACATTATATTGAAAATTTGTTGTGTTCAAAAGAAGAACTATTAATTTTGGATACCATGCCAACACGTTTTCATATTGACATGTTATCTACTATTATCGTTGATACGATATTATATTGACAATCTAGTGTGCTCGTAGATGCTGTAATTTGGCAACAAAGTAGTTTGATTCAAGAATCCACTTGATATTATTCAAGATCTTCTAATTCAAGATTTTATGCAACTTTCATTTGATGTTACTAATATATCACCTTTTTTTAAAATAAAATAAAAGTATTATATTACTATACTTCATTAATTTTGGAAGACGAAAAAAATCTGTGAATAGTTATTTATTTATTTATTTATGTAAAATCAATAGAAGAGCAGATAAACTCTCTGAATATGATTCCAATATTGAGCAGTACCTACCAGATATGATTTTTTCACCCGTTTGCTTTTTGTTTTGATTGTATTGTGTTTTCATCTTGCATGCATGTAACTTAAAAGGTCAGATGACATCACTGGTCAAACCCTAACCCTAGTAGTTGAACTGCCCTTTGTGGAACAGTTTGGTGAACAGTCTGAATTTACCCTAAATGGAGAACTGCCCCTTGCCTAATAACCTAGTCATCACCGCAGCACATCAGCTACAGTATTCTTGTAATTTCTGGATTTCCTGGTAATCCAGTAGAAGTATATCATTTTACCAATTTACCATGCATCGTCTCAGTGTGTAATTAAAGATTAGTTCCGGTGTTTTATTTTGCATGGTGGCTTTTTCTTGAGCTAATCCATATTATTATACCATAATCACTGGTTTTGGATATATCTTAAGACTAAATCATCAGATGACATGTCACGTTTTCATATTTGGCAGATGAGGGAATTGAAGAGATGACATTTTTGGATCTTGGGATGATAGGAAAAGAAATTTCTATATAATTGCATAGATCTGTCTTGGATTGACTATAATTTTGAGCTTTCTGGTATGGGAAGTTGGTCCATAATTTACATGCAACAACCAAGTTTTATCCTACCAAATGAGGTCGGCTGTATGAATCCTAGAAAGCCACTGCATTCGATTTTGCATCAAGTCTTTCGTTAGCTCCAAATACTCCATATCTCATTTTTGGTCCATAATTTACATGCTTAGCAAAAAAAAAACAATTTCAGCAAAGATTATTTAAAACGAGGTAGTAAGCCAAAAATAAAGATTATATTATTCAAATAAATTATAATATTATGACAAGGAACGTCTGTTTGTCATTTTGCCTATGGTGGTTTGAAGATAAAAAGGGTTGGTTTCTATAAACTGAGCCACGAGGATATGTGAAAGCAACTTGGAATTTAAAATTCCAAGAATTGGTTGAAAGTTGCAGACTCTTTGAGATCCTTAGTTTGGATTTAAATAACCCCTGTCCTCCTTATGCAGTTCAAGAAGCACACACCAACTTAAATAAAAAGCACTTATAATTCAATAATAATCTCATTCACTTGACTACTTCTCAAGTTTTTCTTGGTAGCTGCTCTTATAAGAGTTGAAACCCTCAGCTTCAGCTATACCAAAATAGTGATTTTCGTGCAGACCTACTTCTCTCCATTTTAGTCACCCTGAAAGGGCGGCCGAAGCTCCGGATTCAGACTCCTCCTCTGGTGGCACATAATATATAGCTTTGGATGAAGTAAGTAGTGAGTTTTAAATCGCAAGTGCTTTCAAGAACTAGCTAGAAGTGCTTATCCAAAAAGCTTAAGCTGTTCCACTATTTTATAGAGATAATATTTCTTAAGACTTTGAGAAGGAAAAGTATGGAGGAGAAGAACGAGATGGAAAGGGTTGATGATGTGATATTACCTGGTTTTCGGTTTCATCCGACGGATGAGGAGCTTGTAGGGTTTTACCTTAAGAGAAAAATCCAACAGAGGATTCTTCCTATTGAGCTGATTAAGCAAGTTGACATTTATAAATATGATCCGTGGGATCTTCCAAGTAAGTTAACTTGTCTCTAATTCATTCTTACAAAGTGCTTTTTTAGTTTGGATTTTTAAACTATTTGCCCTTTTCATGTACTGGATCTCTCATGTTTATGGCCAATTTAGAAAGGCTACAAGTGTTCAACAAAAAAACGCTTCTAACTATGTTTAACAGAAAAACTCAAAATTTTATGACAGCGTTCTTTGTCAACCTAGCAGGTGTTTCTTGAGGAAGCACTTAACTTTTCAAAATAAATTTCAACATATTTCTTAATTTCTTCTTGCTTTTTGCTTAACTTTTCAAGTGAGCTTATAGCAACTGTTTTAGTTCTTATGACTGAACTTATAAGTTGTATTTCATCTGTGTAAGCAGAGCTGGCAAGTACTGGGGAGAAAGAGTGGTACTTCTACTGCCCGAGGGACCGAAAATACCGGAACAGCGCTAGACCTAATCGAGTCACAGGAGCCGGGTTTTGGAAGGCTACCGGAACTGACCGGCCTATCTATTCTTCCGAAGGCACCAAGTGCATAGGGTTAAAGAAGTCCCTTGTGTTCTACAGAGGCAGAGCTGCTAAGGGGATCAAAACTGACTGGATGATGCACGAATTTCGGTTACCTTCTCTCTCAGATTCAGCTCCACCAAAAAAGCTCTTAGATAAAAGCCTCCCTCCAAATGTAAGTACTCGTTAAAATTTTGGACACCAAAATAAAATAATCTGACTATGAAACTATCGTCTATTTTTTATTAAAGAACTGACTGTCGATATGTCATAATTAATGGTTATATCTTTCTAGTCAATATAACGTGCCTAACATGTTATCGCTCAGCTGATTAAAATACTTCATGGTGTGCAGGATTCATGGGCAATTTGCAGGATTTTCAAGAAAACAAACTCCATGGCACAGAGAGCACTTTCTCACTCTTGGGCCTCTCAGTTTCCAGAGCCTACAGCGTCTAATTTATTCACTCAGCAGTTCAGCTCGGAGAACATGTCCTGCACAACTGACATGGGATCAAACATGCAGTTTTGGAACAACAATGACTTGCAACAACCATCTAACACAAGCTTCTCTGCCTTCGATACTCTTCCTTACAAACCAATCAACCCTACCGTGTCGAAACCCTCCATTTTTGATGGAGAGTTTCCCAATGGCTTCATGTTCTCGCCGGTCGAAATGTCAGGACCTATGAATCCTGCATTAATCGGCGATTTGAGCAACCCCGCTGGGAGCATAGACTTTGATGGTTCACAGCAGCAGTTCACCGGCTTTTCGATCGGTTTGCAGCAGCAGGATCAGTTGCAAGGAAACATAGGGACATCAGAAAATGAAGGGGGATTCCGGAAGAACGTGAGTAGTAGTAGTACAAGCCAGTGGGGAAGCAGCAGCATCAGATCAATTGGATTTCCATTCAGTTTGGCTTCAGATGATGAGGCTTGGAAGCCAACTCTGCCTTCTGATTCACCACCCTGTCCTAGTAGCTATTCTACAAACAAGTGCTACACTTGATTCGATTCATTTGCGGACGAGAAAATATTTGGTAGGGCTGCCTAATTAGGGCAACTTTCTAAGACAGAGAAATCTCATACTTTTATAAAAGGTGTTTGCACATGTCGTGAGCCGGGCACCCCTACCCAAGTTTTTCTCCTCTCGTGGTTTACCTGTTGTAATGATGCAGCTAGTATCAAAATCACACACCTAATGTGTCATTGTACAGTTTCCTACATTCCAATCAGACAAGTTTAAAGCAAAATATATGGAAATTCTTTCATGCTACGTATCATTAAACTCTACGACCATTGGATGACCTAGATTGATTTGGATTATTACTTTTATTGTGGTTCTGTGAATCTACACCATCCAATACTCGTAGCATTTAATGATACGTAGCATGGAACTGGAACCCAAAGTATATTGTAGTACACCTTTTGAGTATTTGAATGTCTAATTAATTAAATTGATGAGTTTTTTAGTCAAAGTAGTGTAAATGTGGCTTACATATCAGCCAAGTTACGAGTTTCTTGCTTCACCATGTCATCAATTTAACGAAAATTGAAATAATTCATAAGACAAAAAATTAATTGGTACAATTTTAAATGTGAAAAAATTAAAAATTCATGACCAATTTTGAAATTCACTCCAAAAATGAAAGGTGTAAAACGTAGTTAGCTCAATCTCATTCTCATATATAAGAATCGATATGTACTATTGACCCTATAGGGTGTATACCTATTATTAGGCCCAAATGAAACTCAAGCCCGTAACCTTAAAACGACCTAAAGTAAGAAAAGAAAGATTGAAAAATCAGCCTCACAAAGTCAAAAACCCAAAAGCAGCTTCTGAGGTTTTAGCTGGGGAAAGGAAAAGGACCCTCGCCGGATCCTTTCCTAGAGATCGTTCATCGTACATTCAAAAATCATTTTAAAATTAAAAATTTAAAGTTAAATATAAATAGTACCTAACGAAAAACTGACTATAGGATCCCTAGGATCCCAGGAAAAGGATCCAGCGAAAACCCTCACCAGCAAAAAATAAGCTGATGTGGCAATAATCAAAGTAAAATTAAATATGCATAATAATTGCTCACAAAATTAGACTTATATCACGATAATTTGATTTTACCGCGATTGGCATGTGGGAAAAGTAATATCGAGTGAAATTGAATCATAAAACAGATAAACTCACGGTAATTACTGTTGTATATGTCACCTTTCATAGAAGTAGCTACATTGCAAGACAAAATAAGGATTGTGAGGACTTTGATAGTTCCCTTCTGTATTCAGATTCTATCCTCCAAAATATCAACAAAACGAGTTATATATATATATATATATATATATATATCAGTAGAACGCTTCTGCTATCATTTTCTTTCCTTCTTCTAAGTGATATATGGCTACTGCTCTACGGCAAACTCTACGGTTTTGACCCGAGTCCAAAAGTATTTTCTAGTGTGGCGGGAAGGAGCCGCTATGCCCAACCCGCCTTTAACCTCTTTACCTTTTTCCGGGTGCATATTTACAGTTTACCTGCACCCTCATACTATGCGTCTTCAGCTGTCATCTGCCTTCCACTTGCAGCATTTCTCCCCCTCTATGCACGGGGACCTCGAGAGCAAATGATTTCATCTGTTACCGGTCATCAGTGGAGATGTCTTCTGCACGAATGGACTACAAAGAGGGAGAAAGACAAAACACTATTAGGAAAACAAGATAAAAAAACAATCAAAGTGTTAGGCAAGTGGAATCATCTTTGATCTTACGTTCGGAAAAGACCAGGTGGCATAGGCAAGAACTCATCATTCCGCGGAAGTGAAATGAGTTTGTGTACTTGCGCATCACAAACCACGCATTTATGCACAAAATCACCGGCAGCCAGTATGGCCTGCACTTTGCAGTCGCTGCACCACAGCAAGTGTTGGCAGGGGAAGTTGGCCCATGACATCTGGTTCTGGTTGCAGCCAAAACACTTTCCCTCCAAGATGCTTTCCTTGTAGTTCTGCGTCCATATGAACACTATATATGAACTCCTTAACAATGTATATAAAATCGTAACGTTTAGTTCACTGGCTACTGCTCTCACCTTGTAGAAATCAAATTCACGAAGGAAGAACCCCGAGGATTTGTTCCTTTTTCTGGTAAGGGCCTCCAAAACCAAATGCCGCTGTGGATCGCTAGGCTTAGTGCTTCCTGTATTCTCTACAAGCTGTCCTCTTACTTCTTGCACATCATAATCTTTTCGACCATGGAATACAGGATCTGGCTTCAAGAATTGCAGGACCGTTGAATGCTCCCATTGGGATGTTGTTTCCTTTCCTGAGGTTACTTCAGGGTTCCCAGAGGAGGGTTTCTCTTTAGGGTGCCCAAAGTTTCCAGCAGGATCATCAACCGAAAACTCCTGAAGACGCTTTGAATCACCGCCATCATTAGTTGGAATGTCCTGAACACACTTTGGATCACCAACATCATCGGTTGGAATATCCTGAAGGCACTTTGAATTTCCAACATCATCCGTTGGGAGGTCTTGAAGACACTTTGAATCACCAACATCATCCATTGGGAGGTCTTGAAGACACTTTGAATCACAGCCAGCCTCAACTGAAATGTCATGAAGACATTTTGAATCCCCACCATCATCAGTTGGTGTAGAAAAAGGGGAACTGCAAGGCGTTTTGAATGCATGACAAAGGTTGTGGTGACGCCTGGGATTTGGTAGGAGGACCATGTGACTGAGAGATCCGAGTTTTCCAATAGGGACATGCTTAATGGTACATAAGTTGGAGAAAGATTTGATGAAGTCACTGAGCTTAGAGAAGCCAATGTGCGAATGATCCAGTTCTAAGCCAACAGAAGCCCTGAAATCACTTTTCAGAGAGGAGAGAGCATATTCTCCAACCGTGGGCTTTGGCAGACGTTGTAAGAAGCGAGGAAACCACTTCTTGAAAGCCTTTAGCCATACAGGCATGCTTTTATCCTTGGGGCTGCTGGTATTATGTGCTTGAGGGGATGTGTTTGGTTGGCCATGGACTACCTTATCAAGCCAAGAACCTTGTTTGGGTTTATTTGCTTCCATAATCATCTCGTTGGACAACACCTTTGCTGGAAGTGGAGATTGGCAATTGCAATTCTTTTGTTCTTGATGTCGAAGTGCCATTTTCGCTGACTCAGATGCCAATTTTGGTATTAGGCTTTTTATTTCTACCGGCTTGCCTGCCATGGTGATATAGTGTGCTTGAACAGCTGCAGAAACAGATTTCTCCTCTTTAAATGTGACAAATCCAAAGCCTCGAGAGTGTGTCTTGTTTTCCATTTGAGCTAAAATGACTATGGCATCCTCCACCGGCCCAAATTCTATTTCAAAAAACTTACCCAACGAATCTGATTCACAAAGTAACATATGAAAATTATGTCATCCAGAGAAATAGAGTTGATTATATATATGTTAAACAAATCATTGATAAATGCTTGAGAGTATTCATAATTCATAAGACTTAAAGCTTTTTGTATGAAAGTTTCTTAGAGTGGTGAGATTAACCAGAGTCCACTGAAGGAGGAAGTCCTCCTACAAAGATGCGCTTGAGGGCTAATGCTTTATCAACAGGAGAATGATTATGGGCTGCTTCATGCTTCACTTTCCGATGCTCCTCCACATCATGTGAAAAAAAGCACTTAGATCCTCTGACACATCCGCGAGAGGAGTCAAAGTATTTGCAAATCTCCGCTTTGCTGCTGGAGTGAATATTTGTAGCATGCACAAACAAGTATGGAAACTTGAGAACAAGCTAACAGATTTAAGGACATACACATGCACAACCACTTACATGCTCACACACTCACACACAAGCACATAACTTGAATGTACCTTTCAGTGGCGGTGTCTTCATATTGCATGGTTAGAAGTGCTTCGTAGGTGCTTGAGAAAGCCTCATTGACTCGTGAACAAGCATGACATTTATGTTGATTGGTGTCTGCAAAATTGAAAATCGATAGTAAGAAATGTGAAACAAATGTACAATTGATAGAGTTGCTTCATTATTTCCTCACATACACATTTTGAAAATCAACTTACTGAGGCTAACACTGGTCGGGTTCAGCAACATGAAACGCATGTCTTGCGAGTTTGTCAGGTCAATAGGTCTTTGTCTACTGGTTATGTTAACAGTTTGCAGACATGGAGATAAACGTTAGCATTTGAAGTTTGAATTCTGAGAGCCAGTTTCAAATTGGCAAATACAGAATAAACACTAACAACATTGAACTGGATGAGTTGGTTCAATTGTTTCTTACCGAAGATTGAGAATTTCACTATTTGCTCCCCAGCTCAAAAGAAGTTCAGCGCACTCCATGTTGTCATTTCTCACAGCAAAGAACAGTGGGGTTTCTTTAATTTCTGTCTTATACTGGACACCTTCTGGGTCTTCCAACAGAAGGACCTGCCAATTGGCTCAAAGACCATATAAGTGACTTCCATGAAAACTTAAAGTTGCCAACTAGTTTTGGCTGCCAAAAAGTTGATGCTTTAAGAAAATTGAAAACTATGCAGAAAAGAACATATGCAATACCTGAAGTGCCTCTGTGTTACCACTACCAGCAGCAATATGAAAGGAAGTTAATCCTAATTTGTTCCTCTGGCTCACTCGTGCCCCATGCTTAATGAGAAGCCATAAAATTCTGAAACAAGAAATCAATCAAAATTTATAAAGGCAATTAACTCTATGCATCTGTGTGTGTTAGAGAGAGAGAGAGAGAGAGAGAGAGAGAGAGACTTGATCTGCTGTGGATGCAACAATCTCGACAGTTTGAGGGTCCAATGAAGAGCAGAATTTCCTTCTGCATCATCAGCATCATTTACATCTATATTTGTCTTCAGAAGCAGACGAATGACGGCTTCATCTCCTGCCTATCCAAATTCCAACAAGTTTCAAATCACATATCACAGTAAAACCCCAACAGCACACAGTGACACGTATATGAAGCATATCACAAATAAAGCGATGCCCTTCAGTTAGCAACTTTTTTCCTTTTCATGCAAGATTGAGTAGCAATGCATTTCCTTCTGCATTGTATTTTAAGTTACCGTGCATGCAGAAAAACTAACTAGTTGGAAGATGATACCCTTCTCATGCAATGAACAGGAACGAATTTTACCAACAAATACCCTAAACCCTAAATTCAAAAGAGGGATTGTCCCTGATAAATTCAAAATATGTGTCCCGGATGACTGTTATGAAACTCTGTCTGGTCCATAGATATGAGTAGTTCAAAAATAAATGTTAAACAACGTCGTACTCCTTTTGTTTCGTCTACAATGGCTCTATTTGATAGCTTATTTCAAAGTATTTGGTATGGTATTTATTACCGCTTGTGTATTTGTTTCATGCCAACTACTCCATTCTGATCATGCAGAAAAACTAACTAGTTGGAAGATGATACCCTTCTCATGCAATGAACAAGAATGAATTTTACCAACAAATACCCTAAACCCTAAATTCAAAAGAGGGATTGTCCCTGATAAATTCAAAAGCTGTGTCCCAGAGGACTGTTATGAAACTCTGTCTGGTCTGTAGATATGAGTAGTTCAAAAATAAATGTTAAACAACGTCGTACTCTTTTTGTTTCGTCTATAATGGCTCTATTTGATAGCTTATTTCAAAGTATTTGGTATGGCATTTACATACACACACATATACATACCTAATGCATTCTTACCTTCTCTTTAGTGTAATAATATAGTCCTCACTAGTTCTATTTGGGAAGCAAATTGCTTCCCTTCAAAATATTTAGAGACAATTTGACTTCATTGAATGAGGCACGTGCTTCACATGTTTTTCTTAAAGACAAACAATATTTAAACAAAAACAAAAGAAACAGAGAAAAGAAAGACACCAAGGCCCACAACACAAGACCAAGCCATAAAAAGAAGCCTGAGGCAGGCAGACCCAAATGTAGGCACAAAAGAGACCATACACAGAGGCTAAAGGCCCAGACCCCAACCACTTATAACTACCACACCACATCAGCACCTGGAAGAGAAGAAAACAAGGATTGTTTGTTTAGTGGGGTCGTCAATTCCAGCGTAATCCATTACAAATCCCAAAACGAATGTGTTCTTCGCATAGTCTCCATCAAGCATATCACCACAATCGAGGTTCAACTTTCCCTTTTTCACAAACAAAACTTCAAACTGGCCTCCGGATCACGTGTTCCGTCGCATAGTAAAGTTTTACACATTATAGTTCTCCAAAAAAAAAAAAAAAGTTTTACACATCATATGGTACCCTTGTAGCACAAAAGTAGAGAACATTTCGCTCACTACTTTTTAAGTTTTAAGTTGAGGCGAGTATATTTAAAGTCTCACTCATATTAGCTACTATTATTATAATTTAGGGATATTTTTTCCTTATAAATAGGATAATTTAAGTTAAAAACATTACAACGAGTTCCATACTAATTTATTCGTAACATATTATGCGATCCAAAGACTAAATCTTCTGAATTCAAAATTGATATGGCATTTCTATGACCCTAATAAGTGATTGACACGTATTTATTATCTTAATTTATCTTAATTTTGTTTTCAATTTTATTATTTTAAATTTAATATATGTTAAACACGTATTGAGACCACATAGAAACGACATCTATTTTGAGTACATAATATTTAATCTCTGCTGTCCATCTGCAATCATTCCTCAAGGAAAATCACACTCATCATTACGAGGCCACCACTTAACAATAAAAATGCACTAACAAAAATATGGTCGTTTTCCTTTCACGGTTTGATGGTTTGAGAACTTTTCTTTTGTATTATAAATCAACAAAAAGGACAAATTGGAGAACTGTTGGGCTTACCTGGGCTGCTCGGATGAGTGGTGACATCACCTTCTTATCCGTACCACTGCTGGGAGCAACAGCTCCGAAGAGCTGAAGCAGCTCTATCTCGTGAAGCAGAATCCTCCTTTTCTCGGCATCGTCGCTCTCCGTGGCGGTCGAGGTGCGTTTGGCCGCCCTCAACGGCGTATTTGAAGGGGCCAGGGACAGAGCTTCCCGTATAACGCACTCGTATATTGTCACCTTCTCTTTGGAACCCGAATCGGCATCGCGCAACTCCAACACCGCTTCGTTCACCTTCTCCGCGGCTACTGTAAGCAGAGCCGCTAAAGCAACTATACGGCCTTCAACGGCGATTGCATATGCCACGTCACCTAGTTCCTTCGTCTTCTCACTGAGAAGTCTCACAGTCGTCAAATCCTGAGACGGAAAAAAAAATTAAATTCACCAAATTGAAGTGAGGTTTTTTTGTTAACATTTAAATTGCCAGCTTTTTCATTTTCTAGGAAGCCAAACAGGCCAAGAAAAATAAAAATAATCACCAAAACAATTTTAAAAAAAATAAAAACCTTTTCACCAAGAACAACAACCAAGTCCTCAATGGTGTAATCATCCGGAGTCCAAATCACATCGATCCTGAAAATCAAAATGCGAATTAGGGTTTATCATAATTCGGAAATTAATTATAAATTACTTTAAAGGACAACGGGACAAGAAAGAAAAAGACAAAAAAATTAGAAACAGGAACAGTTAATTAATAAAAATGTTGAAATAGGTCAAAAGAGGACTGAAAAGGAAAAAGCAGAATTTCCATAAGAAGCAACATGTCCAGTGGGGTTTATGGGGAAGGGATCACCTTTTACCTTTGAAGGCAATCAAATTCTAAAAACGACTGTGTTTTGGGACGTTGTAATTGGTTGTTACCTGCTGTTAGAGAGAGACAGGTCTAGAGCAAGCTGTGCGCGTCCGTCTCGTGTCCTCAGGCCCGTACGAACGTGTTTCTTTAGCAAAACCTCCACGCACCTCGCCGCGTGAGCCAGAGCCGCCGTGTGCAGCGCTGATTTCCCGGAATCGTCGAGCTCGTTCACCAGCGGTGTCGCTCCGAGCTCTCCGGCTAGCAATGCCGACGCGCAGTCCGGTGAGTCGAAGTTGCAGCAGAGGTGGAGGAGCTTCGACACCGTGCTCCGATCAATCGCCTCCCCGGACGCCTCCGCGAACCGCTTCGCGTGAGTCACGAGTTGTGCCTTGTTGTCTCGGAAAACCGAGTTGATCAGGAGCGATTCGGCTTCCACGAAGTCGAACCGTTCGCTCTTCGCGCTCCGGAGATCGTCGCCGGCCTTGGACGCGACGTTTTCGTCGTGATTGTAAGAGAAATAGGTGCATTTTGGAAGCGAGTTGGTCAGGAGCTCCGTCGCTCCAAAATTTTGTATTTCCTGCGATTAAGTAGGACTTTCAGTACATTTTCTCAAGAAAATCAAGATTAAATTAAAGATAATCAGATTAATCAAGCTTAATCGAGATTAAGAGTTCGTGGCGCACCAGATCCATCAGAAAACCCTAATTTCTGAGCGCGGATCATAAACCTCTGGACCGCCGGAGCAATGCAGCAGGCATTTATCGGAGTAACTACACGGCGGTTCGTATGCAAGCTTTGAGGTGGTAGCGATGGCGAAACCCTAGATTTAGGTTTACAGTGAGAGGCGTTTGGACGCCGTGGAAATGTTTCAGTGTCTGGTCAGTCCGGTCTTTTCACTCTTGAGTCTGAGGAAGCAGCGGAGAAACGAAATGGGAGGGAAGCGGAGGGCCAGTCCGTTACTTATAGTGGCGGACTTCAGACAGTTAATTAAACTCGGTTTATGATCCAACGGAAATTAATAATTTTTTTATTTTTCCATTTACTTTTTTTTTTATTTTTGTAATATAAACAATAATAGGTGGAAATTTAGACTGGGCCTCGTATTAATTTTTGTAATACAAACAATAATAGGTGGAGATTTAGACTAGACCACACTATAATTTGATATTAAATTCGTCATCCGTTAGAATTGCTCGCCACTCTCCGAGGTCAAGGATGGAGTCAAACCGTCGTTCCAGGAGTTGCAGTCCGATACATTTCTACTATGTTACCTAGCCAAACCGCCACCTCATGTGCCAAAGACTTGAAATCTTCGATTATAAGCGGAAAGGAATAATAGTAGATTATAATACTAAGTGACCATTTATCTTTTGTGTTTAGATCTACCGTAAGATATATTTCTTAATTTAACACATGTATACGCGATATGAACAACCCACTCGTATAACACATTGATTTATCACTAATGTATATTATAAGTCAATAATATTTTAACTTTATTATTCGTTTATTGTACAACACGTAACAGTGTGAACATCACATTGTAAACTTTTCCAAAATAGCACGTCAAACAAAAATGGATAAATACCTAGTTGCTGCCCAAAACCCAGTGGGGCCTATGTCAAGTTTTTGGCTTTAACTTAGTCAGCAGCAGAGTTTTGTTTCACAGTATGCCAAATTTAAATTTAGTATGGATACTATGGTCTATAGTTTTTCAAACGCCATATTTGTCTCAGTTATTTATTTGGGCAGTCTTGAAATAACGCGTGATGTGCATTAAAAGAAATATAAAAAAAAAACAAAGAAAAACACAAGTTTATTTGAAAAATGATAAAATAATTTATACTGGATTTTTCTAAATTACGAGAAGAATTTGAAATGAAAGGGTTCGCTTTGACCGTTAAGAGTAGATAACTGAAGAAAGTTTGAACTGGTGATACATTGTGTTGAAAAAAATGATACCTCACCTTTGGATTAGTTCTTTAAATCAGCAATGAAAGCGTCATAGCTCATTGATCTGGCTCCATGGCACAGAAAATGTTTCATAGCTCGAGCGATTCACGGAAGCGAAGTCCAATCTTACGAAATTGGGTGATTGTTGCACACAAAAATTTCAATCTGAATCAATGGAGTCTAATTTGAAACTAGCTTGCCCGTTAATTGTCACTCCTTTTTGTTGGTAATATTTGTAAACGCATGGCCCCATTGATTTTCAAAAGAAGCAAGTTTTTGTTCTTCCTAAACAAGTTAGGGCAAACGAAAAGGGGAAAGTAGTACAAAAACCGCACTCCCGCTAGGAAAACTCTGCTAACTATAAAAACTTAGGGCATAGAACCCAACCAAATGTTGCAAACCACACTACAATTCTTTGCGAATCTGAATCTGTTCCAGCTGAAGCTGCTCGTTCATATCTTCGTGCGAATTCCAGATCGATACCATGGCGTTGCAAACAAGGAACACATTGCTTCGAGTTGTTGATCATATGACATTTGATCCGAGCAAGCGTAACCATCATGCTTCTCAACTTCTGCAGCATATGCTCCAATCTCAACGCCTCGCCTTCCTCAAACAACGTCGCAATTTAAGTCCAAGTGACCGGAACTTTTTCAATTCGAACTTTCCCACTTATTACAAACTAAATAGGCTTGATTGTGTTGGATCGATTCAAGGTTGGTTGATCATGGTCAATGTTGAATGTTGGAACGTAGGGAGTTTTGGTGCTTTCGCAAATCCTTGGTCGTCGTTCCATTTGCTACCCGATCAGCGTAGTGGTGATCGTTTTTCTAGTGTTAACTTCTTCTTCGATCCGATATCAGGAGATGAAGTTATGCTTCCATCTCAATCCACAGTTCCATGTGAGGGCAGCGACCGGCCTTCCTTCTTCAAAAAAGTAGTAGCCTCTTCAGCACCAACAAGCCCGCATTGTCTCGTGGCAGCCCTATGTTGGCAAGGCCGGCTAGCGTTCTGCAGACCGACCGATCAATCATGGACTTTCGTTGATCAAGGCAAGGCCAGAGGGGTCGAGTTTTGCGACATAGAAATAATTAACGGGAAACTACACGCTGCATTAAGGAATGCGCCGGAGTTTTTAGTAGAGTTCAACATTGAACTAGACGTCGCCCGCCCTCCTGCCTATTTCGCTGAAAGTTTGCATATGCTTGAACCTGTGCAAATTCCTTGCCATATTACGACAAGCGATCGAGGGCTGAAAGATTTGACGTCAAAGGAACTGTGTATGAAGAATGTTCTTCATCGGAGTTATAGCTTTGACCTCGAGGAGGATGAAGTAGTTCCCTGGACCGAGGTCAGATTTGATGATGATTCCACTACTGCTCCACCTAAGAAGGTTGGATTTAGAGTAAGTCCGGGACCGGAAAACATCAGGAGAGTCTTCAGACAAAACTGGAAAACCACCAAGCGGATGCATCAAACGCAGTGTGGCCGAGATCAAGCTCCTGGCCTCCTTTGCTTAGTTAGATAGTCTCTGCACTTGGCTGCAGAATTTTTTTGTTCGCATTAACAACAACAGATCCTTATCCCACTCGGTTGCATGAATCATAAAACATCATTGCGCTTAACATGTTAATTTTTTAAGTTTAGTACAAATGCATGAGCTTAATTACGTGGTGTCACCTTTAAAGTTTTGAACATCTAGGTATTAACAAATCTAGTAATTTATTAATTCCAATTGTTCAGTTGAATAATTTTTTTGTTATTGGTGAATAATAAATCGACATGCACGTTCCCGGTTTAAGCCCCTTTTTTCACGTACACTTTGTTTCGGGTTTAAAAAATGAGTAGTGCTAGGTAGATCAAATTTTTTAAACCAAATTTGCAAACTAAATGATGTGGTTGTAGATGATTGGATTATTAATTAAGTGTCGATTAACATGTTTGTTTCTTATTGGTGACACGTCATTTGATTTGCAATTTGGTTTAAAAAATTTGATCTTCCTAACATTACTCTTAAAAAAATGGGAGCATTTTTGCTCACCACCATAAACTATGGTGTATGCTCACCATACACCTAATCAATTGACACGTGTCATTTCACTTAACTCTAGTTAACTTTTACATTAAATGTTAGTTTTTCAATTTTGAAAAAACTTAACCAAGATTAAGTGAAATGACACGTGTCAATTGATTAGGTGTATGGTGAGCATACACCATAGTTTATGGTGGTGAGCAAAAAATTCTTTCCGAAAACATACAAAAGGAAGCAGAAAACGGGCTTAACCCGAGGACATGTTGATTCGAAATCAAGCAATTTGATTCATTTATTACACTTTATTGGCCGAAAATTTTGAATTGAAACAGGTAGTATTTGCATGGATTGATTTGGATAAGCATATGTCACAATCCATATTTTTAATGTTTCTTAATAAAAAAACTTATAACAAAAACGTTTACGAGCAGAAGTGCTTTCCAAAAGTTATATTGCGGGAAAGATGAGAAAGGCTAAGTACTTGTGTACTAAAAGAACCGTAAGGGAAAGTTTACGGGGCTTGCAAATCTTGACAAGATTCCCATATTCCCACCAAATCCTATATCAACTAAGGACATGCAGGAGTTGGACAAACCCAATGCATGCAAGCCTGAAGCCACGCACAAAGAAATTGCTCTTTCAATCTCTTAGAACCTTGCATGCTCATCGTATAATATCTTTACTGAATTCCATATACAAACTGCATCATGGTTCTGGGAATAGATTCATTAATCCGGATTGGGAGGAGGATCTATAACTATAAGCATACAATTGGTAATCGGTCGTCGGCTCGAGTTTCCGACGATGATCGGAGCAAGCGTTGCCATTCTCCTGCTCGTCAACTTCCCCGGCTTATGCTCCGCTCCACTAGTCGAAAACTCAACAATACACATCGTAAAGATCATTGTTTTCTCAGTCTAAGCGACGAAAAGATTTACAAACTATCGAGTCCCTCTTGTAATAACGACTGTGTTGGGTCGATCGAGGGTTGGTTAATCGTGGTTGATCATGAATTCGTCCAGCCGGCCGAGGGTTTCAGATCGTTCCAGTCATTGAATAACGAGAGCCGTAGTTCTTTTGGTGCTATCTACTTCTTGAATCCGACATCACGCGAACGAGTTAGAGTTATGCTTCCATCGCAATTCAACTTTCCTTGCGGCAAGGGCAACCAACAGTCCTTCAAGTTCAAGAA
Source organism: Malus fusca (assembly GCA_035220775.1). NCBI lineage: Eukaryota > Viridiplantae > Streptophyta > Magnoliopsida > Rosales > Rosaceae > Malus > Malus fusca. The sequence continues at coordinate 3,494,719 of CM069067.1, read as the reverse complement.
AATAGTAGCCTCTTCAGCACCAACGAGCCCGCATTGCGTTGTGGCAGGACTTTGTTCGCAAGACTTTGACGACCAAAAAAAGGAAAAAAGACTTTGTTCACAAGGCCGTTTGGCAATTTGTAGGCCTACTGATTTATCATGGACTCTAATTGAAGATTGGGATGTCCGAGGGCTCGACTTTTGCGACATAGAAATAATTGACGGGAAATTATACGCGGCAACAAGAGAGGCATCGGAGTTTATCATGGCGTTTGACATCGAAGATGCCATGAAAAACGTTGGTCGTCCTAACTATGGTGTTGAAAATTTGGTTATGCGTAAGCCCGGGCCAATTCCTTTACAAATTTCCACAAGGGACGATGGAGAAATCAGAGACGACGTTTACCTGGCAAAAGATGCTGCATCGAAGGAGCTGTTCATGATTTTCCGCGGTAATAGCTTTGTTCGTGAGAAGGATTCGATAATCTGTTGGTCGGACATCAAGGGTTGTGACAATTTCGTTATTCCGCCGGAGACTTTTGGATTTCAGGTTTTCAGGTTGGAGTGTGCTGGTAATGGTCATGAATGGGTGATAGTTTCGGACCTTGGCGATCGAATATTGTTTGTGAGCAAGGCTAGCAACATGTTCCTCTCTGCAACCGATACTGTTTGCGAGAAGACACTTGAGAGAAACTGCATTTGTTTTGCGTTCGATAATTTCTGCTCGAGTTCACCGTCGAGGGGGCGCGATATTGGGGTGTTTTCGTTGACAAACAAGAGCATCATGAACTTCAACTGCCTCAAGGATTTACGTGGAGAATTAGACGCTCCACCTATATGGTTCACATCAAATAATTGATGACTAAGTTAAATTGCTTTTAGTTAAATTTTCAACATACCTGGCTAGGTTAATTTGTCATCCATTTTAAATTTTAAGTGGTGTTCAAGACGAATGGATACTTTGAGTCTCTAAATAGAGAGACTCAAGGAGGATAGAGACCCCATTGGTGATGCCATAGTATGTATGAACAACCTCTTCTTCAAAAACCGAGATTAAATTATTATGTTCAAGCGTTATTTCTTAGCTGTTGGGGTTTTCGGTAATTTTATTTTCAGTTTGTTCAGTGTTTTTATTTTATTTTTTAAGATCGTAATTCATACAAAAGATTGTTATCAATGAGCACAGTAAAAATGAGTAGGATTCTCTATTTCCCAAATCTACTCCCCTCCCCCCTTCCTCTTTCACAAACTAGGATTCTCTCCTCTCAAAATCTCCTTCCCTTTTCTCTCCTCCTTTCACATTTTCTTCTTTGTCTCTCTCTATAAAAAAATTCAACACAAGATGTTAATGTGGCTCAATCATGACCGTTCAAGTAAGAGGGAGAGAGAAATTTAAAGGGAACAGAATCCTACTCCCTCTTTCACTTTCCTCTTTTCCATTTTCTCTCAATAAAAATGTCAAATACAAAATGTTGACGTGACTTAATCATGACCGTTCAAATAGAAGAGACTGAATTTTCTAGTAAACAGTCATCTGCGCTCTCTCTTCCACCAACTCTCCTCTCACTAATATTCTCAACTCTCAAAATTTGGGCATTATCCTTTTGTTTGTTTCATGCATATCATACGAATCCCTCGAGTGTCACGATAAACTTACCCAAACCAAAACTAATGGGCTTTTTAAGGCCCATTATTCAAGTTCTTATGATGATCCATAATCTCCTGTCTAAAGCCCATCAAAGGGGTTTGCTTCTTATGTGTTCTGGCCTTTTGGCAAGTACGCCCGTTGACCGAAAATTAGAGAGGCCAATATGCCCAAATAATTAGGGAGACCTGTTTATATGAAGAATTTTCCTTTCGTATTACATGAGGAGAAAGATAAAGTAAATGGAGGCAGATTGTCTGCCTTTCTCATCATCTTCTATTTGTGCGGTCACGGTTAAGTCATGTCAACATTTTATATTCCTATTACTTTTTATTTTATTATCTCTATTAAAAAATTAATATAAAATGTTGACGTGGTTTAACCGTGACCGTACAAATAGGAGGGGATAGAAAGGGCATGAGGAAGGGAGGGCAGACAATCTGCCTCCAAAGTAAATGGTTCAGCCCTCTCAAATAATTGGAATTTTACGTTCGTTTTGCTTATCTAATATTGTGGATGTGTCCACGATAAGTGCGAGTAAACATTTGATAATTTAATTTCTAACATAATTTCGTGCATATTGACTATAAATCTACAAAAATTATGATATGTTTGTCTAAATTTTTTCTCGGCACTTAGTGTCAGAATATTAATATTAATAAGAGAATTATTATTAACACTTTAAAATAATTATTTTGTATTCATATCTACCAAAAAAAGGGAATGCAAAATTTCTGCCAGAGAATGCCAACAATTACTTTGATGCCTAAAATTGCTTAAGAAAACAAGTGACACGGAACTACAGTGAGGATGTGAAAAGACTGTAAAGCCCTCACACACAGACGGTAATGACTAAAGAATCATTACAAAACCCTGGCGCTGGTTTTCCCTCGCTTTCCCGACATAAAATCAGGGTTTTGCTTTCTCACGATGGTGGCGGACGCGGAGAAGAAGGCCAAGCTCACTGAGCGAGCTCCGGAGGACGACGCCTATCACTTGGACAAGGAGTTCGTGCTTTCCGTTGAGAAGTTGCAGGAGGTTCAGGACGAACTCGACAAGGTTCTGTAGCCTCTGTTCTCTCCCTCTCTTTCTCTTTATGCTCTGTGTGTGTGTGTGTGTGTGTGTATTGGCAATGTGTATGCATAAAAGTGTCTGTATGTCATAGCTCATAAGCGTGGCTTTCAATTTCAATTTTTTTTTTTGGGATTTTAATCACCTCGCTGAGCTTTTTGTTTTTAGTTTTTATAACATTTTTCCTTTTGTTTTTTGTGGGTTGAGTGGTGTTGGTATCTGAATTTGAATTCGTATGTTCTTGGTATTTTAGAGAATGTGACCTGAGGCATCATCTTCTAGTGAAGATTTTGGAATTCGGGTTTTTTCGAGGTTTGGGAATCGAAACAGGAGAAATTTATGTTCGTGTGAGTGTCTGTTTAGGCTATTTTGCGTTACTTGTGAGTCTTGCAAGAACTTTTTCTTTCTTTTCGTCATTATAAAAGGAAAATCGTGCGTAAGATTGAGTATTTTGTTTCTTTTTTCGTCAGCTTTGCAAGAATCTGTTTATAAGATTGCACATTTCGGGGTAGTAGCATTTACCATTTGTGGGGAATGTAGTTGGCAACGTTATTAGGTCATATCAAGACAGTGTTAATGAATGAATTTCCTATGAGACCTTCCTTTTGGACTTGTTGATTTGTGATAAGGTTATATTAGAATGGTTTGGTTGGTTCATTGGATACAGCTTAAGATATCATATTGGTATATAATGCTGATGAAGCTTGAAATTGCATTGGCACCCCACAGGTTGATGACGAAGAGAGTGACAAGATTTTGGAAATTGAGCAAGAGTATAACGAGATACGTAGGCCCGTCTATGTGAAGCGGAATGAGATAATAAAAGCCATTCCTGACTTTTGGCTAACTTCTGTTAGTGATTCAATCTATTTCACTTCATCTTGCTTAGAATGTTTAATGGTTGATACAGAATTTGCGCATGTGTATAACTTGTGCATTATCGCTCCACGCAGCTCATGAGCCATCCTGTGCTTTGTGATATTTTGAGTGAAGAAGACCAGAAGGTCAGACAAATAGTTTGTTAATGATTACTTTAGCGTAGATTTTCGTTTATCCTCCTATTGTCTTAATTCTTTCAGCTGGCTGGAATCGAACAGTTCTGTGTATTTATCATTTCTGTTCTTTTCTTCTTGATATAGATATTCAAGTATTTAAAGTCTGTTGATGTGGTGGACTTCAAAGATGATAAGACGTTAGGATACTCCATCACATTCGTAAGCTTCGTGTTTCCTTGTTGAGTTTAACTTGGTCACACTCACATTCTATTGCACGCTGCTTTCCTTTTCTCTTTGGATTTTGCTCCGAATATAAATGCCCATTCTTTCTGATAGTGTTTGAATTACTCTCTGCTAATGCTTCTTTCGAATTCCTCTCTTTCAGAACTTTAATGACAATCCTTATTTTGAAGATACAAAGTTGACGAAGACTTTTACATTCATTGATGGTGAGACAACAAAAATTACTGGTACTCCCATCAAATGGAAGAAGGGCATGGTATTCACCACACTTGCCACTTTGGCCCTTGTTGTCTTCTTTTTTCTCCCTTCTTTTCTCCCCTCATAGAATTTACTGGAGTTCTAAATTGTGTAGGGTCTTGTGAATGGAGTTACCGACGAGAAAAATGGAAGGAAACGACCACATGTTGATGAGAGGTTATAATCTTTTTATTTTACGTGTTCGTTTATAGCTAATACTGCTCTGTTAGGCTGGGGCTCAAGGGTTTATGAGCTAGTAGGAACTCTTTTTTCGCATGGCATAAAGTGTGAGTCCCTGTTTTTTGTACATCTGAACCAAGAAAGTAAAATATTTAGTTAGTTTCTTGTTCAATTTTTTTCTACATAAGACTGAAATCCATCTGTTGCTGAAAACTCTTGTCGCTGAGCGATTTAGTTTATTTCTTGTAAAAATGTTTGAACTGTTTTTTTTTTTTGTACCGTCTAGGAAGGCTGATAACCATATCGTTTACGATTTATGTTAGAATTTTTTTCTTTTACTATCTTCTCTTTGATTTATCAGGCGTATCAGAGATTAGTATTTGCTAATCTATTTTAATTGTTGCAGCTTCTTCAGTTTGTTTGACTCACCTCTTGAACATGACGAGGTAACGTCTGTTTTTGTTTATCAATTTTCACCGAGTAACGCTTGTATATATCCGTGCATGCTAATTTTTCGTATTAAAACGCTTCATTTAAAGGGAAATTCATCTGATGAATATCACTCGTAACCATCAAAATCAATGGTAGTTGTTTGCCAATGTGTAGTTTTTAGTTATAGTTTCATTCTTTTAAGATTTAACTATAGCCAATTTCCACAGGGTTTAAATTGAAGTTAAAAAAATCTACGTTTATTTTCCTGTTAATCTTTACTGATCTTTCGTTCACTGTGACATTGCAGGTGGTAGAGATAATTAAGAACGATTTATGGCCCAATCCTCTAAAGTATTTTAATAACGTAATATGTTCTTCTCATGCGTGCATATTTGTTACTTTGAATACGTTAATCAACTCCTTCTGTTTTAAGGCCTTTGGGACAAACGGGATGGATTCTCGTCTCCAAGACTTGTTGGGAATGCTAATCTATCTGCCATGAACAATAGAAATTATGATTTTGAGCTTCGATGTTTCCCTTTTCAATCTAACCATAGCAGGCAGGGTAACTTTTTGAATTCGTTGTTTCAGGAGGCTGATGAGGAGGAGGTCGATGAAGAGGATTCTGAAGAAGATGAAATGGTAACGAAGATGAAATTTCTCTACCAATATTTTGCGTGCATCTTTACTCTTCTTTTCTAATGCGTGTTGTGGTTAGACACTTGAATTACATCTTCTGTTGTGTGTATAGGCAAGTTATTCGTGCGGTACATCCATAGTTCAGCTGACATTTTGATAGGTTCTCTGTGTTTCTTTGTTCAGTTGTGCTTTTGAAGTCATGGTTTTCTTTCTCATATTCATGGGCGGGTTCCGAGAGGCTGGTCGATCGGCTCACTCATGTCCCACAAATCGGGATCCCATCCCCTTGAGTCTTGTTGCATATATATTCATTGTAGTCAAGAGTTCATCACCTTGGATATTAGTATTGAATTGAATGATTGTCCTAACAACTTCTGGATGCACATGTGCAGGAGAATGGTGACGAAGAGGAAGACGATGACGAGGAAGATAGCTAGATTCTTCTGGGGCCGTCTTCATTTTTGTAGCTTCATGGGTAGCGGCGATAGAAACATCACCGGTTTTTTGTCTTGGTCAATCAGCGATATGAAGCGTTCTAGTAGGATATATGGGAAAAGAAGAAGACTTGTAGGTTGATCCCTCACAGCAGACTTGTTGCATATAAATTAGTCTCGGTTTATCGTTTAGCCCTTTTGGGTTTTTGTTTTTGTGTAGTCTACCTGCTATCAAAATCGAGCACAGTAGCATTTTAGAATTCATACAAGTGACCTCATTTAGTGGAATAAGGTTTGATTGTTGTTGTGGTGTACTCGCTATATACAGTTCAATATTATAGCTAATGAATTGCATTCTGGTTTATTTACCTCAAAATATTGCCTGATTTTTTTTCCTAGAGGTTTTAAACTCAGAATATCTTGGTTTTTTGTCACGTTGGAGAGAATTGTCACGGGGCTTGTCCTAATTCTGACCCAACAACCCGCCCTCCCTCATCGCTTGAGCTAGACCGAAGGGCTTAAAGATCTTTGATCAAATAAAAAAGGTACAGCTAGTTGTGTGGACCACCGTCGAGGCCTCCGTCCACCGTATACATCAATAAGGTCATCTCCAACCGACCCGGTCTAAGGGTCATAGGGCTAAAAATAGCTCAAAATGACACGAAAACCATCTCCAACCGAGGGCTAGGCCAAAGGGCTTGTAGGCCTCATCAGGCCCAAAACCCTAAATCCGGCCCAAACCCCTAAATCAGGCCAACGGGCTGGCCATTTCTAGCCAACCAGCCAACCCTCCAACACCAGAATGTCTAGCTTGATATTTTGCTAGCCCTCCAGCTCAGCCCATTTGAATGTCAATTGCTACCTGACGTCAGCATGACGCCAGCTAACAACGCCATCAGGTTACCGTTGGAATTTGAATTATAATTTTTTGGACAAATTTAAAAAAAAAAAATTCTATTTTTTTTTCCTATAAATACCTACACCATTCCTACAACATTGAAAGCTGAAGATAAGAATCCTATCCAAAATTTGCACAACCAATTACATCTCGACATGTGACACTCGAAATTCTATCCAAAAAATTATTAGGATTAAATAAAGATTAGAAATTTGAAGAGTTACCCACTTTAGCGACACGTGTCACTCGAAATCCTATTCAAAAAATTATTGAGATTATATAAACATAAGAAATCCGGAAACTTATTCATTTGGCGACAAGTATGTGCGAAAACCTTATTTTAATATGGTAGTTTAATTTAATTAACCATATTAATTTAATTAAAATAATAACTTATGTTTGGCCTATAATCATTTGGCTTCCTCGGTTGGAGATGGTATAAAATATGACATAGCACTGTTTATTAAATATAATTTCTTGCAAGACTATAAGGCTAAAGGAAGCCCTTTAACCCTCCTTCAATTGGAGATGGCCTGAGATTCCTCGAAAGTATCCGGCCGATCAGCCAAAAAAGGGGCTTTTTGGAAAGCAGTACAAATCAAGTAGTAAAGATGTAGGAAGGTGTCCAAGAAGAGTGGAACTCCAATGCTGAATGGATGGTGTAACTGAATTAAGGAAGTCATTTGGCAAGGGTATAGCTTTGTCCGGGTAAGAGGAGCATTCAAACTCTGCACCCGACGTCTTTCGGAGTTTGAATTCTTCTAATATGAGCTATATGAATCCTAGAACGCCAATGAGCCGTCAGAATCTCACGAGGCTCCTCAAAAAAAATGCAACAAAGTTGGAATGCAGAGTAATTGTATTCCCAGCTGAAGTGTATACTAATATGAATCATTCATGGCTATTGTATTGTACAAATCACATCTTTAGCTAAGAAGAAAATGGGGCTTGAATCCCTCCCATACCGCACCCTCTCCCAATTTCGGAACCAAGTTGTCACCGTTCGAACCAACTGCATCCTCGTGCGATTTAACCACTAACAAATACAGGTTAGAGATCAAAGGGTTCCTAAGAAACGGATTGATAGCTTTACCGAGTTTGGCAACATCAGACTGTAGATGCTTGTTATCGCCAGTTTTCCCGTTGAATATGCAATTCGAGAGGGCGTAGAAGGCGAGCAAATTGGCATACAGGGGCAGAAATGCATCCTTGTGGTTGCCCGCTCCACCAACCCAATCCGCTCCACCTAGTTTCGCAATGCGGTCCTTGGCAAATGAGGTCAACTGGCAGGAAAATCTGAGCCTCCAATCATGTAGATAATCACTAAACTGTTGTTTGTTCCGAAAGTCAGCCGCTCAAGAGTTTGAAATTCGAAGCTTGTCCAGTTGAGAACAACACAGTTGACAGACGAACAGCTTTTCCTCGTGATGATTGTCAATTTCCTTATCAAATACCTGTCTCACAAGATCTCCTTTCGGCACCTCACGATTTGAAGCATTCAGCACCCAGCGTAAAAGATAATCGAAATACCCAATCCAGTGGCCAAAGACGGAAGATAGATGCTCAAAACAAGATCCTATCACTTTCTCCACTTGAGTCGGGACTACTCCACCATGAGAGCTTCCGGATCTTTTGCTCGTAAAACACCCTTGAATGCCCATGGCAAGCCTTTCTCTAATCTCATCATCTTCATCCTCCAGCAGCTGGATGCATGTGAACCATATATCTAGTATTTGATGTGCGTAGAAATTCACAGCTTCTTTTGGTTCAAAAGTAGAACATGGATTTTCAGAAGGGATTCGGTTATTGAACACAGTGTAACCGATAAGCTCAGCTTGCTCTAGCAAACCAGATGCTATGGTAGACTCTGCTGCTGCCATGCGCATGTTTATTGGCTCAGACGAGGCACCATGTTTCATAATTACGTTGGTGAAAAAGGAAATTATGCCATAAAGTCGGGTCAACTTTTCTAACCGATCAGAGTCACTGTTATCCGAAAGAACAGAAGTTGTTAATAAACCTGCAAACCTCTTTATGCAGATTCCGAAGCAGCAGATGAGTGTTTGTCGAGCTTTTGCATGTCTCGTGAACTTGTACAACGAAATCAACTTATCCCAAAGCAGAAATACAGAATCACATTCCATACTACCAACGTAAATTGTTTCCGTGCATTTTGCATCCCCAAGCTTCTGAAACTGCAGTGTATTCCAAGTGAATAGAATCCTCAGAATGTAATACGAGCATCTGTGGTACTTTTCCACATCCAATAGATTAACCAATGTCATTTGGAGGTTAGTTCTGACCCAGTGCTGAATAACCCTAATCTCACTGCTGTTATCATGGGACTCATGACCAGATTCTGTTGATGTTATCAATTTCAGCAGCCACTTCAATGTTGCAAGTCGAACTTCATATTCTGAATCCGACAAAGAGCGGACCAGCCTTTCCTGGAGTCCCGCAAAAGAGTTTTCCATTTCAGGTATCTCCACAAATCTTGAATTACTCTGAGAATACCTCTGAGGCGTCTGAAAAACCTCTTCAGCCATTTTATCAGATGCTTGAAACATGCAACTGAAATAGGAGACTGCTGCTTGTTGTCGGAGTTCTGCCATTGTTGGATCATAATACAAACGCCCGTTAGAAGCTTTTACATCTAAGCATTCTGTAGATAACTCCAAAAGTAGGTTGCGGAGAGCATAAACGTTTTTGCTCTTATGGCATGTCCTTGCAATACTGAGCATGTGATCCAGCAAATTTAGGAAAGAGGCATTGAGGATTGGACAAGGGCACAATCTGGGCTTTCCGATCCATGAATGCGCTAAAAGAGCTTGAAACAAATCACCAAGAATCTGATCTTTCTTTGAGGAATCAGCCAGATTTCTACAGTTTGTATCCAGGAGAGAGCTCAACTGCAATAGAATTCCATGAGTCCAATTATAAGAACTCTGTTGTCTTCTTTCGGTTTTATCAAATAATAGAGACAACTCAGGAGTCCATGTAGCTTGGTCATCTCTTCTAGGCAACTCGGATACTATATTGAGGAGAACACTTGGCAACTTCTCGTTAGATACAAGACCCGCTAAAGCTCTAGATGCAAGAACACAGACTCTTAGATTGCTTTGTGTTGAGCACTTTCTAATGAAGGGCATTAACAGAAAAGGATCCACGTCATCTCCAGTCTTGCTTGCGATTGTTGAGGGCTTCAGCCTGGATAACAGAATCAAGACAGGGCACAAGCTTGGGTGCACAGCATTTTCTAGGTTGGATTCAGATTGTCCAGATATCCCGTCCCCAAGCAACACTGTCGCAGCTTTTAGTTCCTTGATTAGAAATGGATGCAATAAGGGATACCTTCAAGGAAAAAGGATATTTTGATTAAAGTTACAGTTTACTCAGGAAACCAAATAAAAAATCAAAGCATTTAGCAAGAACCCATGATAGTACGAAATAACTAGTCAAGGAATCCATACCGATGAAAAAATTCCACCCCAGTTAGCGCACGCCTTGATGACTCTCGTTTTTGGACATTAAGGAATCCAATCATGCGACGTACCAAAGCAGTGTATGCCAGACAAGCACTATTCCGGACCTCCCAGTGGGGAGAAGAAAAGGAGCGAACTGAAACAATCATAGCCTCAGCAGAAAAACCTGAGGTATCAGCAGCCAGGTTTGTATCATTGAAGGCGGCCCTGAGGACATTGAATGCATATACAGTAGGAATGACACCCTCATCACGGATCTTTGAAACCTTGTTACTAATATCTATATCTGACGAGACCGCAGACTCAAAAACTTTGTCCGACTTAATTGAGGGTAATTTACCCATGTCGCCATTAGAGTTGTTGGTTTCAACCGGACCCACAAAAGATGCATTAGCAACATCTATGAGCCACCGTAAAGCCCGTGGGAGAAGTTTCTTAGGTGCACCTTCTGGCTCTGAGAGGAACAGTGCTATAAACGCAGCAGGAATACCTGCACTTCTCCTTAACAAGTCATCCACTGTTTGACCCTTGGCCACGGTTCTGTCCATAAGCTGCTCCATCCAGGATTCTGTTAACTTGCAAAGTCTGAATGGTGACGGCATAATCCAACAAATAAAAGTCATGAGAGGCATGAAAACCTTATACTAAAGTTGTTGCCTTGACATAAATAATAACATAGTATATAATATTACAATGTACAAACTTGAAAAATAACTAAAAAAAAAACCATAAACATACCGAGGATCATTTGAACAAAGTAACCGGTTGCAAAGAGCTGTAAATCCGGCCCTCGTTTTATCAATTGCACCGTTGTGCTTCATCTTCAAAAGGACTTCCAAGAAGTGATTCCCAATTCTTTCAAGTTGTTTCACATCAAGCATTGCATCCGAAGCCATCATAACTGAAGCACAAGAAGAGGTGGTTTCTGAATCTAATGATTCTGAGGAAGGGGTACTTGGTAAAGGAATCTTTCTTGTGATAGTTCCCAAAAGAAGACTCACCTGAAAATTTATGGCAAAATTAACATGGTCCACATTGATGTAAATTTACAAAACCTTGGTCTTGACTGTACATTCTCCGTACTACAATATCATATATCCTCGGCATTTGAGGGTTAAAGTATATAGATTCAACTATAAATCCATGTTCTTAACTTCTTAAAGAAACTATCACATCAATGACATATTAACTGCATTCCAATGCAAAACCATAAGTTAACGACAATTTGATTACCTCTTTCATGATATATTAGATGATTATTTCTCATTACAAGATGAACATATATATAGGGAAAGAAAGAAGACATAAGACCTAACTTTGCCTAACTTGCCTAACTTGCCTAACTTACCTAACTTGCCTAATTTACATAAAGAAAGTTGACTAGCCTAACTTCACTAGCCATCCAATACTCATGGCTGCTTTTAGTTGACACTCCCCCTCAAGTTGGTGCGTAAATATCTCGAATGCCCAACTTGCTGAGTGAAAGATGGAAAATCCTACTTGACACTGCCTTTGTTAAAATATCTGCTAGCTGGTCATCACTCTTCACATAAGGCAAGTTAATGGTACCATCAACCAACCTTTCCTTAATAAAGTGCCTATCCACTTCAACATGTTTAGTACGATCATGTTGAACTGGATTATGAGCAATGCTAATGGCAGCTTTGTTATCACAATAAAGTTTTGATGGCTTTGCAGAATTAAAACCTAATTCTCTCAACAAAGTCCTGAGCCATAACAATTCTTGCACACCATGTGCCATACCTCTAAATTCAGCTTCGGCACTGGATCTAGCCACTACATGTTGCTTCTTACTGCGCCAAGTAACTAGATTTCCTCCAACAAATGTAAAGTATCCAGAAGTCGATCTGCGATCAGTTACTGACCCAGCCCAATCTGCATCAGTGTACCCTTCAACTTCTTGATGTCCATGATTGGAAAACATCAAGCCTTTTCCAGGGGCAGACTTCAAATACCTGAGAATGCGTTGTACAACATCCATGTGGGCTTCACTTGGCCTGTGCATAAATTGACTCACTACACTTACAGCATAGGCTATGTCAGGTCGTGTATGAGACAAATAAATCAACCTCCCAACTAATCTTTGGTACCTTTCCTTGTTAGCCGGAACTTGATCATGATAGTCTCCCAATCTATGGTTTTGCTCAATTGGTGTGTCTGCAGGTTTACAAGCTAACATCCCAGTCTCAGTTAATAAGTCTATAACATATTTCTTTTGAGAAAGAAAAATGCCATGCTTTGATCTTGCAACTTCAATACCCAAGAAATATTTCAGAGTACCCAAGTCCTTCATTTCAAATTCCTTGGCTAGATACTTTTGAAGTTTTTGAATTTCCTCGACATCATTACCTGTAACCACCATATCATCCACATAAACAATTAAGGCTGTAAGTTTACCTCTATCATGCTTAAGAAATAAGGTATGGTCAGCTTGAGTTTGCTTGAACCCATAACTTCTCATTGATTGAGCGAACCTGCCAAACCATGCCCTTGGTGATTGTTTCAATCCATACAAGGACTTTCTTAACCTGCATACTTTGCCAATATCGCAAGTGGTAGTGAATCCTGGAGGAAGATCCATGTATACCTCTTCATCCAAGTCTCCATGTAAAAATGCATTTTTTACATCAAACTGTCGTAGAGGCCACCCTAGATTTGCTGCCAATGACATAAGAACCCTGATAGTGTTGATCTTTGCTACCGGAGCAAATGTCTCCTGATAATCAATGCCATAGGTTTGAGTATAACCTTTGGCTACCAGTCTAGCCTTGTACCTTTCCACTGAACCATCAGCTTTATGCTTTACTGTGAACACCCATCTACACCCAACAGGTTTCTTGCCTTCAGGAAGTGCAACCAGTTCCCAAGTGGAGTTTTTTCGAAGCGCTTCCATCTCTTCAATCATAGCCTTTTTCCATTTTGGATCTTTAAGAGCATCCTGTAACTTATTAGGAACTGAGACTGATGACAATTGGTTTGCAAAAGATATATAAGAGTCTGACAAGCGATGAGATGAAACAAAATTAGATATAGGATATTGAATACCCTTTGTAGAAGAATGACCATAACGAACAGGGGGTATCCCTCGATTTTCTCGAATAGGATAACGAGAACCCTGAGACTCACGATGTGGTTCATTTGAATCATTTGGATCATCACTTAATGAAATCTCATGATTAGACTCATCAAATATAGTAGGCTGGAGAGAGGGAGAATGAGTGGTTACCTCAGGATGATTCGTACGAGTAGCAGCTGATTGGTTAGAGAGTTGGTCAATGTGGGGATCTGTCTGTGGGAGGTCTATCTCATCATCCTTTTTTTCTTTATCTCCCCTTTTTCTTGTCCTCTCATACACCTTCAATATTTTTTCACCTTGTGCCTCATCATTAGGCAAATTGGCACCATCACCGACATCAGACAAGTGTTCATCTGAAAAATGCATACCACCAATGTCAAGCGGCAACTTCTCTTCCTCCTTACTCCACATCTCCCCCTGAAGAGAAGTGGCCAAATCTTCTTTTGAAAAAAATGCCTCGTGTTCCCGAAAGGTAACATCCATAGAGACAAAAAATTTCCCAGTTGGAGGATAGTAACATCGATACCCTTTCTGAGTAGCAGAATAGCCAATAAACACACATTTGATGGCTCTAGGATCCAACTTATCACGATTTTGCATGGGGACGTGAACGTAGCAGACACAACCAAACACTTTTGGAGGAATATGAAGGAGTGAAGGAAGAGAATGATATTGGGAAAGGGTCTGGATAGGTGTTTGAAATTGGAGAACACGTGATGGCATGCGATTGATAAGAAAAACAGCTGTGTGAATGGCATCACCCCAAAAACGTTTAGGAACGTGCATAGCAGAACATAAAGAGCGAGCCACATCCAAGAGATGACGATTTTTACGTTCTGCTATACCGTTCTGTTGAGGAGTATGTGGACAAGATGTTTGATGAATGATACCGTGTTGTTGAAAAAATGTTCCAAGTCCATAATTCAAATATTCTTTCCCATTGTCAGATCGAACAACTTGAATTTTAGCATGAAATTGGGTTTGAATCATTTGATGAAAGATTGGAAAAATAGACATAACCTCACTCTTATTTTTGAGTAAGTATACCCAAGAAACTCGAGTGCAGTCATCAATGAAAGAGACAAAGTATTTTGCACCAGTATAAGTAGGAATATGAAATGGTCCCCAAACATCAGAATGAATAAGAGAGAAAGGAACATTACTTTTATGGGAACTTAAAGGAAATGAGACACGATGATTTTTAGAAAAAATGCAAGTTTCACAATGGAAATCAGAAACCTTGACTTTAGAAAATAAAGAAGGGAATAAATATTGCAGGTACTGAAAGGAAGGGTGTCCCAATCTTTTGTGCCATAACCAAATTTTTTCAGAAGCTTCAAATTGTTTAGCCTCCACTTGACAACTGTAACTTGTCTTCTCACAATCTGGTGGTAAGTCCAAGTAGTATAGACCTCCCCTCTCTCTACCATGACCAATCAATGCTTTCGTTCGAATATCCTGAAACCAACAATGGGTAGGAGAAAAGATGGCAAGACAATTTAGTTGATTTGTAAGTTTACCAATGGAAAGCAAATTGTGAGAAAGATTAGGAACATGTAAAACAGATGAGAGAGATAAGCCTGGTGTTAATGAGATGGAGCCTGCTCCAAGCACTGGAGTGGAAATACCATTAGCAACTTTAACGGTATTTAAAGGTGGAGTAGTGTGAGAAACAAACCATGTAGAGTTATTGGTCATGTGGTCAGAAGCCCCTGAATCAATGATCCAAGGTTTATTGGGAGGAACAATTGTAGTGTTCAAGGCAAAACCAAAGTTACCTGCATCGACTAAGGAAGTAGAAGCAGTAGTAGGAGAAACTAAGTGAGCAGATTGATCCACCCGAGGTATGGAAGGCGTTGGTGTCAGGTGTGCTTGTGATCCACCAATGCCCTTCTTTTGATTTTCCTTCTTTTGAACCCACCAATCAGGATATCCATGCAGCTTGAAGCAAGTGTCTCTCGTATGCTTATCCTTGTCACAATAAGTACACTTCCTTGTATCAGTAGTTTTGGATCCACCTAATCGAGAATTGGAGACTCCACGGGGAAATCGAGACGGAGCAGCTACCATGGCGGATCCTTCCACTTGTGGGCCAACCAACATAATGGTTTGCCTACTTGCTTCAGCATTCACAAGAGCATAAGCAGCACGAACAGAAGGCAGAGTTGTTTGAGTCAAAACTTGACTGCGAACATGATCTAAATGAGGATCAAGACCAGCCAAAAAATCATACAATCTTTCTTCCGAAATTTCTGTCTCTCGGGTAGCAATATCATCAGCGCACTTCAATTTTCCAGGACGCAAGAAATCAATTTCTTGCCATGTTTGCTGAAGTTTACCATAATATGCAGATAAAGGTTCTCCATTATGGCGAGTCGCCAGTGCTTGACGGCGAAGTTCGTATAACTTTGATGCATCTTTTTCAATTGAGTAAGTTTGGGTAACAGCATCCCAAACATCTTTTGCAGTAGAGAGTCGGAGAAAAATGGCCCGTACATCTCTGGTCATGGAGTTGAGTAACCAAGATTGAACCATGGCATTCTCTTCCTCCCATATAGCATACAATGCATCAGCTTCTGCTGGTGCCATTTTTGTTCCACTGACATAAGACCATTTACCTCTGCCAGTGATGTAGATGCGGACACTTTGGGACCATGAGGAATAGTTGGACCCATCCAACTTATTTGGGGTGATATGTAGAGACATATCACTTTGAGTAACAGTAGCTGAAACAGTGGTCTTGGAGTCACCCATTATTACTGCCTCAGAGGTTATGGGTAAATTTGTTGGGTGATTCCAACAGGTATGGCTTATGGGGTATTGGGTAGTATATATTTTTTTTTGTGTGGAAAGATTTCTGGGTTTTGCAGAGATACTGCAAATGGGAAGAATATGGGAAAAGATGCAGCGGAATATGTATGGTTAACAAGCTGGATATGGGTAATAATGTTGGCAGATATGGCCAAATGAAAAAGAGTAAGATTGGATTGGTATGAAAGTAGAAGACCTGCAGAATAGCAGGTCTTATTGGGTAGATGGCAGTAGTGCCAGTAAGTGAATCAGAATAGAAACTCTTTTTGGATCAGAATTGCTCTGATACCATGCCAAAATAGAGTTAATTCCTTGATATATTAGATGATTATTTCTCATTACAAGATGAACATATATATAGGGAAAGAAAGAAGACATAAGACCTAACTTTGCCTAACTTGCCTAACTTGCCTAACTTACCTAACTTGCCTAATTTACATAAAGAAAGTTGACTAGCCTAACTTCACTAGCCATCCAATACTCATGGCTGCTTTTAGTTGACATGTTATTCTGGACAAATTTGTAATTTTTGTCTTCATCCTCCAACAGAGATGTTTTCACCTCCACCTCATCTGGAACCTCTGATAAGAAAGAATCATCATCATCAACCACTTCATCCATGTCCTCAGGGAGATGCCAAGCATCTGCAGTGACGACCCAAAGTGCCAAAGAAGTTATTCGCATTACAAGCTCCAAGAGCTTCTCCAGTGAATGTCTCATCTCTGAGATACTAGACTGTGCTATGTCAGAGTTGAAGTCCAATTCCTCAAAAGCATATCGTAGAGTGAGTAATACCCCATGAACAAAGCTGTTCTGACATGCTTCAGAAAGATCCTTCTCCCCTTCCTCTATGGAAACATCCAACCATTCAATCAGTGACCTTATATATTCCATCACAGGATATCCAGAATTATAAGTTTGATTATCTCCGCTTTCCAAGCCAGAGAGACAAGCTACATTAACTGAAGCTCGGACTGTCCATCCTAGCTGTAAGACATACTTCCTGAAAATCAGCCTTAAAGTCAGAGCTCCAGCATCAGTTTCTCTCACTCGTGGACTGCAAACTAATTTCTTAGCCCATAAAATCACGTTCTGGACCATACCTTGATTTGAAATTCCAGGAAGTGGGGTCGGAAAATGTAACAATATGCGAAAAGAATTCTCTCTCAGCCTGTCCCAACTATCAATTATGGATCCCACTAACAACAAAGTTGAATCAGGTAAGGTCATTCCTCTATTATAAGGATAGAGACGGTCTTCCACACATAAAGAACCATTTTTCTCTTGAGTAGCAGGCACAATAGACCAAACATTGAGCATTATTAGAATGAGCTCCATTGCCATTATTTTTCTCTTATAAGGTGCAGAAGGATAGCAAGAGAAAAATAGAAATGAACTTAACCACCTCATGAAACGAAAAAGATCGCTCGCTCTGTTAGCTTCAGTATGTTCACTTCCAATTGAAAGATGCATTCCATTGCTGTTACTATGTTCCAGGGGTTCCCAGCGTCCCTGCTTAAATTGTCTCTCTAATGCTGTTCGGACCCGAGCAAAAAACTTTCTGAACAAGCTACTCCACTTCATTTGGAAAGCTGTAGAGCAACACCTCATGTTCAATGGCACTGCTTCCTTTAATAACATGAGTTCTAAATGGGAAGGTAAACTAGCTGTCTTGGGATTCAAGAAAAGTGTCTCTGCAGCATCCACGCGTAATGAATCATCAACATGGGTCAATGCCAGCACTAGCCACTCAACACGAACTTCAACCTTTATCCCCTTGATAGAACAAGAGCATGTCGTTCGGGGAAATTTGTCTCCAGTCCACCAAAATTTTCACGTACTGCGTAATCAATGTCCCCTTCGAGCAATGCAAGTAAACGAGATACCTTCAGCAATGAAACTAAGATGGCCACCTTCTGTTGAACTCTCGGTTCCATGTTTCCACGACAGAGCTCAGGATATGACAGTTGACTTTCACCCTTGCTCGGACCAACTGAAATAAAAGCCAGCATAGCAAATATACTGTCCTCGTCCACTTCAAGTAAAATTGGCAGAGCATAAGTGTTCAAATTAGAACGGAGCTTTGAAGCCCCAGAAGCAAGTCCAGACAAAATTGGAGGCAGACAATGCCCCCTATAAAGTGCATAACCACCTTCAACACCATCACTGCTCCAACACTCGTTACGCAAGTCCTCAAGTAAAATCTTCAAAAATGATGTGAGAGCACAGCACACGTCATCATCAATGTACGCATGTATAGTGTCAAACAGCAAGCCAGGACTCATATCCAACATAGTTTTTGCACCTAATCTCTTGGTCAGTGAACCCAAAGGAACATATCTTCCCTTGCAGCGAGGACCCAGACGAAGAAGATCTGAAGCAATGCTTTGCAAGAATGACCTTATTCTCTCACTACCTTCTGACCAGTGTAGAGCACTGTTCTAAAAATCCCCGCCTAGCGCCGCCTAGGCGCTAGGCGGCTGGTCACCGCCCCGATTAATGCCTAGGCGTTTTAAAATTAATAAAGGGCGCCTAGACTAGTTGAGGCGCCCGCCTAGACCGCCTAGCCCGCCCAGACCCGCCTAGGCACCTGCCTAGGTTGCGACTCACTTTGATAGAAAATAGATAACTTTCAATTTGCATTTAATTTTTTCAATAAATTGTAAGAGACTTGTTGAATACTTAAATGGGCACACACTATATGCTTGTTCTCCATGTTTTCATTATGTTCCAATACTTTATAATACATATGTCATTCTATTTTGTAGTTTATGATGAAATTATATATATTTTAAGTATAAACAGACATTTATTTACATGAAATATAATGGATTTACTTAAATCCGCCTAGTCCGCCTAGGCGCCCGCCTAGACCCCGCCTAGCCGCCTAGGCGCTAGGCCCTAGCCCGCCGCCCGACTAGCGCCTAGCGTCTTTTAGAACCTTGGTGTAGAGTGGATCGAATGTCTAGGAAGAGATCAAAAATGAGATGAACTTGTTTGACTGTTTGACTCAAAAGATCTTCCAAATTATTCCATACGATCCTCAATATCCGGGTACCCATCTCCACCGGAATCGGATCATAATCCTCGGATGTGATGGTAAGATTAGCTAACATGGAGGTTTTTATTTGTTGCAAACAAATCTGCAACACAGTCAATGCATGAAAGTTAAAATGGCTATCGGTAGGGTTCTCGCAGTAGTTACATAACTCAGGCAAAATTCCATCATACAGTATAGTCTTAACACAGTTGCCACCATTCGTATGACTCTCGTAGCCATTCGAACTACCCTTTGACACATCGAAATGGGTATTAAGCACTGCTCTCGAAACCGCGGTAAGAATCCCCCGTAGCAAGCAAAGTCTACTCAAGTCCGATAAACTATGAATTTCATTGTACATATCCCCTTTATAAGGAAGTTTGGCAATGGCATTCCTTTTTTCACTATCTGCATTAGCATCTAAACTACTACTACAATCAGTTGGGTGAAAAATACCTTCCATTATAAACAAGCCGAGCTCTTCTGGACTGAGACGCACTTGCAGGGCTGCACAAAAGCTCACTCCAGCGGCCACATAGCAGTCCCTCGAAAACGCCACCGATTTCAGAACGCTCAAAATAACAGCCACACTCATCTCCAACACATTTGAACGACCAGCATTATCACAACTACCCCCAGAACCACCATTGAACTCCTCGAATTTCAAGGGGAAGCGCTGAAGCAGATAATACAAACAAGACAGAGCCTCCTGGCATTGCTCCATAACGATCGGAGAAGGCCGAGAGTACGCTTTCGTCTCCGAAATCAGAGCATCCAAGCTCGAAACCGTATCGCAAGCGATCAAAACGGCGCATTCTTCCACAATTTCAACCAAAAACCCCAACTTTGGCATACCCATTACCGATAAGGCCGACCGGGACACGCAGAACCGCTTCCCTCTACCGCCGCCGTAGTCTTCGCAGAGCTTCCGATAGCATCGCCTGATCAGAGCCTGAAAAGTCCGAGCCTTTGCCAAAACAGAGACGAGGGTCTTATGCAGGGGCAGCGAATTTTCCAGAAACAGAAGCTCCAAGTAAAACGCCGCCGCTTCGGAGACCAGAGCTTCGTCCCCACTGGCGAGTACGTCGCCGAAAGCGGCGGCGAGGCCCTTAGTGTGGTTGAGCTGGGCGTATGTGGAGTTCAGAGAGACTAGCTCTTTCAGCAGGGAGAAGAACTTTGAGGTGGCGATTTGCGGCTGGAGGGAGTTCAGAGAATCGGTGTAGGTGGCGGGGAAGACGACGGTGTTGTAGGTGTAGCGGTGGCGGTGCTGGATTGCGCGCCATTTGGAGGACATGGTTGGAATTTTCAAGCTCTGCTTGGAGCCGGCAGCGTTGCCGGGGTTGCTGGTTATTGATTACTGATCAGCCGTTGGAAACTTAGAACCAGCAGTTAGGGCATACGTCATACCGGACAGAAGTATTTAGTCCAAATGTTTGGTCCAAGTGGCTCAAGATCTTGCAAAGTATTTGCTAATGAGTACGGAATTTGGTTTTATTGAACTTGCGTACTGCTTTGCTTTTTGTTTAATGAGCACATGTCGCGTTTAAAATTGACACAGAAACATTTAAAATTTTTATCAATTTCTAACGCGACACGTTTTATATCTTCAAATGTGCACAAATATAAGATTTAATGTGAACATTATTAGCACAGTTAAAAACACGACGCTCTTTTTGCTTCGCTCTTTTATGAATAGTGTGAGTTATTATTTTATTGTATTATTATTGTAATATCATATATGTGTTAAATCGATTTGTAAGTTGGCCCAAACACGACTTGTAAATAAATGGGTACACAATAATCACTATCATTGCCACCAATTCATTTTAGAGCATGGTCTACAATTAGGCAATGAGAAGAAACTCCTTGCAACGAGATACAGATGTGACAGTTTTCCGAGTCAATCACATACTAACCTACATGAAAAAGTTAAATCAAATCATATTGCATGATTAGCTTAGAATAACGCTACTGTTGCACCCCCAAGGTAAGTACCCTCAACTACATCAATGTCATCATCTTGGGTTTGTTTATGGGCTTCCTTTAGCTTCCCTTTGCTGCATCAAACTGAATGAACTTGGGCCCGTATGTACGGTCCAGCCCAAAACTACTTATAACTTTGTTTATGGGGCCCATAATCCATTTTTGTCAGTATGCTAGACCTTGACTGTCGGTAGTAGCATGAAAATTTTGCTTCCTTGAATTACCAAATGCATG
Organism: Malus fusca; assembly: GCA_035220775.1. Classification (NCBI taxonomy): domain Eukaryota; kingdom Viridiplantae; phylum Streptophyta; class Magnoliopsida; order Rosales; family Rosaceae; genus Malus; species Malus fusca. Next base: position 3,473,319 of record CM069067.1, on the reverse strand, counting down.
AAGGAAAGATAGTCTTCATCTCTCGTTGAGATATGAGGAATGAGAATGCCTATAAATATTTGGTTGCTTGCTCTTCGGTCTTCAATTGACATGAAAAGAAAGAGGATGGAGAATATTGTAGATGAGAGTTGAAGGAAACTCAACCTATTTTCGAAAAAATATAGTTCGGTTTCTTCCAACATCTCATCTACTATCATCTCTCCATATCAATTCAACTTCTCATGCTGTTTTAAAAGCTGGATGTGAGAACTGGAGGGGACTAAACAAATTAAAATCGCAATGGAAAATTCCTAATTTGTTTAGTTTTCTCCAATATCTCATCTCCAGCGTCTAAACTGAAAATTGCTCTTAACATCCCAATGTTATTTTAAAAGCCGTATGTGAGAGTTGGAGGGGGCCAAACAAATAGGAATTATTATATTAATGGCCACAGTTTATTTGGTTTCCTCCAACATCTCATCTCCGACTTATAAAGTTCACTCCCAGACACAAAGAAAGCTTTTGATAGTTGTGAAGTCTTCAACTCCGTTGTTCGTTGGCGTTGCCGTCTACATATAAGAGTGCATTTACATAAGGGTAATGGGAATAAAAAAAAGGGAATTAAATTCTGATTACGGATTACTCCGGTGTTTACTAAATATTGGGGAATCAATAGTGTGGTGGACCCCACCTGAAACAAGGAATGCAATTCCTGAAATTGGAGGATTAAGATTCCCTGGATATATGAGGTATTTGAATTCCAGGAGAGTGAGGGAATCAGGAATGCATTTTTTCTTCATATTATGCCCTCATTCACTGCACAACTCCATGCTCATTCACATTATGCACAACTTCATGCATATGCCGAAGAGAAGAAACTACAATTTGAGCGAGAAAATTTAAATATTAAAGTATATATTTAAATTTATAAAAATAAATAAATAAACAAAAGCATTTTAGTGTGTATGAAATTAAAAAAAAAAACAATTTAATTTTTTTCTTACTATTATATATCATATCAAATTTTATTAAAAAAAGGTACATAAAATATTTGATTTGGAACAAGGGCATTTTAGTAATTATAATGGTTTATATTCCGATTCTGCTGAATTAGTAGACAACTTTGTGGAATTAGTGTAATTTCTATTCTGATTCCAGAACATTTAAGTAAACAACTTAAACAGGAATCCGATTATGACTTCTCATTCCAACTCCTCAATTCAATTCCCCCTATTTTCATTACGGTTACGTAAACGCGCCATAAAACTCTTAACAGATTCTGCTCAGTTGCTCAGATTCGTGCGAAATGGTATTCTCCGTCGAGGCGTCGAGGAGTATATCAATCGTTTCGCAAGCAATTAATGAACATCAGCATGTAATACCAGAAGCAATAGGAGTGATTGCTTCCAACACAGTTCCATCATCCCATTCAGAAAAGTAAAGTTGAATAAAAATGAGGAAAGATTAAGCAACAAAGATGCATGAATTTAACTTCATCGGAACCCACCAACAGCCCGCAATGATCCAAGAACAATATTCCGGCTGACCAAACGTAGGATAAATTATACAGGCTTGTGCCGAACGCCACAAATAAATAAGAAAAGAAACCAACCATAGTTTTTCTTTTCAAGCAAGGTACCTGTACAATTTTCGATCCGTTTTATCCCTCTCCAAAAACTCCCGCTCAATGAGGGACTCGATTCGTTTCTTTATTACAACAGGGTTGGGCAAGAATCGCGCCTGCAGCTGTTTCGTCACCTCCGCGACAATGTTATTGTGATCCAGGACCCGCCTTGACTTCATGATCCTCACAATTGCTGCTTCAATCTGGGGCTTCCTGTCCTCCTCTACTCTCTGTCGGGTTTCTTGATTTTCTGGTTCGGACTCCCTTTGTGCAACCACAGTACCTATCTTTACCTTGAAGTACTTGCTTGTGAACTTGTCATTAAAGAAGAAGACATCCTCCTCAACTATGTCCTTGCTCATTGGCTCCTTCCGAAGAACATTCTTCCCCTTGACACAGGCCAGAGATTGCAGGCACCTCTTCAAGTCAACGGCTGGTATCTCTGTAGCCTGCTCAATTGTCTTATACATCAACCGGTCAGCGTCGTTGAATAGCATCAGTACACACATCTGATATGTGGAAACATTCAGCTCATGCTTCTGGCCCTTTCCAAAGGTTGATTTCAAATCAGCTGTGCCCATATTAGTTTGCCAGGACAATCTCCGACCAGTATGGGTCCCAAGATAGTAACTCTTGAACTTCTCACATACCCACACAATTTCTGCTGGAAGGTTGCAGCTGGCACTTGGTTGAGTAGGCCATGAACCTGTGGTGAGGACCTGGACAGTTAGCGTTGGGCTGTCGCCTAACAGAGCTCCGACAGTTGAGTAGAATCCATGCATTGTATCCTGAGAGGTCTTCATATCAGTGAACATACCCTCCAATTTAGAAGTAAACTGATATCCGCACTCTGTTTTGAGCTTAACAATCAGACTTCTTTCCGCATCATCAGAAACAGTCTTCCCAGAAAGAAGCCTCTTTGCCAAGTGTTGCTTGTAATACTTTTCAAAGACATCTTTCTCATGAAGATAACGGAAAAGCATCATGACCTTGTCCAGTACAACCTCTACATCCTCCTCACTAACCCCTCTTAGTCCTTTCCGAAGCTTGTCATCCACAAACAGAGATATGAACTCTGGGGACCGGGCATTCAAATTAATGAAGTATTCAAAAGAGGAATTTAGAGCATTTTGGAATGTTTTGTCATTGTTAAACGCTGAGCTGATAACTTTGTCATATTTATCCTTCAAATCCAGGAGACGCTGCACAAAATCTACAGGATCCCTTAACCTTTCTGGGTCAGTAACTAGCTGCTTACCAGTATCCCGGATGTAAGCGGTCATGACATCTCGTACTATTACAAGTCCATTCTGCACCCTGCGAAACAAGCTATACATTCTTCCCAAGTCGTCGTATTTGTCATCCACAAGCATATTAACTAAACCTGAGCTCTCCATATGAACTAGTCTGTTCATGTGACTTTCAATCATCTCCTTCTCCACCACATTAGTTATCTTAGCTTCACTTCTAGCATCCAAATACTGGGAGACTCTCTCCATTTCTTCCATTAAGCGTCTCTCAGCCTTCTTTAAATAGTTCCCACAATCACATGACTCTATGAACTCCTGAGACTCACAGCGGTAAAAATCAGCTGAAACCTCAAGAAAATGCTTCTCAAAGTCGTCTTGGTAAACAGTAGAACCTAAATCCATTAACATTTTTATAATATTCCTCATCAAACCTCTGTTAATTACTTCACCACTCCTTTCTCTATGCACAAGCTCAAGAAGTGTATCCAACAGCCTTGACTGGGTTTTGGTAGCGTGGATAACAACATCCCTCCACAGGTTTAACCCAAGCTCATGAACAGGGGTTTTGTGGGTGCTCGGGATGAAAGTCCTGTCCATGTACATCAATATGTCTCGAATCATCTGCAACGCTTTGTTATGCTCTGCCCACTTCCGGTTCAGCTCTTCCAAAAACAACTCACCCTGCGCAGCTTCAATTGACTTAGATATTTCTTTTAGATGATAAGTCATGGTTGTCACCAGACCAGAGTAAAGTTTCTCTCCAAATTTGTGCAGCACCATATTGTAAGCATTCCTGAATTCATGCCATAATCTTAAGCATCAGAAGTATAAAGTTTCACGATGTGAAACAAACAGTAGCTATAACATAAGAATGAAATGCACTTCCAAGTTATATGGCAAAATGAAACATAACAAATTGAAAATGCTAGAGAGAGAGAACCCTCTGTCTTCCATGAATTACACTCTTACTCAGCAAAGCTTATTAATATAGCCACATCAAGCCAAGGCACAAAATTATAATCTTAAAAAATGGGGTGGAAAATAAGACTCAAATTTTTCCATAGAGCCAAATCAAGTCAAGGCACAAAACTATATGCTTTAAAAAATGTGGTGGAAAATAAGATTCAATTTTTTCCTAACCGATACACAGTTTAGGATCATTCCAATATTTTGAACTACAAAACCGTTTGAAACAAGGAGAAGAAAAAGGATAAACAGAAATTGATGGGGAATTCACCCAGGTCCCAGGTCAATAACGGAATGAGCATTAAAGTGCTGTGAACACAAAATCTGAGGGAGATCACCATGAAATGCACTACAAGGGGATGTTCTAACACTCTCTAGCATAAATCAGCACAAATGCTCAAGTAGAACAGATATAAGCAGCATAGATAAGACTTAAGAGATTATACAATGATATCGTAGAACCTCTTGATCAACTGAAAATATATCCTAGAACCATCGTGACAATTAACTTCGGAACCAAATATGCCTACACTCCCTAAGATATTCCACTTCTTAATATAGCCACTAGCCACATATAAGCAACATAAATAAGAAATAATACAATGATATCCTATAACCTCATGATGAACTGCTAATACATCCTAGAACCATCGTGACACTTAACTTCAGAACCAAATATGCCTACACTCCCTAAGATATTCCAACTCTTTCAATATCTTAGAATCACTCATTTTCCAACCATAACTACCCACGGTAAGCTCTCACCGACTGTAGGGCACATGCAAACAATTCAAAATAATAATAGGGAAGTATCCGATTTACTAGGTGGAATGCCCTCCGCTGTGGGTTATCAACCCACTCCTTATACAAGTATTTAGAATTTTAGACCTAAGGCAAAGAAAATAGATCACGAAAAATAACAAAAGGGAAAAAGCAGCCATACACCCGAAAGCAACTAAAGAGTAAGATGATCAAACTGAAAGCTGTATCTCACAAATTAATCAAACCTCAACTAATAGTGTTCAGAAATGAAGTTACCCAACCAAATCCAGCATACCCAAAACAAATTATCACCTCCTAACAAAGCATCAATATTTTCATCACCCAAAAACTAGATCATAATTCAAACATATTTTTACATATACATTTGCGTTAATCGTAAAAACAAGTAGCAAACCTGTAGAGCTCCTCGAAGCTAAGCCCGCTAGCGTTGTGATTGTAAATTTCATGAATCGCATGCTCCAGGATCTTCCACGTCTTCTCAGCGTACTTGGGATCAACCACGACCCGATGCTTGAAGGCCTCAATTTGGAAGTTCCTCTTCTTCTGAGCACTCATCTTCTCGAACTCAACTCAGCTTAAAACCCTAAAACCTCCGATTCCAGACCCTAGAAACCCGATCGAGATTAGACGGTTCGGGTACTGCGAGAAAACCCTAGCTGTTGACCCGAATTGGGGAGAAGGGAAAACGAATCAGAGCATGCGAGAAATGGATTTTGGAGTCGAAGGGGTTTCGAGATGGTTGAAGAAATTAGGGTTTCGGATTGGAAAAGGGGAGATGAATCAGAGCAAATAACGGGGAAATTTGGGGATAATGGTAACGGAGACGAGGGAGAGAGAAATGCCCACCGCTTTATTTATTTATCTGTTCAAAAAAAAAAAAATATTTATTTATTTTTAAATAAATTGAACTTTAACGAAAAGCTTCAAGTATTATTTACTTTAACGAAAAAACACATTTTTACACTAAAAAATCAGTCATGGTACTAGTCATTATACATTTTATTTTATAATTATCATTAAAACTCAAAATTTTCAAATCATTTTCATTAATTTTCATTTAAATAAATTGGTGCTCTTGCATTTTTATTTGGACAATTCGAGACAATTTATTTAAAAAGACCATCACCCCCACCTACCCTTCGGTCTGGTACTGCAAATGGATGAGTAATTTTGAGAATCCAACTTTTGTCAGTTGTAACGTGTGTATATATATATATATATATAAAAAGTGAGAACCTCAGTTTGGTAAAGTATTCTATACAACCATTAGATAAATAGGACCTACACTTTCTAAACAATTGTGACCCTTCGATTATTTATAATACTATTTACATTCTTTCTTTTCACAAAAAAAAAAACACTATTGAAATTAAGGAAAACTAATTAAAAATGCTTGAAAACTTTGAGTTTTAATGATAAAGACAAAATAAAGGGTAAATTGAATAGTACCAAGATTGACATTTTAATGTAAAAATATGATTTTTCGTTAAAATAAACAGTACCAGAAATTTTTCGTTAAAATTCTCGTTAAATTATCCTAGACCTCGTTCCAGAGTTTGCACAATGGAAACTACCCATCGAACTCTAGCGGTTGCAGAGTTTGCACGATGGAAACTGCAGCCTACCACCACACGTTCAGAGGACTTCAACCGGTTACTCAGTCCCACTGTTCATACAAAAGGGATAAAATCTCAACCGCACAGACCGCTCTCTCAAATCATTGATTTTTTGCCTTCTTCTTCATCCATTTTCAATTATGGGTGTGCCATTTCGGGTTGGGACTAAGATGTTCAACATTAGAGTATGGGCCAGGCTAGATAGTTCCAGTTGCTTGAGTTGAAGAAAGATTGATGAGATTATGATTCTGCAGAGCATCTCATTTCTGTTTTTGGGTAATTTGAGTTTATGGGTTGTTTTATAACCAGTTCGTATGGTTTGGATATTTTTTTATTTTTTTATTTTTTGAAAAACACAGTAGGGGTAATGCTCGCATTCTTATGCAGTTGGTATGCAGTTTGATTTCTTTCTAACCAAAAATTTATTTACTCTAAGCCCCTTGGTGATAGGATACGACGACTTCTTCGACGTGGCCGTCGAATAAGGTCCGAGGTGATCATGGTGTGCATATTATTAAGACTCTGAGAAGGTGACGAGTGGATGAAGATAAAAGAAGGTCAAGTATAACGAGAACGTGGACATTGTAAGTCTATATATACCAAATGCAATTAGGAATTTAATTAAACTGGCCCTATCATCACGTATGAAGGAATAAAACTTCAATATATCAGTAGTAGATTTTTTTTTTTCATTAAAACTTCAAATTTTACCTATTGGTGACCGTGGCATGTAACAAGTTTTGGGTAAATGTACTCTTGCAGTCAAATCAAAAGCACGGCCGTGTGAAAAATGGTGGGGATGTAAATTCATGTTGATGATTAAAAAAGCATAGTTAAGGTTTTAATTGTTTTCCTTTTCCATGACTTCAAATGAATTTGATCTCACGGAGTTTGGAAATCAAGAAAAAGCTTCAGCAACCATTTGAGTTAATAAATTTCGTATTTTATATTTAAAAAATATATATATATATATCAAATCATAATACATTTCACGTTCATGAACAAAGTTAAAATCTGTATGAGAAAGAAAACAACTAATACAATACACCTTTAATACGTGCAGAGATGCTAGTGTATGGGTAAAGTGTACAACTCATCTCATATTTATTTTTTGAAGAAGCTGTTTTGTAATCGACGTAAAACTCTGTAATTCGGGTCTTTTTATTTGCAATGGAATGAATTTATCGAGTATTATTCAAAAAAAAAAAAAAAAAAAAATCTGTGTCGACCGTGAGCATGGTTAGGTGCGGACACGAATTGGGTAGAACCGTCCAAAGTGACCAAACAAAACCAATTCGACCAATTTTGGTTCGTAATACAATAAACCCACACATTCAATAGTGACTGGATTGCTAGTTTGTTACTACAATAAAATTTGATTGTTTTGCATTTAACAATTTAGAAAATAGAATTTGGATCCAATGTGCGTTCATATGTTTTTAAATAATTATTAAGAGTGTTAGCTTAGCGATTTTAGTAAGTCGCATGAAGTAATAAAATTTTTGTTTTCGCTTATACTTTTTAATATACAATTATTTCCTTTCATTTCATACGACTACAAGATTTTAAAGGTGTGTACACACAAGATATAGAAAATGTACACACAAGATACAGAAAATAAAAACTACTGAGTTTGATAACCAATTTGTTTTAAAATTTTAATTAAAAACGAAATGATTTTTAGATTTCAGACTGTAACCAACACCCACTAAATCCCTAAGATACCGTTTGGTACATGGGACGGGACAGAACGGAGTGGGACGAGGCGTTCCGTCCCACATTTGGTGTGCCTAAAACGGGTGGAACACGCTATTCCACGGGACGGATTTTGGATGAATTTTCGTTCCGCCTCACCCCCTGGAACGACTCATTTCACATCAGAGGACATCTTTGCTCCCTCTCCATTCCGTCCCGTCCTGTCTCATTCTGTTTCGTCTCGTCCCGTCTGCATACCAAACGATACCTAAATAACGAACTTCAGTTGGCCCAGTTGGACTGTAGGCAGCCCAAAATTGGCTGCTCATGCCCGAAAAGGGCAAAGTCCAATCCAAAGGTAAAGGGCTTTTTACGCAGAAGCCCATCACCAACACAGTGGCAAACTTGTCATTACGCTCGCGCCGTTAGGGTTTAGCCAATTTAGGGTTTGCATATAAAGCGAAACAACGTGCCATTTGTGTCGTCCTCTTATATCTCAGAACTCGGCAGCGCGAGCCTCCCTCTCTCCCTCGCTCTCCTTTCTTGATCTGACCTAGGGCTACCCAGCCATGGTGCACGTCGTCCATTACCGCAACTGTAAGCCTCTCATCTCCCTCTCTATCTTATTTCTATGCAGCTGTTAGGGTTTCGATCGACCCTTTTTATCTGTGTTTGTTAATTTTGATTGCTTTCTGTTCTAATTTTTATAATTGATTAGTTTTTCTGTGTTTATCATGTATTCCCTTAAAGTTTGATCAGTTTTTTGAGTTACCCATTTGTGTTAATCAGCATTTGACTTTGATTTCGTTGATTAGCTACTTTTTACTGAACCGGTTGCACCCAAATGTGTCTTTAATCTGTTTTTATTCAGTTTTATTCTTTTTGGCCCTTGATGTTAGGGGATTCTCATAGGATAATCATGGTGCCTTTGTTTATGCTGGGTGTAGCACAATCTTGTTTTTTTTGAAGAATTTGTATTGAGAATTCTTCTTGTAAACTATTTCTGCTGAAGCCGTTTTTCGATTAGAAAGAAAGAAGACCCAAAAGAGTTGGAGTTTAGTAAAAATTCGTAGGTGGGTGCGTAAAGTTTACATTTTTATCGTTGTTATTAATCCAAGAATTGCGAAGCTGTTTGCTATTGAGTATTGAAACGCAAGGTTTCGAATTATGATTTTGTTTTTGCCAATTTGATATTGGTGAATGAAAATTTGTATTGAAATGTGTATGCATTTTGATGTGTGATGTCAGATGGGAAGACTTTCAAGAAGCCACGTCGTCCTTATGAGAAAGAACGTTTGGATGCTGAGCTGAAGCTGGTTGGGGAATATGGACTCCGCGCAAAGAGGGAACTGTGGAGGGTTCAGTATTCTCTGAGCCGTATCCGTAATGCTGCCAGGGAACTCCTTACCCTGGATGAGAAAAATCCTCGCCGTATCTTTGAGGGTGAGGCTCTTCTTCGCAGGATGAACAGGTATGGGCTTCTGGATGAGAGCCAGAACAAGCTCGATTATGTGTTGGCTTTGACCGTGGAGAACTTTTTGGAGCGTCGTCTTCAAACCCTTGTTTTCAAAAGTGGTATGGCCAAGTCCATCCACCACGCCAGAGTTCTCATCAGGCAAAGGCACATCAGGTATAAACATTGTTGCTCAAAACATGTTGTTTGTGTTATCTGTTTGTTACATATCTATACTTGGCAGGTGAATTTAATAAGGTAACAATTTCTGTACTGTTATGGTTGATCTTCTTGTTTCTTAATTTAGTTTCAAGTTGTTTTGATTTCCTAATGATTGTCCCGTCTTGTTAATTAACCTTCACATATCCTAACCACTCTCTTGGTTATTCCTTCTTGTCTGGTCATTTGTGCGGGTTTATGAGGTTAATGTTCGTGAATAAGTGGGTTAACTGCTTGTGTCTACTGTTTTTCTGATGTTATTGTGAACGCACATCATTCATACCATGCTTTTGTTATTGGTATGGTTGGTATCTTCGGATTAAGCATAGTGAAACGAACATTCTTTATCTATCTACTTTTTGGGATGCAGAGTTGGAGGGTGGGACTTGTGGGATTTTTTTATTTTATCTGCTTTAACCATCTTGGTTGTACAGTGCTATGTTATCATGGAACCTGCTTAAGAAATGCCTTGTATGTGGTGTTATAAGTTTGATGTCAAAGCTTGTAGTGTTTAATGTACAATATCCTTGTTTCATTGTCAGGGTCGGAAGGCAGTTGGTCAACATCCCATCTTTCATGGTGAGGGTTGACTCCCAGAAGCACATTGACTTCTCTCTCACCAGTCCCCTCGGAGGTGGGCGCCCTGGAAGAGTGAAGAGAAGGAACCAGAAGGCCGCTGCCAAGAAGGCTGCTGGCGGTGATGGCGACGAAGAGGAAGAAGAATGAAGTGCAGGCCTCTCAATTTAGAACTGTTTTGATATCATGAGCCGTAATTTTATCGTTAGTTTCTTTTGCCGACTTTACAGTCCGTATTGTAGTGGATGTTACTAAGCGTTTCTTGCTTTGTTGCGACTAGAACTCTAATTTTTTGCTTTAAATACTCTTTTAAGTAATGAATTTTGCGTTACCTTGCGGAAGCTTTGGGCACTTTCTTCTGAGTCTTTTTACGTTTTATTTCTGTCTCTTGATTCTTTTTAGTTTCGTTCTACTCGAGGGTCATAAATTTACATGGATAAACGGGTGTGTAAACGGGTCTCAACCCCTCTTAGTGAGAAAATGTTTTGTTGTATTGTGTTGTTGTAGAAAAGGATACACGGGTGTGTAAATTATTTCCCTCGTTCGAATTCTTGAGTTTCAGTCGTTTACTATATCATCGGGGATCCGATCAATTAGAACCAGTAATACGTTTACTAACACATATGAAATCAAAATATACGATCTAAATCTAACCACGTTATTGATGTCGATCAATATGGTGAGAGCTGGCGTTTGTAGGTATGGAGTCGGGTTTCCATCTCTCTCGTGCATGTATTCAGAATCCAAAGGTATCACGGTTTGCATTTGAGATATCAAATTCACAACGTGTCCCATGTTTAGTCTGGTCTCGCAATCTTATTGCAATTACACACTTGACCACGTTTCTATTTTAAATGTCTTGGGTGGCCATGCTTTGAGTGCATGTTTGGTGGGCTGGACGGATTGGGTATTTGGGATAAGATTGAATCGATAGGGATATGTAAGACATGATTTGTAGCTCATGCATAAGAATAAGTTACATAATTCACTCTATTGTTGATTCACAACTCATCACGTCTAGTCCTATCCATCTCATATTTTGACACAATAAACAAGAGACTGAACTCAAATCCATTTTAATTGGTCACAACCTATCCCAACTAGTTTACCAAACAGGCTCTTAAAGTTTTCAATTTGAATCAATAGCACCTTCAAATCCCATGCATGCCACTTGTCCCATTAAATCCCCCTAGCCTAGTTAAATACTTGGCTATTAATCCACTGCCATGTCCACACCACTTAATCCTAATGTTGATTCTTAGTGTGATTAATTATCGGGTAAATTACACAGTAGCCCCTCAGGTATTGAGGTTTATTACAACCTCATACAACAACTTTAAAACATTTCACTTTCATACCTCATGTACTATTTTATTTCAAAACAACACCTCCGTTAGATTTTCCATCCAATGGTCTGTTAAATGCTGACGTGGCTGCCACATTTGTATTGATGTGACTGCTACATGGCAAAAATAATAATTTTTTTATACATTAACAATATTATAATATTAACCCTATTTAAAAAAAAAAACAAGCAAGAAAAACCCGAACCCAATCCCCTTCATTTCCCCCACCTATCTATAACTCCCCCAGAAGAAGAAGAAACCAAACCCCTCCCCCCTCTCGCCGAAGACCCACTTGCCCATCGCGACGACCCACTTGCTGTGAAACCCCCCCCGCGCGACGACCCATCTGCCGTGACCCACCCCCCTTCGGCGCAACGACCCACCTACCGTGACCCTTTGCAGGTAGTGGGTTGCGAGTTGTGGTTTTGCAGGTAGTGGGTTGCAGGTATTTGGGCTGCAAGGGTTTCTAAGAAAACTAGTGAAAAAAAAAAGCAGATAAGTGATTAAAGGTGGGGGCTTTTAGGTGGGAGAAGTGGAGGGGGATATGGGTTTTGGGGGAAGGAGACGCGTGGAGGCAGAGGGTGGCGGGGGAAGAGGCGGGAGATGGGTGGAATTCGAAGTTCAAACCCTAGAGAATGAAAGGGAATGAAGGAATTGAAAAAAGGGTGTCAGGGAGTGTGTTGGGGTTGGTGTGGAGGAAGAAGAAGAGTGGGAGAGATGGGTAAGGGGGTGGGGACGGACGGACGGGAAGGAAGAGATGGGTAAGGGGTGGGGGTGAGCTGTGGGGTTGTGGGGAAGGGGATCTGGGTTCGGGTTTTCTGGTTTTTTTTTTATTATTTTTTTTTTTATTTTTTTAACAGACCATTTAACAGACCATTGGATGGAAAATCTAACGGAGGTGTTGTTTTGAAATAAAATAGTACGTGAGGTATGAAAGTGAAATGTTTTAAAGATGTTGTATGAAGTTGTAATATATCTCAAACCTGAGGGGTTTCTATGTAATTTACTCTTAATTATCCTATAAAATCTTCTGTGTGGGTGTTGTGTGGCACTGTTCTAAATCAAACACGTGTCATGTTGTTGCAATGATGATGTACTACGAGTCTAGAAGGTGTAAGCTTGTTTTTTGTTATTGCGGCTATGCAATAACAATCTTTCTATGTGAGTCTGGTCCATAGAATGATGAATAGTCGTGGCTTGACACCAAATAACAAGCTTCCTCAATGTCATGATTACATCAACGTGAGACCGAATCAACCAAACTACTAGATAATTTATGTGAGAACAAGAGAAAAAGATAGAACTAAGCGACCCAACTAATCTAGTCAAGTTCTTCTTGCTCTAAAAAAATAAGGACATTAAAGTAAAATTACAAGTTAATTGTCATGTTCGAACCTTCTCGTTGATTTAAAATACCGTCACAATCAGATTTGGATAAGTGTAAACCAAATCACCAAGTGATTTCCTCACAAAACGGGGAACGGCCTCGTCCTCCTAATCCAGATGACTACAGCTGAAACAACCGTTAGAGCGGCTTCCGAGTCGGGGAGTTTATAATAACCACAAGTCCCATCCAGTACACCACGTGGACACCATCGTTTCTCTCATCATTCTCCACGTGTCGCGCTCCCATAAGTTTCCAAACGCAATGAAAGCTATAAAAACTCAGATCCCGGGCCAGAGCTCTCGCCACTGCGCAATCCGAGTTGTTTCAACCAACATGATGACACTGCGTCGCAAGCCGGAGGAGGAGAACCGGAACCAGAGCGAGATTCCGGAGGAGGTCCGGCGGAGCATGCTGTCCGTATCGTCGAAGGAGAAGAAGGCGTGTACGGAGGACCAGGAGGAGGACAGCGCCGGATCGTCGGAAGAGATGGAGTCACCGAGGTCGGTGGGGCGATGGCGGAGGGGGACGACGAAGAAGACGGGGTGCGTGCTGCACAGCCAGATCTTGAGGATCAGAGAGGAGGACTCGCATCTCGGCGAGAGTACGGCTCTGATCGGTGCTGCCGCTGCAGCTGGAAAAGATATTTATCACGGCATTGACGTCGTTCTATTCGCCCGGCCAATCTTGCCTTCCTCGCCTCTCAAGAACACAATCAACGGTTAATCTGCACTAATAACTCTGCTAATGATGTTCAGGTTTGTTAATTTTTTCCTCTATTTTCTGAAATTGATTGATTAATTTGTTGCGTTAGTTTCTTTGATTTCGTTAGTAAGAGAGAATTGGAGACCATGAATTCTGACCGATTTCTGGAATCGGTGGCGATCTTGATTTGCAATTATTGGATGTGGCTTTAATTGTTGTGTTTGAACTTTTGAGGTTTTGACCATTCCTGTTATTTGGATGCTCCGAAAATTTAGCTGCTGTTTGGATGCTCGGAAAATTCATGGACCTCAAACGGGATTGTTTTTTTAACTTTCTCAGAAATGTGGATTTTCATTTCAGAAGTAAATAATTATTTTTCGAAATCCTCTAATCTGATCAAAGAAAGTTCTGAATTTCTGTTAAGATCAATATTAGTTGTTGTGAGATTAAGAAATTTTCTCGGCATCCAAACGGCGGTTTCAAACTTTTTTCCTTTTCTTCCATTTTCTTTGACTATTGCGCTTCCCCTCCATCTATCACTCGTATTCGCGCGAAAATGTTCATAACGTAACTTTTCAGGCTTTCAGCTCCGTGCCTGTTATTGGGCCTGGCCCATATTCTTTATTTGGATCTTAATGGGCTTTTCATTGTTTTTATTTAGGAAGAAGAACAGGTAGCTTTCAGGTCAAGAGCAGCAATGAAAAATTCCGAGAAGACAAATGAAGAGTTAGAATTAAGTTCCATCTTTGTATTTTTTTTTTCTTCTAGGATAAAATTGTAATCGATTGATCTGCAAACGTTGCTGTACAGTTAAACAAAAATCACATCTCCGCTTTCCCGGAAGCCGCTTATGAAGGGCCAAAAGCGATTTCAGACAATTAAAAGTGATTCCGACTACATTTGTATTGTAGAGGAAATACTTTGAAAACATTTGGACTTTAATTAGATCTTCAGATTTTCTGTCAAGAACACTTGTAGCAAAAGCGCTTACGAAGCAAAAGTGCTTCAGGATTTGGACTTTAAATTAAGCCGAATATCATCGTCACGATACCAAGTTGTGACAAAAGAAGGCATCCATTAATACTACTCAACTTCAACAAGAGAAACAATAAACCAATGAGTCCATTGGCAGGAACCCATTAACAGCTTTTTAGCCTAAACCAACAACAACCTAATACTCATCATCTTCACCATCATCACCTTCAGCAGACTCAAGCCCAACTTCCTCATAGTCCTTCTCTAGCGCCGCCAAGTCCTCCCGAGCCTCGGAAAACTCTCCTTCCTCCATACCCTCGCCAACATACCAATGCACAAAAGCGCGCTTGGCGTACATGAGATCAAACTTGTGATCAATCCTCGAAAACACCTCGGCAACACTAGTAGAGTTGGAAATCATGCACACAGCCCTCTGAACCTTGGCCAAGTCGCCACCAGGAACAACAGTAGGAGGCTGGTAGTTGATGCCGCACTTGAACCCAGTCGGGCACCAGTCCACAAATTGAATAGTCCTCTTGGTCTTGATGGTGGCCACGGCAGCATTGACATCTTTCGGAACCACATCTCCCCTGTACATCAAACAGCAGGCCATGTACTTCCCGTGCCTTGGGTCACATTTCGCCATCATAGACGCCGGCTCAAAGGCGCTGTTGGTGATTTCTGCCACGGAGAGCTGCTCATGGTAGGCCTTCTCAGCGGAGATCACAGGTGCATAAGACGAAAGCATGAAGTGGATTCTTGGGTAGGGGACCAAATTGGTCTGGAACTCCGTCACGTCCACGTTGAGCGCCCCATCAAAACGCAGAGAAGCTGTGAGTGAGGAAATTACCTGCACAGAACACACAATTTCTCATCCACATTAGCAAGAAATGCACAGGAAACAAACTGTCAATCAGTAAGAGTGCACACGGGCAAATTATCAAACACCTTCCGTGCACAATGAGAGTTTCAATCAGTTTTACCTGAGAGACCAGCCGGTTGAGGTTGGTGTAAGTGGGTCTTTCGATGTCGAGAGACCTGCGGCAGATGTCGTAGATGGCTTCATTGTCGAGGAGAACCGACACATCAGTGTGCTCCAAGAGGGAGTGAGTGGACAGCACGCTGTTGTACGGCTCAACGACAGAGGTTGAGACCTGAGGAGACGGGTAGACTGTGAACCCCAGCTTAGATTTCTTTCCGTAATCGACAGAGAGCCTCTCCAGGAGCAGAGAGCCGAGGCCAGATCCAGTCCCACCTCCTACAGCGTGGAACACCAGGAACCCTTGAAGACCAGTGCAGTTGTCTGCAAGCTTTCGGATTCGATCAAGGCAGAGATCCACAATCTCCTTCCCAACTGTTCAAATACGAACACAATAAATCAAACGAGAATCAACGGAAAGATGATTACGTATTTTGGTATTTGAAATTTGAAATTGGGATAGTGAGAAAGTTTCTTACTTGTGTAGTGGCCTCTGGCGAAGTTATTAGCGGCGTCTTCCTTGCCGCTGATGAGCTGCTCCGGGTGGAATAGCTGGCGGTAAGTGCCGGTCCTGACCTCATCGATGACGGTGGGCTCAAGATCCAAGAACACAGCACGGGGAACGTGCTTTCCGGCTCCGGTTTCGCTGAAGAAAGTGTTGAAGGCGTCGTCTCCGCCACCGACGGTCTTGTCACTCGGCATTTGGCCATCAGGCTGCAACAAAAAAAATCCCAAATCAAATTTACGACAGAGATAAACAAAACCCTGGAAACGAAATTGGGGAAGAAATCCGAAGGGAACAGACCTGGATGCCGTGTTCGAGGCAGTAGAGCTCCCAGCAGGCGTTTCCGACTTGGATCCCGGCCTGGCCGATGTGGATGGAGATGCACTCTCTCATTTTTCAGTTGATTTCTTTGGGATCTTTGTTTGCGTGAGAGGAGAGAGCGAGATCTGCAGAGAAAGAGAGAGAGTTCGAAATTTGAGGATTTGAATTTGTGAGAAGGGTGAGATTTGGGAATTTATAACGGCATTGATGCCGAGAATTTCGGGTGGGTTCAAATTTTAAAGAGAGGTTTTGGGTGGGATCCAGCTATTCGTGACCGTTAGTTCTATATTTTGGGGGTGTGGATTTGAAATTTGAATTGTGAAGCGCGAGAATCGAATAGTTTTATTGGGCTGGGCTGGCCTTTGTACAGGTTTCAGTTTGAGTTGCAATTATCCAGCTACAATTGGGCCTATCATGCTCATGGGCTATTTGGGTTTCGGTTCCTATGCCCATTTATGTCGTACCATTCGATAATCGATATGCCTAATCTTAGACAGAAGGTTAGTTAATCATGGCAGTGTGTCTGCTTCCTTAAATTCGAGTTCAAATTTCTCGTACAATCCAGATTGCTATGACACAAACTAGGCTTAGGTCGAACCTTTGGCAATTAGGAAATGTCATAACAGCAGTCACCCAAAAGTTCATTTCCATTCGGTTCCCACACCACCATGGAATGGGCATTTGCCATGACGCTAGTGAATTTTGGTTACAAGGACAACTCTCGAAGTTTGATCCTTCGCCGGCTATGTCAATCTTGATTTAATCGTTTCATGAATTGTTCTATTCTATGTAGTGTACACCAACTTCAGGGTTACTCGAGAATGCATAATGAGAAAAGCAGATTCATCATTGATATAATTTTACATTTGTGGATTCCTCCTAGCCTAGCTATTTCTTGGATTCTCCTAAAAACCAAAAGCCGGTATGGAGTTCAACTGAGATACACATGCCAGAGACCATCATTTGAAGAAGATGGGCATTTCCTTTTGTAAATGTAAAGCCATCCCAACCTCAGCTTGTTCTTCACTTTGCGGCCAAATGAGCATCCTCCCACAACTAACAATGATTAACACCTTGTTTAAAAGTCCTTAAGTAAAATTATTAGATTCCAATTTCCATTTGACACATCTCTTATCTTTCTGCTATTTCATACACATGCAATGTTTAATCCTAAACAGTTTTGTATCTACTTTACAGACATGCGTTGGCATCAACCATGCTCTTGAACTTTACAGAAAGTTTGCGACTTTGAGAGCCCATGCTTGTCTTTCTTTTGAGAAAAATACTTGGATGCTCAAATAACGAGTAGGAGTTTATACTCAAAATTGTTCGTTGTTGCCGATTGATAGAACTTCGTGTTTATGATAAAAACTGTTCATATTATAAAGACCGACTCTAAAAAAAATCAATTACAAGTACAGTCGTTTAGTCATAGAACTGTATAAAAGCAGATGAATGGAATTGGTAAAAATATTACAAACCGTCTATGTATGTGCTACAATAGATTGGCTAAACGACATTAGTTTTAATCAAGTTTTGTAGAGATGATCTTTGCAGTGTGAATCATAATATGAACGGTTCTGATCATAAACACAAAACTCTGTGATTCGATAACGAAAAGTTTCGAGTAAGAGTTTCTACTCATTCTTTAGTAGCCCAAGCATTGATCTTCTTTTAGTAACTATGAGTCTATATGTACCTATTGCATCTTTTTGAACATAGGAGTGGAAAATATGTAGGGTTTGGCATGATTATATACATCTATTTGTGAGGAGGTATGCGCACTGAATGACTATGTTGCTCCATGTATCTCCCTCGACTTTGAGTTTCTTACTCTACTAATTAAAAGATACAAGGTATGTAACGTTAGCTGACCTAATTCCGTTGTCGGATTCAAATATTTCTCAATTGTAAAGTATGAATATAAAAAAAATAAAATAAAGGTATAATAACTCAGATTGCGACAATTTGAGGGTCCCCAAAGTGTGGTGTGGTGCCGATGAGATTTCACTTCATTTTTCCATGATTTTCAGGTATTCGTTTTGATATTGAACATAAAGGTGCCTTCAAATCACATTTCACTGGCTCATATAAATAGAGCCAACAACAACAATCAAGTTTTATCTCACTAAATATGATATGTTCTATAATTTTAGAACGTCAGTGCGCACAATTTTGCGTCAAGTCTTTCGCTCCAAGCCTCAAAGTATTCCATATTTTTTTATTAAAAAGTCTATTTCCAAGTTCTCTTAGGTCTTCTTCTGTCCATTTTTCTCTTAACCTCATTTTCATTGTTGAATCTTTTAACCAGAGCATCTATATATATATATATATTTATTTATTTATTTATTTATTTATTTTTTTTTTTGGAGAACTGATACTTCAATATCAGGGCAAAGATGCCAATAGGATACAGAGAAAGCCTACAAGAAGGCAATCAACCAAATTAAAGCAAAAAACACCGGACAAGGATTGTGTGCCCTCCTTGTTCCCGTGCCCTCCCGTACCCTCCTGTTTTGTGTGGTCACGGTTAAGCCACGTCAACATTTTATATTGTTTTTTTATAGAGATAATAAGACAAAAATGAATAGTAACATAAAATGTTGACGTGACTTAACCGTTACCACATAAACAGAAGGGTATGGGAGAGCACGGGAACAAGGAGGGCAGACAATCCAAAAACACCAAGTAGTGACAGATCAAATCAAATACTTAATTATTCTTAATTAATTTCTGCGCCGCTGAACGAGCACAGACTCCAAAAATGTGGTCCAAGCCAAGCATATAGATTATACACTCTTGCCTCCAAGTTGTGGTCCTAATTTTCCAGGCAGCTTCTACTTTCGCTTGCTGGCTATTAAATTATAAAAAATGTTTAATGATGTTTAAAGTTTAATTAGCACTATTAAATATGAATTAAACCCTAATTTGAGAGGCATATCACGTGCTTAGGGTTAGCAAAACATAAACTAGGACAAGGGTAGTTCACCAAAACGGATCTAGTGTCCCCAAAAGGACATACATTGCGGCCAAACCCACTTCAACTTATAGGGCTTAAGAACACTTACGGGCTATGTCTTTAGTTTTATATAGCTTCTTCCAACATCTTAAGGAAGAAAATATCGGTAATATCGGAAATATCGGTAGTCCGAAAACACGGAAATATCGATGGAAATATCGGGATAATATCGATATCGATAAAAATTACATGGAAATCACGGAAATTGTAAGAAAAACTTGGAAATTTTTATTGAAACTTTGCAGGATGTTTATTTAGTCAATTATCTATTAGTTTATCACAAAAAATTGGAAGGAAATGCATTGCATGATGGATTTAACATTATCAAGTTGATTATATAGCGAGCTGACAAACATTGTGAGTGTAGAAAATATGTAGAAATTAATGAAAGAAGTCTAAACACACCATAATCATTTATATATAATGAATTAGTACAATATTTTACACTTTATACATTGCATGGTAAGATACATGAGTGACTTAATACCACATAGAGTTCCTATGAGGTTCAAAATTTTCACTATCTTCATCATCTTTATGTGTAGAGTGAGTGTATTGTGAAGAGTAGTTAGCAACCATGACAATGGTTTTCAAGAACCAAAACCCAAAAGTCAATAGGAAACCGAATACTTCGGTATTTTTCGGGATTACCAAACAAATGGGATTTGGAAACCAATCCCATATCGAAAATTTCGGTATTTTTCGGGATGGTTTTGGTTTGGGATTTTTCGGTTTGGTTTGGGATTTTTGGGAATTTTTTCCAACCCTACCATGTAAGTGACCAAATAAAAAATAGAAAAATTAAAAACCACATGTCATTGACTAAGTAATTAATTGACACAATTTAAAATATAATACCACAAAAAAATTGGAATATGTGCAAATTTGTTTCTTGTAAAAAGAATTCAAAACAAAACCATATATATAAATATTGTAGCATATTATCACAACAACATAAGTGGTATGGTGGTTAAGGCGTTAAGGAGTCTATTGGGAGGGGTTCGAATCCCTCTAGTCTCAAAATTGAGACTTTTCAGAAATTTTCAAGAATTTTTGGACTAATATCGCGATATTATAGCTAATAATAATATCGCGATATTATCGATAAATCAGAAAATATCGACGATATTTTCGATATTTTCTTCCATGATCTTAACCAAAGTTTTCTAGACCCATTGGGGTAGGCTTAAAGGGGGGACGAATTACATTATTTGCCTGTCACATGAAATGACTAATCTTATTAACTTTTTAGAGTCAATTCAGTCGAATACTGATTAGCTCCTTACAATTTATCTTGTCAAACACAAGTTCACATGCATTTATAAGTAACTTATTGTAAACATAGGAGAAAAAGCTTTTGTATATGTATCAAACTATAACTTTTGATGTAATATTATAGGGCTCTTAATGCGGTCTTGTAGTTTATTATGATGGATTTGAAGAATTGTCTCTGACGACTTCGACAAATGAGATTTATGTGTACACATAGTTATAGAGAAAGAAATCAGGTCTCATATGCTTTACCTTTTTTTTTTGGGGGGGGGTAGTTATGATTATTACAGGTGGTCTAGGGTTCCAGATTTTGTAGCCTCTATCCATGCCCATGACATTTTGTTTTGTCCTTATTTGGTGTTTTCGTTGTTCGTTTTTTGTCTTTGCGGGTCTTGACATAGTCCCTCTACTTGTATCTTTTTTGTTTATTTTTATTTATTATCAATAAGTTTGGTCAAGGAGGGATGGGCGGTGGGTTTTTGGGTGTAATGGTCCTTATTCCTTTGAGGGAGGGTAGGTGCCTCACACTCGACCATTGTCGAAAAGCTAATCTCGTCCAATCCTTCTCTATTTGAAGAAAAAAATGATTGTGATCAAATATTGATTAAAAAGCAACATTCCAATTTTGAGATTTAGTGAAACACTCATGGGTTAGGTCTTTTGAAGGATGACAGATCATTAGTTCCTAAATAACATCAAGATTATGAAGAAAGTTTGATGTTTTATATGCGACAACATTGATTAGTTGTAACTTTTCATTGAACTGTGTTTATGAAAAGTTTTGCCAACAGCTTTCCAAGAAGATGCTAGTTTTTTAGTGTAATGGTCATCAACTCTTCAAGGGAGGATATATGACTCGCACGTGACTATTGCAAAAAAACTAATCTCGCCTAATTTTTCTTCGCTTACAAAAAAAAAAAAAAAAAAAAAAACACCTAGCGAGAACTTTTTGGTTGAGCCCATTTTTTTCAGGGTGTGTCAAGTGGTTGAGCCCTTATTTTGTTGACCCAAATACAAACCCTTTTTATAGCAAGAAAATGTTTGTTGGTGAGCCCAAATTATAGGCAGATTGTTGGGTGGATGTCTTTTCGTGTTAGGGTAGGGATACAAAAGTATTCTATCAAATGTAACTTACCATAACTACAAAAATGTGACATTTGACATAACATTTGATACTAATTGAGGTAATGGACAATGGAGATGTGTTAAAGAAGATATAGATAGTTCATGGAAACTAAAGTTTCACACTTTTATTTGATCACTTTGTTGGAGTCTTGGATTTGCCAACTCACCCATTCCTAACATGGAAATTATCCAATTGTACGGATTGAGATTCTCTTCGGATTTATGTGTCTTCTAAGCTAACAAAATAGAAATCCAGACCATTCAATTTAAATCATGCATCTTCTATTAGTTAATCTCACTGACAACTTCAAACCCTTTAACGGTCCGAATCTTTCTTTCTTTTTTGAATGGTCAAGATTTCCGAATCTGTCGACTCAGGACACAGAGATCCGACTAGGATGTCAACTCCAATTGTACCACCTTACTGCAGCAGACAAAAGATTTTAGTTTTTATTTTTATTTTTAAGACCACCAACTTAATCATGATTTCCAAGGCCAAATGCATGATAATGGAGGGCACAAGAAAATGGGTCCATGTAATACCCTGTAAATGTAATCCTTATCTTAATAAATAATACTTTATGCACTATAGCCTTTTTTTTATGGGGTCGCCTAAGCACAAAAAAAAACTTACTTGTTACATCGATTGTTGTCAAACTCAATTTATATCTATATGTTTGCGTGATTTACAATTCACACTAAGAGAGATAAATAGAAATTGATCTGGGTGGTATATTACGTGAGCGGAAAGTCTCTGTCCACATAACAATAACATGCATTTCAAGGGCATGTTCATGATGAGGGTTTCCTTCCAAACACATAAGATTTTGATGTAAACTCTTTAGCTTATGCAATGGAATAGCTACCCAATACGATAGCCGTTTTCTATCCGTTCCTCGCAAAACAGAGAGTCTTGTTGGTTTGAGATCGCCTTGTTTGTCAAGTTAAATTAGACTTTCCTAAACAAATTCTAGCATCCCATAAAATCTCAACTCGTCACTTTAGCAAGGAAAAAAAATGTGGGAAGTGATAGGGATTTATATGAACAAGAAGGGAGAAAAAGGACGGCAAAACACATGCAATGTCAAGTTAAATTAGTTTTTCCTAAACAAATTCTAGCATCTCATAAAGTCTCATCAACTCATCACTTTAGCAAGGAAAAAAAAATGTGGGAAGTGAAAGGGATTTATATGAACAATAAGGGAGAAAAAGGACGGCGAAACACATGCAATGTCAAGTCAAAAGGGATGCTTCCACGATTATGGTATAAATTTATTTATGAGCCTAAAGTGTTATTTTTCACATACCAATTAACAAACATATAGAGAAATTCATGAATTCTACTATGGCACCAACGTTCGTTTTTATTTTAAAGAATGGATTATCGTTATGTTATTGATTATAAGTCAACATTATTAATATCGAAACACATAAATATAGTATCGATATCATCGAAACTCTATATTTGAAACGTCTTTTCTTTACATTTTGTACTAGAATTTGTCATCTCGTCAAAGAACATATGTACTGCATATGAAATTCCTGCTCTAATGACAATTTATGTATCCAGTTTTTTTTTTTTTCCTTCTGTTTATGATTGAACCAACTCATGTTTATCATGCTTCCTATTTTCTTTTGAAAGTTTATTTTAGAGATTATAAAGATTAGAAAATATGCATATATGAAAAAACAAATAAAAGACCTAGAACGATAACCAGACACATTCCCAAGTTGGCTTTTTAGTTAACATGGTATTTAAGATTGGTATAACTCGTTATTTTAGTTTATGAGATTTAAAATCAATGGAAGTCGTTCATAAGATTGTCTACCATAAATCATTTTGTAAAAAATCTTCGTTAAACTAAGGAAACCACATGTTCAAACATTGAGATTGATTTGATAAAAATACTCTTAATTTAACGAAAATTGTTCATAAAATGATTAACGGTAAATAATCTCAATTTTTTTTTATCGATTTTAAATATCAAACACAACTCTAAAAAGGAGGCAGATTGTCTGCCCTCTTTTTTCCATACCCTTCTCATCTTCTCCTATTTGTACGGTCACGGTTAAAAAATTAATATAAAATATTGACGTGACTTAACTGTGAACTCACAAATAAAAATGAATAGGAAGTGCATGTTAAAGGGAGGGCAGACAATGTGCCTTCCTCTAAAAATTGTACTGAGCAGAGCAGAGAAGGACACACAGTGTAATACTGTTAACCAGATTCCTCAATTGCAGTAATTTTCACTACCGCAGCAGTTAAAGCTCCCTACCACCTCTGTATACTAAATACTATATAACTCCACCACCACCCACTCCTCCTCTCTCTCTCCATCCCTCGTTTTCTCCCACCATCCTCCTTTGACCACTGGTCCAACCTCTCTCACACACTCTCTCTCTTTCTCTCTCTCTCTCTCTCTATCTCTCTCTCTCTCTCTCCTCTTCATTTTCTTTCCGGCAAACGATACTGTGTTGGGCTGATCACCCAGAACAAATCGACATTGACAGTTCTTGAAACAAAACTGACAGAAAAAAAAAGATGGGGTCTTTAGATCTCTCACTCTAAAGCTTGTTTCTTTTTTACTGGGTTTATTCCGCTGTGCGTTTTTATCAACAAGCTGAGCTGCTGCAATGGCGGAGCCAGCGGCGGAGGCGAAGACATTGCCGGAGGCGGAGAAGAAGAAGGAGCAGAGCCTGCCCTTTTTCCAGCTCTTCTCCTTTGCAGACAAGTACGATTGGCTCCTCATGATCTTCGGAAGCTTGGGCGCCGTCGTGCACGGCTCCTCCATGCCGGTGTTCTTCCTCATGTTCGGGGAAATGGTTAACGGGTTCGGCGAAAACCAAATGAATTTGCAGAAAATGACCGCAGAAGTAGCAAAGGTTCGCAACCCCATTTGTTCATTTCTCATATTTTTAAGGAAAAACGATTTCCGCACACCAACTTTCTCCTCCCAAATGCGCAAAATAAATAAACTGCATAGGAGAAAAATGAGTATGCGGAAATCACTTCCCTTCCTCGAGATTTCGTTGCGATTTCTCGGATCCCAGATCTGATTGTTTGTTGTTGATTGCAGTATGCTCTGTACTTTGTGTATCTCGGTCTCATAGTATGCGTAACATCTTACGCAGGTAAAAAAACCTTCAAAATCCAACCTTTTTAATTATTTTTTGTTAAATTTTAGTCCTTGCTGGTCTTCGGATCACACTTGTTGGACTTTTGTTCAGTCCATTCCAGTCCCACATGACTCGTGCATCACTTCACGTGCACTGTTCCCTCCCCTATTTTCTCATTATTTATACGTTAATCCGTTGATTAATGAGGTTAAAGGTGATTAATTTATGTGATTATTATTTACAGAGATTGCATGCTGGATGTACACCGGCGAGAGGCAGGTGAGCAGGCTGAGGAAGAAGTATCTGGAGGCCGTGCTGAAACAGGACGTCGGCTTCTTCGACACCGACGCTAGAACTGGAGACATTGTCTTTAGTATCTCAACGGACACTCTTCTGGTCCAAGATGCCATCAGTGAGAAGGTTTCCTTCTTTGGCAATTTGCATTTTGCTCCCTCTCTCTCTCCTCTTTCTCTCTCTAAACTTTTTATTTCCTTTGTCATTTTGTCATCGAGAAGTGATTTCCGCATAAAGACAAAATAAAAAATAAAAGTTAAAACAAATAGTACCAAGGTTGATTTTTTAATGTAAAAATATAATTTTTTGTTAAAATAAATAATACCAAGAACTTTTCGTTAAAGTTTCCAAATAAATATCGAGCAGAAGAAAATCATCTCCCATACACGCGGCAAAATCTAGTCTTTGGGAGTGTTGAATTTGTAAATGGGCTTATCCGCGGTGGGGTAGTTGGGCATGCATCAATGCGGGGCACACTGCCTAATCATTGCGCACGATAGCAAGGGCTGGCTTAACGTGCGCGGTGAGGCCCCTTCATTTTTTGGCGATTTTGTTTTTTCCCTAAATGTTTGATTTTGAAAGGTCATATCCTGTAGGTGGACGTTCAGTTGATTCCATACTGTTTTATTTATTTTATTTAATTTTTGGGATTTTTTGTTGTTTTGATTTAGGTGGGGAACTTCATACACTATCTGTCAACGTTTCTGGCGGGGCTGGTGGTAGGGTTTGTATCAGCATGGAGGCTGGCGCTGCTGAGTATTGCGGTGATTCCCGGAATCGCTTTTGCCGGCGGCTTATATGCCTACACACTCACCGGCCTGACGTCCAAGAGTCGCCAGTCGTATGCCAATGCAGGGATAATGGCCGATCAGGTGAAATTTTAGAACTCCATACAAACGTACGTGTGACTGTTTGCGTAAGAAACTTGTCATGGCCTAATTTTGTAAGGTTTTCTTTGTGCACAGGCCATTGCGCAAGTTCGGACAGTTTATTCATACGTTGGTGAAAGCAAGGCCCTCAATTCGTATTCGGATGCAATACAGAACACCTTGCAGCTTGGTTACAAGGCCGGAATGGCCAAGGGTCTCGGCCTAGGGTGTACCTACGGCATTGCTTGTATGTCATGGGCACTTGTTTTCTGGTACGCTGGTGTGTTTATCCGAAACGGGCAGACTGATGGAGGGAAGGCGTTCACCGCCATTTTCTCCGCCATTGTTGGTGGCATGTAAGATTTTAAGCTGAAAACTTTCATTTTTCTTCTACTTATCTTTTCGGATGAATAAGCCTTGTTATGTTAATACAACACTTGAATGTTACAGGAGCTTGGGCCAGTCATTTTCGAACCTCGGGGCCTTTAGCAAAGGTAAATCAGCCGGATACAAGTTGATGGAGATAATTAAGCAAAAGCCAACCATAGTTCAAGACCCCTTGGACGGAAAGTGCTTATCGGATGTTAGTGGCAATATCGAATTCAAGGAAGTAACCTTCAGCTACCCTTCGAGGCCAGATGTTATTATCTTCCGAAATTTTTCGATCTTCTTTCCAGCCGGAAAGACGGTTGCTGTTGTTGGTGGCAGTGGTTCAGGGAAGAGCACTGTTGTCTCTCTAATCGAAAGGTTCTACGATCCTAACCAGGGTAAGTTTGAGGCTTTTCGTGATTGGAGATGTTGGTTTTGAAAGTCTATGATGCTTGATGAAGGGAAGTATCTAACATGTCTTGTTCGGTAAGCAGGGCAGGTTTTGATTGATAGCGTGGACATAAAAACGCTGCAATTGAAATGGTTGCGTGATCAGATCGGGCTGGTAAACCAGGAACCGGCACTCTTTGCAACCACGATACTCGAGAACATTCTCTATGGAAAGCCTGACGCAACAATGGAAGATGTTGAAGTTGCGGCTTCCTCAGCGAATGCTCACAGTTTCATCACCTTGCTTCCAAACGGATATGACACTCAGGTTGGTATCGATTATTCGCTGAATGTATGGCTCTGTACAAACGCAATGCATATAACATTTTTAACTTGTGTGAATTCAGGTAGGAGAGCGAGGAGTTCAACTCTCGGGTGGTCAAAAGCAGAGGATTGCAATTGCCAGAGCTATGTTGAAAAACCCGAAGATCCTCCTACTTGACGAAGCAACCAGCGCCCTTGATGCAAGCTCGGAGAGCATTGTTCAAGAAGCTCTAGACCGTCTCATGGTCGGAAGAACAACCGTTGTTGTGGCGCATCGCCTTTCCACCATTAGAAATGTTGATAGCATTGCTGTTATACAACAAGGCCAAGTTGTCGAGACAGGAACACACGAAGAACTGATTGCTAAAGCAGGGGCCTACGCTTCTCTAATTCGATTCCAAGAAATGGTTGGGAACAGAGACTTCAGGAACCCATCTACTCGCTGCTCGCGCTCATCACGTCTAAGCC
Source organism: Malus fusca (assembly GCA_035220775.1). Classification (NCBI taxonomy): domain Eukaryota; kingdom Viridiplantae; phylum Streptophyta; class Magnoliopsida; order Rosales; family Rosaceae; genus Malus; species Malus fusca. Next base: position 3,445,693 of record CM069067.1, on the reverse strand, counting down.
ACTCATTGTCAACAAAGTCTTTAAGCCTTCGGTCTGGCAGCTTAAGGAACCTGAGCTATTCGTACAGTACTGGTGCTGATGGGCGGATAGAGATGATTTCAAATGCTGAAACTGACAGGAAAACTCGAGCTCCTAAGAACTATTTCTTCCGGCTTCTGAAGCTAAACGCTCCCGAATGGCCCTATTCAATCATGGCCGCTATAGGATCAGTACTCTCCGGGTTCATCGGTCCAACATTTGCTATTCTAATGGGCAACATGATTGAAGTTTTTTACTATAAAAACCCCGCCTCAATGGAAAGGAAGACAAAGGAATACGTTTTCATGTACATTGGAGTCGGGCTATACGCTGTGGTTGCGTATTTGATACAGCATTACTTCTTCAGCATCATGGGAGAGAACCTCACTACTAGAGTGAGAAGGATGATGCTTGCAGGTATAAACAACTAGTCTTTATATCCGCCTCGTTAAATCACTTTGAAATTTTTACCGCACATTCAACCGTTTCGTTCTAAAGTTTACGTCTTTTGATTCGCGCAATGTACTTGTTTTTCTTCAGCAATCTTGAGGAACGAAGTTGGATGGTTCGATGAGGAGGAGCACAACTCCAACCTTCTAACAACTAAATTGGCAACGGACGCTGCTGATGTGAAATCAGCTATTTCTGAGAGGATATCTGTGATATTGCAGAACATGACTTCACTCCTCACTTCATTCATTGTTGCCTTCATAGTGGAATGGAGAGTCTCCCTCCTCATTTTAGCTACCTTCCCACTTCTTGTGCTTTCCAACTATGCTCAGGTACACTTCACACTCTCAACTACCTAAACCTAAATGTCATGGCGTCGGTATCACAAGCCAACCGTGCACTGAAAGTTGCTAGCTTTATGCACCCAAAGAGAAAAATGCTAACTTTTTGCTTTGGTGGGTTGGAGAAATTTTTAAAGGAAAACTAATGAAAAGGGTTTGAAAACTTTGAGTTTTAATGATAAGGACAAAATAAAGTGTAAAATGAATAGTACACTGATTGACTTTTTAGTGTAAAAATGTGGTTTTTCGTTAAAGTGAACAGTACCGGGTGCTTTTCGTTAAAGTTCCCAATTTTTAATTGTAACGGGAGCACGAATGATATATCACGTGTTTTTATGTAAGTGGTGATGAATTTTATTTTTTAAGTTATAACTTTTTAACACACATATCTCATCATTTGTATAACGACACGTGATATATCACCTGATATGACAGTCACACCGAAAAATGGTTGACCCAAAGTCCTGCAGAAGCATATGGGTGTGGTCTACATAATACTTTTATCTGTGTGTCAGATATTGCATCAACTTGCACATCTATGGAATCTTAGACTTCACCCCAATCCTAGCATGAAACGACAACAGAATACTACTTCGTGTCACCATACCCCTGCACTGCACGTGCGTCCTTCCGAGCCTTGTGCATATTAGGTCTTGGAAAATGGTCACAGAAAATTAAAATAATATAGAATACAAACGATTCTAATATAAAATACCAACGAGTCCTTGGAAGCATCCTTTCTTTCAAGCTGTTAATTAGCAGTTATATTCGATTTCTATGCATATTACTAAATTAATAGCGTTATTTCAGACTAATCATTTAATATTATGTATTTGAATACATGACAGTGTGTGATAAACTTTATAACACCGCTACTCTGACGTCTCGGTTCTCTTATTTCCTATAAAACCCACGAGCTGCTGCACATCACATAGCTACAGCATATACTGTCTGAATTTATAGGCCCGAAAATTTGTCACAATGCTTTATACTTCTTCCTTTTTTCTTACAATAATTCACTGAAGACTCCCATGTGATGAGAGTTACAAGAGAGACTTCAGTCCCGTGAGCACATTGTATATTATATGATAGATATGGATACTTTTATTTTTTTCCAGAGCTTTTTCTGCAGAAAGGGGAGAAGGTAACTTGTCCCTGGTGCGCATTGTGCACACCTCGTTTGATTTGCCAATCTTGTCGTTTTGGAGTGCATGAGAGGGTTTCAATCTTTGGGGTGGCTTTTAGGGGTTCGCTTTCACACTGTAGTCGTACAGAGAGAGGAGCATGTGTTCGTTTTTTTTGTCTTGTGTGGGAACAGTGTCTAAATTCGCGCATGATACATGCACAGTGAGAAAATGACCCGTCTGATTAAATAAGAACGTACCTTGTCTGATAGATTTATGTCCTTGTCCTTTGTTTTGTTGTTTTCTGAGGGTCCTCTTGGAGTAAGTACCGAGCGTGTTAAAGGAGAAAAACTTACTTGCACTTTAGATATGACATGGTTTTGTGGTGTGTTTACTTTGTTTTGTTGTTTTCGGGGTTTTGTACAAGTAATGAACCGGTTAAAGGAGAGAAACTTTCCAACGCCGTTAGAGTTGTCATGTGTTTTAACTTTTCGAAGGCCACCAAATTGTATCAAGAAATAAATCTCAACCACCAATCCAACAGATAACATAACAAACTCTTAACTAAAGCACCTTATTAGTTCTTAATCATTTACTTAATGCAGTTTACTGACTGTTTAATTCTGCAATTCTGCATTATGCAGCAACTTTCTTTGAAGGGCTTTGCTGGAGACACAGCCAAAGCTCATGCAAAGACGAGCATGATTGCAGGGGAGGGAGTGAGCAACATTCGGACAGTCGCCGCGTTCAATGCCCAAAACAAGATCCTCTCTCTCTTCTGCCACGAGCTCCGTCTCCCACAGCTGGGAAGCCTCCGCCGCAGCCAAACTGCTGGCGTCCTATTCGGCCTCTCTCAGTTTGCTCTCCATGCATCTGAAGCTCTCATTTTGTGGTATGGTGCCCACCTCGTTAGCAAGGGTGTCTCGACCTTCTCGAAAGTTATTAAGGTTTTCGTTGTCCTTGTTGTAACGGCCAATTCAGTTGCTGAAACCGTTAGCCTTGCCCCGGAGATTATTAGGGGCGGTGAAGCTGTTGGTTCGGTTTTTTCAATCCTCGATCGTCAAACAAAGATTGATCCGGATGATCCTGAGGCTGAGGTGGTTGAATCAGTTCGCGGAGAAATTGAACTTAGGCATGTTGATTTTGCGTACCCATCGCGACCTGATGTCATGGTGTTCAAAGATTTTTGTCTCAGAATCCGCACTGGCCAAAGCCAAGCACTTGTTGGAGCTAGTGGTTCAGGAAAGAGTTCCGTGATTGCATTGATCGAGCGGTTTTATGATCCGATAGTTGGGAAAGTAATGATCGATGGCAAAGACATTCGCCGACTGAACTTGAAGTCACTTAGGTTGAAAATTGGATTGGTGCAACAAGAACCAGCCCTGTTTGCATCAAGCATTTTCGAAAACATTGCCTACGGCAAAGAAGGCGCGACCGAAGCAGAAGTAATTGAAGCTGCACGTACTGCCAACGTGCATGGTTTTGTTAGCGGGTTGCCAGACGGATACAAAACCCCGGTTGGGGAGAGAGGAGTTCAGCTCTCCGGTGGACAGAAACAAAGAATTGCAATCGCACGGGCGGTGCTCAAGGACCCGAGAATACTATTGCTAGATGAGGCTACAAGTGCACTTGATGCCGAGTCAGAATGTGTGCTGCAAGAAGCACTCGAGAGGCTAATGAGGGGCCGCACCACCGTGCTTGTTGCCCACCGTTTGTCTACAATTAGAGGGGTGGACAGCATCGGCGTGGTGCAAGACGGGCGCATTGTTGAGCACGGCAGCCATTCGGAGCTAGCGAGCCGCCCCGACGGAGCTTATACAAGGCTGTTGCAGCTGCAAAATCATCACATATGAGAAGAGTTTTGGTCAAAAACATGCATGCATGCATGGCCTTGTTGGGTGTTAATTATGTGTGTCCCCTATTAATCTTTATGCATCCACCATTTTTCTTCTAGTTGTAGATATTGGCAAATCTCTCTCAACAATTTCTCTAATCTTTAATCGAGTAGCAAGTATTATATTATCAATCAATATCATATCCTTCCTATCTCCTTTTTAGACAAGCTTTCCCATCGCATGTGTTTCTGAATGGTGATAATTTCATACGCGACATGTTATACAATTCAGAATTCACAAGTTAAAAGGCATACTAAAAGATTTGAAACGTAACTCGCAGGATTATAAGATCCTCGATGTGCACACAATTAACACGGTTAAGCAAATACAAATCGATAAACGTGAACGCAACCCATTAACGCCGCTACTTTAGTAGGTATTAAAGGTTGAGGCCTACCAAAAAGAAAAGGCTCACTTTATAATAAAATGGAGACACATTCATTTGTAGCAGACGGTGTGAATGTGAAGCCTAAGAATGTGCAGCAGATGGCAATAATGAAACCACTCGTTTTGCAAAGCAAAGTAGAAAAAAGGGTCCATATTTTTAATTATTTACTCTTTTTTCCCCTTCCATAGTGAAGTTCTGAGGGCCCAACATTTTACAATTCATTGAGTGCCCCAAAATTATTGTATATATTTCAGGGCTCCCTTTTTCTGAATGTGCAGTAAATTAGTGGGTTTCCAGAAATGTCCTGCCCATCTTCGAACATTTGAAGTTAGTCAGTCCAGCTTCTTCTATATATTCTCAGATGAAATAGTAAATTCATAATTTTATGGATCTGTCACTGCCAAAAAAAAAAAAAAAAAAAAAAAAAATGGAAAACAAAGCTTTAAAAGGAAGGTCTTTTGATAAACTTCACAGTTTGAATATATTTCGAGTTGGCAGTCAGACATTGGAGAAAGTAAAAAAGAAGGGGCAAGGCATGGCAAGAACAAAGATGATATGCAATTATGCATTAAGTCTTTCTCAGTGGAAAGTCACAATTATAATCCTGCAATCTCTTTGTATGTACGAGTAATAATACCATTAGAATATTTTTTTCTTTTCGAAGAGTTGAAATTTAGTAAACTTAAAACATATTATAAAATAGTGGGAGGCCTAATTTCACATCGACAAAGGCTTAAAAATTGGAAACACGACATATGGAATGAAAAAAAACCAATCTGTGTTAGGAAGAAGCAGCCTGCCGCCGCTGAACTCCCACCAGCAACCACCGGAGTGGCAACCATGTAGGAACTAAAGTGAAGAAGGATCGGCAAAGAGTCACGCATAGCCAAAATAACATAAAAATGAGAGAAAGTCTATAGCAAAGATTAGATCTGAGAGCACCGCAACCAACCAAGCCATCTTGATACATTTGAATTAACTAGGTTTTTTTTCTTCAGGTCTCGTAGTTATTACACTTTCTAGATACATACTCTATTGAATCTTTGACAAGTTTTAACCTGTTTTGGATTGTTGTAAAATGTTGGTAGCTCAGATAGTTAAGAGCATTCACTCATGTATTTAATGTTCCGAGTTTGATTCTCTCTCCCTTCCCTCCACTATATCGAGTGTAAAATAGACACTAATTTGGATTGCTTTCTTAGAACAATGAAAATTGTTTTAAAACAAACTAAAAGTGACTAGTTTGCAGAAAAACTTAAAAATGTTTTCGAGTCATAAATTTATGTTTTCCAAAGAAGCACCTACAAGGTATTTTCCGTAGAAGTTTATAAATAAAAAATCTACTTTGCAGAATGCAATTCTAATAAGGGAAGTAAATTTCACACACCTATTTTAGTCTCTTCCAAACCTCTGCTCAATCTTGACCGTCAATTTTGTTTGATTTATTAAATTCGATAACCTTATAAAGAGGGATCTGTAACAAATTAGGAGTAAAAATACAGTACTTGTATATACTTGGATGTAATGAGACTAGAAATAGAAAAGGACAAGTGATCCTGTCATACTCCTGCTTCGGTAAGAGAAAGAGAGAGGTGTAATTGGAATTTTCTTAGCTATTTTGGAGTATTTGGTACTTCTAACAGTTTTCGTTAAATTTTTGTTTAAAAATATCCGAATTATCGATACTCCGGCGTATCCAAAAAAATTCGGTGTTACTGTTTGTACATGTGCATGGCAAGGGGCACATGCTTTTGTTTGTTTAAGCAAAGAATTTCAATCACAAGATTTTGTGATGAATGAAGCAATGCATGTCCTTGTTAATAAGTGGGTCACTTGGATATGGACCCGGTTTAATTGAAAGGTTCTCATCAACCCTAATGATTTGGGACCCATTTTAAGTGAGTGGTTTTGATGTACAACACTTGTCCGATAAATTCATGAATCTTAACATTTCGAGTTTTAAGTTTTAAGTTTGAATCTCAATTGTTAAACCCAAATTGATCAAAAATCAAATAACGATATTATCTATTAAATATTAACGACATTGTTGATTAAATATTGACTACATAACAACACAATTTAAATAAATATGATTTAAAAAAAAAAAACTAAATCGTACGTAAAATAATGCTTAGCTTCTTGTTATATTCACACTTTTGAGGATGTGAAAGTCTTAGTTATTTCCGACTATATAGCTCTTCTGTTGATTTAAGCGACGCTAAAAACAAACATACACAAACAGATATACCACCGGTGGAAAAAACCCACTGTCTAGTGCCAATATCTTGCCAAGCAAACTAAGAAAGAGAATATCAAAGAGGAATTGAATTTAAACAACTTTCAATAATTGAGATAATATATATCATTAAAGAAGATTGATCAAGTGGGCAGGGCAAGGCAATCCATAACTTTATAAAATCTGCAGAAAAAGAAGAAGAAAATTATTGACATGGATTATCTGTCACCTGTCTGCGCATGCACTGCGATTTAGATCAAAGCTTGATAAAGATAAGCACTAAACATAAATATTTTTTTTTTAAGATTCATTCAAAAATAATACACAGCTGCTCTTGCTTGCTTATGTTTTAATCAATTAATTGCTCTTTCAGCTTTTTTATGGATAATATTTTCGACTGCTTCGATTTGTCCTGATCCTCAGCTGCACAGTCCAAAGATAATGTGTGTTCCCCATTTGCTACTGGGATGCATATGAATTATTACAAAGGTGTTCCACAACTCTTCTCGTACTCTAACAAGCTCAATTTCTATGTTTCAGAACGTCAAGAGTGAGTGAGCCTGTAAACAAAGTTGTTGAAAACGGTTTCGAATACGTGTAATTCCTCGCTGTAAAATACGTATGTAGTTTAAAAAAATAAAATAATAGATAGTATTATACTCTGCGGCACAAATGAGTTAAAAAACATATAAGATACGAAATATCTCAAATCATTTCACAGAAATCTATGTATATCATTTACTAAGCGATTGGTTGTTTTTGAAGTAGGGCTGGCCCATCTCTATATTGTGCTTACATTCAAAACCAGCCCTTCAAGAATTTGGGTCTGCATGAAACATGAGCCTGAAACTTTTTTTTTTCTTTCCTTGGGGCTTACCTCAGTTATTCACTTGTGAGCCCAGTGTACCATGTTCATAATTTATTGGGTTACCTTCTTTATGGCTTATGGTTCAAAACCCTAAGTTAGTTCAAGTTTTCAATATTCATGTCATGCAGAAATTCTTACGTCCGTCCACCACACAAACGGCCAGCAGTGTGACAACAAACACATGCAAGGTGGCCAACTTGTTTGAGTCTGTCGTTGAACAGGCGACAAGGTCTAGCGGGCGGACAGTAGAATTTCTTCATGTCAGGCTTGTGTACCTTTTTCAACTTTCAGTTGTATAGTTAACGATTTCCACACTCTTCCTTTCTCGTATGCACTTCTCCTATTGTTTCTCTATTTATTTAACTTTGATTTGTGCAGATGGAGAAGGGGAGATTGTAGAAATCATTCCCATGTCTGTAAACTGTGCCAAAAATACAAAAGGGAAGGAAGTAGCCAATAATCTGTGGCATAAATCCAGGGCCTAGTTTGAAAATGCAGCAGTCTGATTTTAAAAATTATCATCATTGATGTTGAAGGTCTAAGTGCATGCGCGTTCGAGGCCGGTGCACTCCATGCATCTTATCAAGTTTATCACAATATAACATTAACCGCGATTTGACTCCACAGATTGTGGATCTTACCTTCGCAGAAAATTAAGATGATCTAATTACAATATCGTACTTTTTCGATGGGACTGTAATACCGTCACTTGGTGTCATGACTTATTCATACTATGATATTAAAATATAAACCTATCATCAGTGCTCTTACCAACTCCTTTTCCGTTATTGAACATTGCACCTCACTTAATCTATCGTCCACTTCTACTATAATTTGTGACTTGTTGAAATACGGAATCACGTGGCAATGTTACAATCATTTCAATCACTTATTTTCGGAACATGAAATCAGTACAGTACATTAGTCATAAAAGTCACTCTCAAGAAAGTAGTCGGCAAGGAATGCATTATCTATATTGTCTTTTTGTACGTGAAAAGTACTGAACGATTTACCCGCATGCAGTGACCATCCAATATTTTACTTGAACAAGCATTCATGCATAATGCATTAGATGATCGAGCAATGAGTAGTAAACTGCATTAACTCGTGATGAGAAATAAAAGTAGGTGGTGGTGCATATAAACTAATTAGACATCATTAACGATTTGTCGGGGTAGATTCAAACTTAATTACTTTGTGCTAAAGGCAAAAGAGAACGGTGTGGACTTGTCGAGATATGCAAATTGGGTATATTTTTGCTCACCACGTACCTTTAAGTAGTGGTAATATTCATCACTATATTTATTACTGTTGGATGAGTTTAAATTTTACAGATTTATGTCTATTCACTACACAAATTTCAAAATTTTGGTGAACATCACCATCACTTGAAAGTGGCGAGCAAAAATATTTTATATGCAAATTAAGCAGTTAATTTGACCGTTGAGAACTATACCAATTACCTACCAAAAGCTATGGATTAATTAGTGGAGACGAGTAAAAATGAGTAAATCAAGGGATTAATTTGTCGGAGACTCATGATCCTCTCCAACAAACAAATTGACTTAATCAAGTGGGATACTTGATATAAAAAGTGTTATGGAATCTGAACTATAGTGTTTCGGCAAAGAGAAATGCTATGGGGATTCTTTTAAAAGTGGGACTCTCAAAGAATTCTGACACCTCATATTTTTTACACAATGTTTTATAATGTTGGCACAAGAATTAACGTTAAACTGTGCGGTGACAGAGAGTCTTACTTTTAAAAGAGTCTCTTTAGCATTTCTCTTTGGTTAAACAATGTTTTTAGATGGGACTTGTTGGAACCAAAATGGTTGTTTAATATTTTGACAACCGATGTTTAAAGTAACCATGAGTTTGTACAACGATATATTTAATACTAAGAGGATGGAAGAGTTATGTTAAACCACACAATTAACGATCTAATTTGATATCAAATTCACCATCTACATCACACATATGTATAACAGATTTTTGTAGCTTGCAACACACATAACTTTCAGGAAGATTCATGACGTGTAGTAGGCTATCATTGAACTTTTGGTTTAAACATAATGTCCTTTCCACATAAAAAACCCAATAAATATATATACAAAACTTTCAGAAATATAGAGGAACAACAAAGGCCCCCAGCGGACCCCAAAAATTGGCACCACCTCTTTGAATTAATAATAGGGGGACATGGATCGAGTAAGAGCAATACGGCTCACAATCAAAGAGCATTGCAAAGCAAATTTTCAATATATTCGGAACACAATCATGTGATGCTAAAATTATTATCTAAATTATAACGTTCTGGTTTGTTTTTTTTTATTAATATACATTATAAGTAAGATATATCAAATATATCGTCCACTATTTTGATAACATGTGTAATAATACACCACATGACTTGTGTTTTTGATACTTTAAAAAAAAATCGAGTATTAGATACAATGGCTGATCCAAGATTTGAACATTCGGGATCCTAATGTTAAAGGTTTAAGTTTTTCAGTAGAAACAGAGCGCGAAGTGTGCAATTTTTTTTCAGTTTATTCACTGAAACATTTTGTTGAATACCTAGTGGGCTTATTGTCGTCAGCCAAACTATGTTGTGCATATGTTAGCAAATATCGACATATGTTGAAGCAATCTAATGAGTGCTATCGAGAGAATCATGTAAAGTGATGCAGAGATATGCCTAACAAACACTATATCAAACCCTTGGTGTAGGCACAAAAGGAACCCACACCAAAAATTAAAAGGCACCACATAAAACCTTCACATGTATATTCTCTTAACTTCGGATCATCCTGAGACCACCTTGGTCCTAATATACATCCACCGTTGATTAGATATGTATAATGACTAACCAAAACAACAATGAGATAGATAAAGCTAATAAAGTAGCTGATGTTTTGCCTCAAATGAATCCTGTATCGCTCCATCAAGTTAACTGGGTCCGGTACTAGACCCTTATTTTTACAGCAACATCACATGCATGTATAAGGACAAATACATTACGATCAATGAGATAAGATTTGATTTGTATATATACGGTGGTCAATTTTTCTTCCTGATTAAAGTTCATGCAGTAAACCATGTGAGCCTATGGATTTGCTATAACGCATGCATATCGAGACTGCATGTATGTGTGCGGCTTTGCTCCTTTACCATTTTCAGTGGATTATGTGGGTTTGAAGAGAATATGAAAGTTAATTTCCTCTTGATCTATTTGTAAATCTTTAGGGTACATATAATACATGTACCATTTCGTCTGGAAAGGGAGTTTTTTTTTTTTTTTTTTTTTTTTTTTTTTTTTTTTTTTTTTGTAGTGACATAAAGGCTCATCTAAAAGATTAGAATATTGTCGTTGTTACAAAATAATAAATCTTTTTACTAGACCCTAATTGTAGATCATAATCCAATGTATCTACGTCCATTGGTAAACCCTAGTTATATGTTCTTTAGCACTGTTCTAAAAATCCCCGCCTAGCGCTGCCTAGGCCCCGCCTAGGCGCTAGGCGGCAGGTCACCGCCCCGATTAATGCCTAGCCGTTTGAAAATTAATGAAGGGCGCCTAGACTAGTTGAGGCGCCCGCCTAGACCGCCTAGCCCGCCCAGACCCGCCTAGGCACCTGCCTAGGTTACGACTCACTTTGATAGAAAATAGATAACTTTCAATTTGCATTTAATTTTTTTCAATAAATTGGAAGAGACTTGTTGAATACTTAAATGGGCACACACTATATATGCTTGTTCCCCATGTTTTCATTATGTTCCAATACTTTATAATACATATGTCATTCTATTTTGTAGTTTATGATGAAATTATATATATTTTAAGTAAAAACAGACACTTATTTACACGAAATATAATGGATTTACTTATATCCGCCTAGTCCGCCTAGGCGCCCGCCTAGACCCCGCCTAGCCGCCTAGGCGCTAGGCCCTAGCCCGCCGCCCGACTAGCGCCTACCGTCTTTTAGAACCTTGTTCTTTAGTATGTGTGGCTGCGTTTATGAACTTTTTCATAACTTAGTTGACAACATAAATAACATATCCGACTGTCTTGATAAAACAACCTATCTTTATAAATTGAATATAAATTACTATTGAGAAATGAATTTCATTACCTCAAAAGATAAGTTAAAAGAGTATTTATATGGAAGCTAAATATAACAAACTAACAGAGTTAAGGAAAGTTACAAGTGTGGTAATTTTCCTAACTGACTTTTAACTGTTTGTTATTACTATTATGTTGAGTTACTTGAGTAACTTTCTCTTCACACCCCCTCAAGCTAAACGGAGAAGGTTGAAGTGATAGCTTGGACCTGAGAAGAAAAAAGTGTTGCCTTGGAAGGGATTTGGTATGAATGTTAGCAAGTTGATCCTGACTGCATACAAATTGGACAGTCAGCAACTTGGCAAGAACAAGTTCCCTTATGTAATGGTAATCTATTTTCACATGCTTGATGCGAGCATGGAACACAGGGTTGGAAGTAAGAGCAATCGCAGAAACATTGTCACACCAAATTTGAGGAAGAGAAGGCAGCTTGAAACCCAGATCGGTGAACAATTTGCAGATCCATGTTAATTCAGCAGCAGTATGTGGCAAGGACCTATATTCAGCGTCGATGGATGAACGAGCAACGGTGTGTTGCTTCTTGGCACTCCAACTAATGATGGAGGGTCCAAGAAAGATGCAAAATCCCCCAGTAGAATGTCTATCCCAGGAACATCCTGCCCAATCAGCATCAGAATATGCTTTGAGAGTGAGATGAGTCGAGTTTTTAGGAAACCAGATACCATATCCAAGTGTTCCCTTAAGGTAGTGTAGTATGCGCCTCACTGCTTGAAAATGGGGTTCTCGAGAAGAATGCATAAATTGGCAGACCAAGTTGACTGAAAAGGAGAGATCCGGACGAGTCCATGTAAGATACTGAAGAGCACTAACAATAGAACGATATTCCTCTGGATTATCCAATAGAGAACCAGTGAGATCAAGCTTAGTAGAACCAAGATGAGTGGTGCAGGGCTTTGCTCCATCCATTTTTTCCTCGAGTAACTTCCAAACCAAGGAAAAAATGCAAATCACTTAAATCCTTAATTGGAAATTGAACACTGAGTTGAGAGATAACATTGGTGCAGGCTGTGGAAGAATGTCCGGTGACAAGAATGTCATCAACATAGACCAAAACAACCACCAAGACAGGTTGTTGCAACACAAACAAGCTGTGATCAGATTGTGAGGCCTTAAATCCCATAGAGAATAGAGCAGATTGCAGTTTTTCAAACCAAGCCCGATGAGCTTGTTTCAAGCTATAAAGGGATTTTTGCAAGTGACAAACATAAGAAGATTTGTCGGGATCAATGAATCCTGGAAGCTGAGACATATACACATCTTCCTTTAAAAAGCCATGTAAGAACGCATTACTGACATCCAATTGATGCAGAAACCAATTAGATTGAACTGCAAGTGTGAGAAGAAGTCGAATGGTAACGGGTTTAGCCACTGGGCTAAAAGTATCACTGTAATCAATACCCTCCTGCTGATTGTAGCCCTTAGCTACTAACTGGGCTTTATAACGGTCCACAGAACCATCAGGGTTCCTTTTAATCCGGAAGACCCATTTGCACCCAACGAGATTGTAAGAAGGATCAGAGGGAACCAATGTCCAAGTTCTTGTATTTTGCAGAGCATTAAACTCATCCTGCATTGCAGTTATCCAATGAGGATATTTGGATGCCTGGATATATGTAGTTGGAACAAAGTCAGTGTTTAAGTTGGAAGGAAGATGATGTTTGGTAGCAGTAAATGCCTTTGGCTTAAAAATTCCAGATTTGGACCTAGTTTGCATAGGATGAGTAGATACATGAAGGGTTGGAGGTGGGACAATATCAGGAACTGAGACAGGTGCAGGTACAGAAACTGATTCAGATGCAAATTCAGTAGTACTTACAGATTGTGTAGGTTGAAAGACAGGTGGAGAGACAAGGGATGGTGAACGTGTAATAGGAGGAGTAAGAGTGGATGAAGAAGTTGGGAAAGGTAAGGGAAAATGAGGAATGGTTGACTGAGGATGAAGCACAAGAGGGTAGCTGTGAAACAAGAGAGGGATTATGAAATGGGAATGTGGTTTCATCAAAATAGACATGCCAGGAGACATACACCCTATTAGTGAAAGGGTTTAAGCATCTGTAACCTTTGTGAACCAAACTGTAGCCAATAAAAACACACAACTTGCTCTTGGGTTCGAGTTTGGACTGTGTATATGGCTTGAGCCAAAGATAGCAGCTGCAACCAAAGATTTTCAGCGGAGTATAATCTGGTTTCTTCTTGAAAAATTGCTCCCAGGGTGAAGATTTAGTAGTTGGAGGAAGTCTATTAATGAGATAAACTGCAGTGAGAAATGCTTCTACCCAAAATTGATGAGGAACCTGAGATGCAATAAGTAGTGTCCTGGCTGTTTCCACAATGTGTCGGTGTTTCTGTTCTGCACACCCGTTCTGCTGAGGAGTGTATGGACAACTAAAATGTTGTTGGATGCCATGATTGGAAAAATGCTGTTTGAACTGAGTACTAATAAACTCACCCCCTGAGTCACATCTCAAAGTTCCAATTTTGTTACCAAACAGATTTTCAACAAGAGCTTGAAAGTTAGCAAAAACTTGAAAGACTTCTGATTTATGTTTGAGAGGATACAACCAAGTGTACTTAATAAAGTCATCAACAAAGATGACATAGAATCGATATCCAGTTACAGAAGACAGTGGAGCTGGACCCCAAACATCCGCATGAACCAACTCTAGAGATCTAGAAGAATTACAGATAGAATTATGAAAAGGTAACTTGGCACATTTGCCTAAAACACAATTCGAACAGAAAGATTGTTTTACAGTAGTAGATAAAGGCAATGAAGACTTTGAGATCACAGATTGCAAAGTCTTGAACGTTGGATGCCTCAAACGTTGATGCCAAGTATGTTGTGATGCCTTGAGTGCAGTAAGACCATGATGCTTTGGTGAAGACTGAGAAGATGCATAAAAGGGATAGAGACCACAGCGAACAGGAGCTTTAAAAAGCATCCTCCCCGTAGTAAGATCATTGACATTAAAGTCAAAAGGATTTAGAGTTAAGGAACACCAATTGTCTCTAAGAAACATATTTGCAGAAACAAGATCATGCTTCAAGTGTGGAACGTGCAACACATTCTGTAATTTAAAAGTAGCAGAATGAGTATGAAGTAAAGAGGAACCAGAGTGGAGAATCGACAAACCTTAGTCGTCTCTAATGTAGACTTTATCGGGGCCACTGTAAGGCTGTGGATTCTGAAAATTGTTGATGTTGTTGGTCATATGAGAGCTTGCTCCAGAGTCAAGTAGCCACGAAGGAAAAGAAGATGCATTTGAGCGAGCATACATAGCAAGCTTGGCTGGTGGAATACGGCCTTGAAAATTGGGATTCATGCGATTGGAGCAGTTAATCGCTTGATGACCAGTGTCTTCACAGATTTGACAAGGAACATTCCTGGAATTGTTGTTGAAGGATCGAGAATCATTATGATTTCCTTCACGATTATAAGCATTCTTGTTGGTGTTGTTACGAGTGTATCGATTGCGATTATTGTAATTCCTTTGAGAATTATTGCGCTGAAAATTGCCTCTGTTGAAATTAGAGGAATGAGGTGGTTGAGCAATGTACACCTGAGGTGTAGGAAGGAGTGGAGGAGCGGTGGAGGACGCCGGAACAGAATGAAAAGCTTGATAGGGTTCAAAATTTGTTCCTTGAATGGGATGCTTGCGAGCAAGTGCCATTTCTTTACTTAACCAAAATCCGTGAAGATCATCAATAGTAGTATCAGCAAGGCGAAACTGAACAGAATCCACAAAAGAATCATACTCATCAGGTAAGCCATTTAGAATGATGAGGAGTAGATCATGATCATCCACATGAGCACCAGCGGCTGCAAGAGCATCAGTAACCTCTTTGATGCGTTGGAGATACTCCGAGATAAAAGATGAACCTTTTTTTGCAGATTGCAAGGTTGAACGGAGTTGATGAATGTGAGAACGAGAGACACCGCCAAATTGCCGTTCAAGATTTTGCCAGAGTTCTCGCGCAGATTGAACGCCAACGTGAAAGGAATCAGATATTCCGAGAGTGTGGAATTGATCCAGATAATGATGTTATGATCTTTCTCATACCACAATTCATAGTCTGGATTGGGAACAGAGGTGAATCGACCAAAATCATCAGTAAGAAACTGAGGCGGTGGAGGTTCAGATCCGTCAACAATACCGGTAAGTTTGTAACGACGGAAGATCGGCTCGAAGAGAGATCACCAAACAAGATAGTTATGACGCTTGAGCTTAGTCTGAATCATGCTCCCGATATTGTGTATCGTAATCGAGTTGATCGAGGCCTGAATTGAAGAATTAGGGTTTGTGTTCATCGAAACTGAAGGATGAGGATTTGGAGAAGAAGAATGAGGATCAGTAGGCACATGAGGAGAAGGATGGTGCGCGATCACTGAAGAAGAAGAAGTCGAAGAATTTGCCGACATAGATCGTTGATTTCAGAGAGAAAATGACCGGAATGAGACATGTTTGGTGACTGAGAAAATGATAGGAAGCGTATGAACGAAGGATCTTAGTCGGTAGACTTTAGGCGAGTGATACCATATTGAGAAATGATTTTCATTACCTCAAAAGATAAGTTACAAGAGTATTTATATGGAAGCTAAATATAACAAACTAACAGAGTTAAGGAAAGTTACAAGTGTGGTAATTTTCCTAACTGACTTTTAATTGTTTGTTATTAGGGTAAAGTACAAAAAACTACCTCAACTATTGGTGTCATGATACTTTCATGCATTATCTTTTAAAATTGACAATGTCATACCTCATCTTACGAATTTGTGTCAATGTTATATCTTCCGTTAGTTTGGCGTGAATTTCTCATAGTTAAATGCTGACGTGGCTTAATCCGGAACCCATTTTCTATTAAAAAATTATTTAATATTTTTTAAATATTAAAATAATAAAGAAAATTTATTAAAAAAAAACAACAACAACAACAACACTCTCCCCTTCCCCCAAACCCAGGTCGTTCTCTAAAAAACCCAACCGAAGAAGAAGAAGAAGAAGAAGAAGAAGAAGAAGAAGAAGAAGGGAAAAAAAACAAAAGAAATTTGTCCGCCCCCCAGGTGGGGAGGTTGGGTGTGCAGAGTGGGTGCGGGGAGAAGATGAACTGGGTTGATTCGTTTTTTTTTTTTTTTGGAATTGCAGGAAGGGGTTTCGGGGGAAGAAGATGAACATGGGGGAAGGAGAAGGGGGAGGGAGGGTGGGTGCGGGTGCGGGGGGAAGACGAACTGGAATTTTTTTTTTTTTTTGGGTTGCAGGAATGGGGATATGGGGAAGAACATGAACATGGGGGCAGGAATGGGGATCTGGGGAAGAACATGAACATGGGGGGCAGGAATGGGGATCTGGGGAAGAACATGAACATGGGAGAAGGAGGGGAGGGTAATTGAATCTGATGGTTTTTTTTTTTTTCTTCTTCTTCCTCCTTTTTCTTCTTTCTGGGTTGCAGGGACGAACAAAGGTTTTTTTTTGTTTTTTGTTTTTTTCTTCCTCCTCCTTCTTCTTTCAGGGTTGTATGAAGATGGGGAGGGGAGGGACGAACATAGGTTTTTTTTTTTTATTCTTTTTCTTCTTCTTCCTCATTCTTCTTCTTTTTGGGTTGCAGGAAGATGAGGAGGGGGAGGGACGAATAGAGGTTTTTTTTTTTTTTAAATTTTTACTTTTCTTTATTATTTTATATTTTAAAAAATATTAAATAATTTTTTTTTAGTTTTTAATAATATTTTAATGATTTTTTAATAGAAAGTGGGCTCCGAATCAAGCCACGTCAGCATTTAACTGAAAAGTAAACGACCAAGTAACGGAAGGTATAACATTGACACAAATTCGTAAGATGAGGTATGCCATCGTCAATTTTAAAAGATGAGGTATGAAAGTGTCGTGACACCAATAGTTGAGGTAGTTTTTTGTACTTTACCCTTGTTATTACTATTATGTTGAGTTACTTGAGTAACTTTCTCTTCAATTACATGGGGATTAGAGTCTAGAAACATGAAAGATACATACCCACACAACATATTTATCCCAATATCATTTCGTTTTATCTTTAGGGTTGGAATTATATTATTTGGTTGGTGGGTGCCCAAAACGATCGTAGTTAAAGATCTTGCTGGTTGTTGGCTAAAATAAAATTTGTAACAAAATGCACACACATGCAGCACATAGGCACACAACACACAAGAGGCTCACTGAGAGACGAGAGAGAGAGAGAGAGAGAGAGAGGAGGGGTCCTTGCAGACAAATAGGGGGTCGTTTAATTTTATAGTCGCATGTGACAGTGCTTGACAAAAGCCTGGAAATTTCACATCCACGCCTGTTCTAGAAAACACCTCCCACCTCTGGACCTCTTGTTGTATGTACTCAGGTTTATGGCGTGCCACTTGGCGTGTCGTGTGTGCCAGGAAATTGGCATGTGACCCTGAAGCTTGTGCTACGCAGTGCTCACGTAGTTGTGTCCCAAACAAGAAGGGAAAACAAATATAAACTCATAGCCAGAGACGCAGTAGAGATTTGCTTGGTTAAAACGAATTGAATATTTCATTTACAATTTGCTTAATGCATATACATAAGAAGATGTGATATGATTTCCGAGGGATAATATGAAAGAAATATTTCAAATATACAGTTCGAAAACTAACTCCATTGAAGTTGAAGAATCTGACTAGTTAATTTTTTACCAAGCATGACACATTGATTTTTTTATTAGACACCCTGACCACCCACAACATCCGAAGAATGCTTATGTATATAAAAAAAACATAAGATTATATTTACGTTCCACTTAGTCTCACTCGGTGTGAAAACTGACCGGAGAAGTTTATCTATTATCAAGTAGAGGCCCCAATGTATGTAACTAATCCAGCCTTGTGTTCAAAACCAACCGTAGAATACCAAGTCAGAATAATGGAGTAGAAAGAAATACCTGCATCTGGAGATGACTGCCCTGAAACATAGGAGCCATTGCTGGAAATTCAAAGGGGGCGCAAACGTGGCAGTGGCTGATTGGTGAATAAAATTCAGTAACCCTAGTTGTGGAAGCTGAGAGGATCAGTATCCTATGATCACATGGTGTTGCGTATGGAGACATGTACATGAAGGCCCCACTTTGTTAGCTCAAAATCAAACACCTTTCTTGAAGCCCACTTGAAATCAAACCCCAACTCGGGAACACACACAACATCTAACTCTCTCTCTCTCCCAATCTTATATGTACATAGAACATATTCACGGGAAGTTACATGTAATATTGAAATTTTAGCATGGAACATAGAACATATTCACGGGAAGTTACATGTAATATTGAAATTTTAGCATGGAAATTAATTTTTTTGTTAATACCTTAAACGTAGAAGTATACCAATCATATCGTCCATTTGTATTATAACACGTAAATAATACACATAACTTATGCTTAGAATACCCATAAAAAATTTCGTCGCTCTCATTTCGCTCTCTCACACTTGGCTTAAATACCAGGTCTAGTAGACTGCTTTCTCCAATGCGCGGTTGTCTTCTTCACATCCAACATCGTTGTCTATGTTATTGTACTCCCTCTCTCTCTCTCTGCTATTTTCCCTAGTGGTCCTTCCTCTCTTTATATCTCTCTTATCATTGTCTGGGGCTAAGCTCTTCATATACCTTATTTCTAGGATTGCTAGTACCACTTCTTCTGTTACCAGATAGGCAGATACCCTTTTTCCTCTTCTTCTTCTCCTTCTCCTTGTTCTTTCATCTACTTTTCCTTCCTTTTCTGCTTTTCCAGTGCTTCTGTTACTAGCTAGCCTCTTTTAGGTTAATATTCTTGTTCTTAAACCTTATATATGATATATAAAGCTCCATAGGCAGGCTGATCATACATACGAACATATATATATGTTCTGAGAACGATATATAAAACTAGAGCTACTTGTCTAGCTAGCTAGCTAGGTGCAGGGGATCATGTCTAGCAGAAGGTCGAGGCAGTCAGGTACTCCAGCGATCAAAGATGACCAAATCATCGAACTGGTGTCCAAATTACGTCAACTGGTTCCTGAGATTCGAGATAGGCGCTCCAACAAGGTAAACTCTTCCTCTCTGCTCTCAAAGAAAATACATCTAAAATAAAAGTCATTGATTTTGCACTCATTTTCTTAGGTAAATTAGTGAGTGAGCTGTTAAAAGCGCATATAATCAGTAATATAAGACTTTGTTTATAAGTGTCGATAACAATTCTATGTCATGATACATATGCATCTGGATTTGAAGAATTCTAAACAACCCAAGTGCAGGTAGATAAACATGGAGCAAAAAGAAAATGCACTTTAGGACCGCATGTAAAGTATAATATTGTTGTCTATTTGGACTTTTCGAGTAGCCTAAACTTGACCCGGACATCAAGGGATTGAAACATTTCCATAGGAACTAGATATATGGGTTGATAATTAATAATATGGGTTTCCCATTGACCCATATATTACTAAACACTGTCTTGTTGGAGTTGGACCATCTAGTAGTAGACCTTATCACGTGTCATGTGTTATGTGACATGTGATATGTTTAGAACTTGAAGACTTTATACGTTATACATATATAATATGTATGCATATAGAGAGATTATTCTGTGTACGCAAACTGAATATTGTATAGTAGTTTTGTTAATCACCGTCACACTGAAAAAAAAATTATTTCCTTAAAATGTGTTGTGAAAATAATAGAAAGCCAGTAGTTATGGCGCTAATTGGGATGGCTTTTACTTTGGTGTATGGTGCAGGCACCAGCATCTAAGGTCCTACAAGAGACTTGCAGCTACATCAGAAACTTACACAGAGAGGTTGACGACCTAAGCGAGCGACTCTCCCAACTGCTCTCTACAATTGATGCTGATAGTCCGGAGGCCGCTATAATTAGGAGCTTGATTATGCAGTAGATGGATCATCAAATCACGAGCAACCCTAATTATATATATATTGGCGTTTTAATTATATAGTTAATTGTCCTTTTATTTGTTTCCAGGTTATAGTACTTCGTATTGTATGTATTTAGAGATGTCGTGTGTGGTTAATTAGAGTGTTTAATAAATTGAAGGATTTGCACTGCTACTAGCAAGTCCTATTATAAAGAAACCCTATTTACTTTCTCCAATTTCTATGCAAATGTGATTTCTGCACTCTTTTTTCTACACAATCTCGCAACTTTACTTAATTTTTGCTTTTGAATAAACGTAAAGAGAATTAGGGTATCGACAAACAAACAAAAACGTGCAGAAACTAGCTAGGCTTCATCGAAACTGAAACTAGCTAGAAAATTATATCTGCGCACTGCATTTACAAACGTGCAGAAACTAGCTAGGCTTCATCGAAACTGAAACTAACTAGAAATAAATTTATATCTGCGCACTGCATTTATGTAGAAGCTTAGTGCTCTTCGTTTATCCTTTTCAGGCAGTGTGGTTTTTGGTTCTGGACTTAAACTTAGTATATAGAAGACCAACTCAATCAGTCTTATCTCACTTAACTTACCCATTAGAGATGATTTCCAACAGACCATCGTGCATGGAAGATTATCAATTAACTTGCCTGTTTAATTTAATAATATAATAGATAGTGGCACAGTAACACCAATAAGTCGCAAGATTAGCAAAACAGCCACCAAATACTCAGTGAAACTAATTTGATCATGATTATCGTTTGTTCATTTTCACAAACTAGGGTCCTAGGCATGAGCTGAGTTTAGGAGTCCGCAGCGAAGTAAAATGTTGCATAAGTGTTCCTATGATTTTGACCATTGTCGATAATTGAATTTTGAATTGAATGCTCACATTCTAATATGACGTCGTCAAAGCTCACAACTCAATAGTAAACTGTAAGAATATTCTTCATTAATTAACATACAACTTGTGAAATGGTTATCCGGATCTCTAACTATTATCTGTATTGCTTAAATGATAATCAGTTGAATTTAGACTGGATCAGAGAGTAAGCCATCGGCATCATGATGAAAAATTAGTCATATTCCGTAAGCTTTCAGTACTCTGCAATTGCATCAAGGTATTTCTAGCTCATAGGGTTTGCCGAGTTGTGTGCGAAGAAAACAACTTTATCAGGTACAGGTACATACATATATATTAAACTACCGATTTTCCTCCTAAACTTTCACTTAACTTTCTATTTCCTCCCTAAACTTTTCAATTGGAAAAATAAGGACTTAAACTAATTTTTTTGGCCGATTCCCCCCTGCTGTTAGTTTTTCATTCATTTCATCTAAATTTCTGTTAATTGAAGCATGTGCACAACATTTGTGGGTAGTTTGGTCTCTTTGTTCTTTAAAATAATTGAAAACCCTAGATTTCTAGAATGTCAACTTTTGCAAATCTGTGTGATTCTATAACTTTTGTATCTGAAGAACTAGTGAAGTGACACTTTTGTCCTCAAATGAGAGTCACGTATTGTGCACGTGATAAGTGTTAACGTTAATTTGGATGGAATTTATGGAAAACTAATGATAGGGGAAATTGGCCAAAAAAATTAGTTTAAGTCCTTGATTTTCCAAATAAAAAATTTAGGGGAGAAATCGAAAGCTAAGTGAAAGTCAAGGGAAAAATCGGCAGTTTTCTCATATATATATATAAATTAGGTTTCCATCCCTCTTTTTGCAATTCCCTTGATTAAAACCTTATTCCTTTTCAATTTGTGATTAAGGTCCCTA
This sequence comes from Malus fusca, assembly GCA_035220775.1. Lineage (NCBI taxonomy): Eukaryota > Viridiplantae > Streptophyta > Magnoliopsida > Rosales > Rosaceae > Malus > Malus fusca. The sequence continues at coordinate 3,423,544 of CM069067.1, read as the reverse complement.
GGTATTAATAAACATCATTAATTATTTCAATAATAAAATATTTTTTATTTCTAAATATATTCATTTAGTGTTAGAAATGTTACATTTGGTAATAACAATTGGTATATTTATATTTATGGCTAAATTTTTTATCATATATTTGTTACGGTCATATTTAGAATAGGAATGTGATTGTGTAAATCCTAGGGAATCTAGGAATGTATCTTATATTCCTATTAAGATTAGATTACCTATTAAATGTTGTAATCCTAAAGGGAAAGGTTTTACCCTTCCTACTACTATAAATAAAGGTACAATGGGGTGAATCAAACACACCTCACAATTAAATCAATCTCTTTTCCCTCTAATAGTGGCCGGCCCCCCTCTCTCTCTAAATCCTAGATCGTTCAATCAAATAGGCCTACAACACGTTATCAGCATGCTCTTGCCAGAAGCTAAGGAATTGACGCATCGTTGGAGGAGGCTATCATCCACCAAATTCAAAGGCTTATTCGTTTTCTGCTAATCAGGCACGCTTAAAATAAAAGAAGATATTTGAAACGTCCACGAAGCATGAAAACATTCCCCATGATGCATGAACCCCTCTATCCTTATATTTTCCTTTTGATATATATATATTGTATATGTTCATATATTTGTCAATATATATATATAGTTGTTTCATGCATCGCACAATTAAATTGTTATGTGGAATTTGTGAGTCAAATTATACAAAATAAATTACAAGCATATTTAGGGTTTTTCCTAAACCCTAAGGGATTTGAAAAAAAGAAAAGAAAAAGGGAAACTAGGGCATGGTGTTGCGCAACACCGCACTTTCTCTGTGCAAACTGATACCAAGTCTCGGCCTGGGACCCAAATGGATGGGGCTGCAGCCCCTCACCCTTGCACCAAGGCCCGCAGCCTTCACATAACCCAGCTTCGACTGGCTGGGGTCCTATTCTCTGCACACTGCAACCTTTAAGGTTGCTGGGCTGCCAGGCCCGCAGCCTGCACCCTGGCCCGTGTCACGGCATGTATCACTTACAGCCAGCCCATGCGCTGGCCTTAGTTTTTCCCGCGCAAACCCACATGCCAGCTTGCGCTAGACCTGTCCGTGCACTCCCTTGTGGCCCAAAACACAGCCCAGCTACGGCTGGGGCTTCTGATGTCCATCACGTGGCCTGCAGCCACCATCCAAGGATCTTTGGGCCTTGCCTTATGCTTAAGGCACCCAAACCCGTGACCTATAACTCACGACACCAAGCCTAAATTATTTTGGGGCTATATTTTCGATCAAATAATATTCTTTTAATATTATTTAGCTTCTACAATCGACCTCGTATGGCCTGATTTATTGAATTAATTAAAAGTGACATGCAGTCCATTAATCTGATAATGAATCCAAAATTATTGACCTGAAGATCACTTTTGGACATTAACGATTCAATAATTTATTTTTATACTTTGAACCGTGACATACTTTCGTAGTAACGAAGCTCTCACACATAAGTTCCCGAATAACCTCAAATCCACTACACTTAGTTAGTATATTGCATTATGTGTTTCTTGCAGGAACCTCTCATTATGAACTAATTGTTCATAAAACTAAATTGAACCTGTAGTTTCAAATTTAGTGCCTTTGAAACCCGAAGTTTTCATTCAAAACATACCACATGAAACCCGTAGTTTTCATGCATAAATTAAACCACTACATGTCTATAGAACCTGTATGTTTTACGATATATGTCTACTGCTTACCATATGACTAATTACGTTTTCTCCCTCCATTTTAGGGACATGTCAAACTTGAACAAGCTCGATTTATCCGCTTTAGAAGTCTCTGGAAGAAACTATCTAAAGTGGGTTCAAGACGTGAAACTCCATCTTACTGCAAAGGGTATTAGAGCCACCATCGAGGCACCTATCGCCGACAAACCTGTTGACGAAGCTCAGAAGGCTACTGCAATGATCTTCATCCGAAGACACATTCATCATGCACTGCGGACTGAGTATCTCGCTGAGGAATACCCAAGCACCTTCTGGCTTGCTTTAGCCGACCATTTCGATCACCAGAAAGACATATACTTGCCTGAAGCAAGACACGACTGACAGCATCTTCGCTTCTAGGACTTTAAGTCCGTGAATGAATACAATTCTGAAGTTTGTAGAATCCGTTCTCTGTTGAAATTTTGCAAAGTGGAATTAACCAAATCAAATCTCCTGGAGAAGACCTATTCGACCTTCCATGCCACCGATATTGTCATGCATCAACAATATAGGGCACATAAATTCACCAAGTTTTCGGATTTGATCTATGTTTTACTTCTCGCTAAAAAGCAGAACCAGCTTTTGATAAAGAATCATCAAGCTTGACCCACTGACTCGAACACCGTGCCTGAAGCGCATGCGACATATTCTAGCAGCCATAAACGACGAAAGAACCGTCGTGGCTATGGCAATAGGCGGCAAGCCCAACCACAGGCCCAAGGTCAACAGAGTGCAACACCTAAGGGAAGAAATGTAACCCAGCATCGTCTACCACTCGCCCCTAAGGTCCCAAACTTCAAGAACAAGGGCAAAGCTCCCGTTCAGGTTGCTTCTACTGAACTGGACATGTGTTATCGTTGTGGATCAATGGATCATTGGTCACGCGTATGCCGAACTTCCCCTGATGCTATTGCCAAGTATCATTCTCGTCGTGAGTCTAACTTTGCACATGTGGATCATCCGGAAGATGCAACTACATCAATGGAGATATCGGATTTCCAGGAGGCATCAGTACCTATGGATGAATAAATTAGACATGATTTTAGGGTGTTTACCTCTAGTGGCCGAACCCACTAGGAGTGGCCGGCCCTACCCCTTATTTTGCTAGGTTTTTGGTTTAATTTTGAACAATTTTTCTAAGTATTTGGAATAATTTGTTTGGTTTTGGTTTGTTTTGAATTATTGATTGTTATTTAAATGGATATTATTTTCTCGAATTGCTTAATTGAATGAGTGGACTTATATTTATACATGTAACCAATTCAATCAATTTATTTCTAGGTATGTCTAGTGGGGAAGTTAGTTGTCTGGCAGATAATGCAACCACACACACCATCTTGCGTGAACGACACTATTTTACTAACTTCATACCCAAGAAAGCTCATTTGACAACTCTCTCAGGCTCATCCAACCTGATTGAAGGATACAGAAACGCAAGTTTCATGTTGTCTAATGGTACAATTTTGACCATTAAGGAGACACTCTATTCTCCACGTTCCGGAAGAACGTTGCTGAGTTTTAGAGATATTCGAGATAATCAATATCATCTTGAAACCACTGAAGATCATGGTTCTGAATTTCTTTGTATCACTTCGTATGAATATGGCCAAAAGCATATTCACGAGAAGTTGGAATGCTTGCCGAGTGGGTTGTACATCACAACCATTCGCGGCATAGAAGCCCATAGTGTGGCCGGCCTGAGTTCCCAGACATTTTGTTGCTTTGGCATGATCGTTTGGGACATCCTGGACGTGACATGATGAGCCGTATCCTCAAATCTTCACACGGGCATAAGTTACATCCTATGTTGGACTCCCACCATGCAAAACATGTTCTTTAGGGAAGTTGAATACTCAACCCTCATATACAAAGATTATTCACGACCCCCCTAAATTTCTTCAAAGGATTCAAGGGAACATTTGTGGACCTATCCAACCAACCCTCGGACCATTCAGATACTTTATGGTGTTGGTTGATGCATCAACACGATGGTCACATGTTTTCTTGTTGTCCACACGCAACGCCGCGTTTGCTAAACTCCTAGCTTAAATCATTAAGTTGAGGGCTCACAACCCTGATTATCTGATCAAGTCGATTCGACTGGATAACGCTGGAGAGTTTACATCGCAGACTTTTGACGATTATTGCATGTCAGTAGGGATTAATGTGGAACATCCTGTACTCCATGTTCACACCCAAAACGGTCTGGCAGGAGCATTCATAAAGTGCATTCAATTGATTGCTCGGACTTTAGTTATGAGTAAGGTATTAAATATCAATGATATCGGAAATATCGGTAGTCCAAAAACACGGAAATATCGATGGAAATATCGGGATATTATCGATATCGATAAAAATAATATGGAAACCACGGAAATTGTAAGAAAAACTTGGAAATTTTTATTGAAACTTTGCAGGATGTTTATTTAGTCAATTATCTATTAGTTTATCACAAAAAATTGGAAGGAAATGCATTGCATGATGGATTTAACTGATTTAAGTTGATTATATAGCGAGCTGGCAAACATTGTGAATGTAGAAAATATGTAGTAATTAATGAAAGAAATTTAAACACACCATAATCATTTATATATAATGAATTAGTACAATATTTTACACTTTATACATTGCATGGTAAGATACATGAGTGACTTAGTACCACATAGAGTTCCTATGAGGTTCAAAATTTTCACTATCTTCATCATCTCTATTTGTAGAGTAGGTGTATTGTGAAGAGTAGTAAGCAACCATGGCAATGGTTTTCAAGAACCAAAACCCAAAAGTCAATAGGAAACCGAATACTTCGGTATTTTTCGGGATTACCAAACAAATGGGATTTGGAAACCAATCCCATATCGAAAATTTCGGTATTTTTCGGGATGGGATTCCCGAACTTCATGATGGTTTTGGTTTGGGATTTTTCGGTTTGGGTTTGAGATTTTCGGGAATTTTTTCCAGCCCTACCATGTAAGTGACCAAATAAAAAATAGAAAAATTAAAAACCACATGCCATTGACTAAGTAATTAATTGACACAATTTAAAATATAATACCACAAAAAATTTGGAATATGTGCAAATTTGTTTCTTGTAAAAAGAATTCAAAACAAAACCATATATATAAATATTTTAGCATATTATCACAACAACATAAGTGATATGGTGGTTAAGGCGTTAAAGAGTCAAATGTGAGGGGTTTGAATCCCTCTCTGCTCAAAATTGAGACTTCTCAAAAATTTTCAAGAATTTTTGGATTTCATATCGCGATATTATCGATAATAATATCGCGATATTTTGACGAAAACTCATTGGATACTCATTAAAATATCAGTAACTCAAAAAAACGAAAATAGCGACGATATCGCCGATATTTTCGATATTTTGGTCCTTGGTTATGAGAACCAAACTGCCGGTATCTATCTAGGGCTATGAAATATTGCACGCAGCTATGTTGGTCCGCCTGAGGCCCACCGTTACCCAACCACATTCACCATTATAGTTGGTCAGTGGATACGAGCTTGACGTCTCGCATTTACGGGTGTTTGGGTGCACCATTTATGTGCCAATAGCGTCGCCGCTACGTACCAAAATGGGTCATCAGAGAAAAATAAGAATCTATGTCGGTTATGATTTGCCATCAATTGTTCGCTACTTAGAACCCTTGACAGGAGATCTCTTTACCGCACGTTTTGCGGATTGTCACTTTGATGAGACAGTCTTCCCATCGTTAGGGGGAGATAAGCATGCTAACGTTCCCGTAGAATGCCACGAATTGTTGTGGTATGCTCCCATTATGTCTCATTTAGATCCCCGCACTGCCTAGTCTGAAACTGAGGTGCATCAAATTATAGATCTTCAGAGCATTGCTCAAAGCATGCCGGATGCTTTTAATGATCTAGCAAAGGTGACAAGATCACACATACCCGCTGCAAACACACCTGCAAGGATAGATGTACCCCGTGTACGTCAACAACCCACCTGGGAAGGCTGGACCGTCCCCGAAGATAAGGATGTCGCACCTTCCACCCGGTAAGGTACATTGACGGCTAGCCAATCATCTGCTCCGACCTTGAAGCATGGCAGACCCCTTGGTTCAAAGGATTCACAACCTCGGAAGAGGAAAATGGCACCAATTAGTGACCCTAGTTTGAATCCGACCATCGCTCACTCATCCGTTCCAACGCATGAGGTTATTCTAGATTATGGTGATGCTTCAGATGAAACATGTTGGCCTCCCGAGAATCACGAGACTTCGGTCCACTACACAGTATTGGATGAGGTTTGGAATAGGAATGAGATGATCGTCGACGATGCATTCTCGTACTCAGTAGCTACTAACATCATGCTTAACAATGACATTGAACCATGTTCCGTCGATGAATGCCGACGTAGAACCGATTGGTCAAACTAGAAACAAGCAATCCAGGTCGAACTCGATTCGCTCGTGAAACGTAAGGTATTTGGACCTATCGTTCCTACACCACCACGCGTGAAGCCCGTTGGCTACAAGTGGGTTTTCGTGAGGAAGCGTAATGAGAATAATAAATAGTGCGATACAAAGCACGCCTCGTAGCGCAAGGCTTCTCTCAGCACCCAGGGATTGATTACGAGGAGACGTATTCCCCCGTAATGGACGTTATAACGTTCCACTGCCTAATTAGTTTGGTAGTTTCCGAAAAACTGAATATGCAGCTTATGGACGTGGTACCTGCGTATCTTTATGGGGATCTAGATACGGAAATTTATATGAAAGTTCCAGACGGACTTCCATTGACTGGTTCAAATAGTTCTAGACCACGGAACACTCTCTCAATTAGGTTGAGGATGTCACTCTACGGATTAAAACAATTCGGGCGGATGTGGTATAACCATCGAACTACACCCAAAAGGTGTTGTGACGTTTTAATGAGGATAAAGCGAAGCCTTCAAGTACACCCATGGTCGTGGACTCTAGATGCTAAACGAGATCCCTTCCATCCAAATGAGGATGAGGAAGAGATTTTGGAACCCGAAGTTCCTTACCTAAGTGCAATTGGGGCTTTATTGTACTTGGCTCAGTGCACTAGACCCAACATCTCTTTCGCTATGAATCTATTGGCTAGATACAGCAATGCGCCCACACGCAAGCACTTGAATGGTGTTAAAAACATTTTCCGCTACCTCAAAGGTACTACGGATTTGGGTTTATTCTATACCCGCGAATCTCCAAGTGTTACCGCCATCTATGACCCTCGGATTGATTCTCGCCTTATTGGTTACGCAGATGCTGGATATTTGTCTGACCCACATAGAGCACGTTCTCAAACGGGTTATGTCTTTACCGTTAGAGACACCGCTATATCTTGGAGGTCTACCAAGCAAACGTTAGTTGCGACTTCATAAAACCATGCTGAGATTCTCGCCCTACATGAAGCATCGCGTGAGTGCTTTTGGCTGAGAGAAGTTATGGAACATATTCGAAGCACTAGTGGTTTTACATCAGTCGTTGACCTTCCTACGACGATCTTTGAAGACAATGCAGCATGTATTGAGCAGCTAAAAAGGGGATACATCAAGGAAGACAACACCAAACACATAGCGCCGAAGTTCTTTTACTCACACCAGTAGCAGCAACATCAGAACATTGAAGTTAAGCAAATCCGTTCCCAGGATAACCTGGCCGATCTCTTTACCAAGTTATTGCCTAAGTCTACATTTCAGAAGCTCGTCCAAGGAATCGGTATGCGTAAATTATCTGAGTTGAATCGCTTGTAGTTCTCTTATTTAGAAGTTATGTCTAACACATGGGGAGTATCTAGAAACATACTCACATGATCTTAATGTACTCTTTTTCCTACAATTAGGAGCATTTTTCCCACTAGGTTTTTGCTACCTAACGAGGTTTTAATGAGGCACCCATCTTGGGATGATCATACTCCGATGAGTTCACTACCTTCGTCCAGTTTGACGAGTGTTTTAAACATTATGCATATTTTCTTACTTTTCTCCTTAGTCTATAGGTTTTCCCCATGCCTTGAGTTTTACCATAGCAAGGTTTTTATGAGTTTTTGCAAAAGCATACTTCACTTAAATTTGAGACTCGCGATCACCCGTTATGTCGATGACTTCATCAACTATTCTACCTTATCTGCTGAAGATCTGATGCGATAGTTTGTTGAGTATTTACACACTCAAGGGGGAGTGTTGCAGTCATATTTAGAATAGGAATATGATTGTGTAAATCCTAGGGAATCTGGGAATGTATCTTATATTCCTATTAAGATTAGATTACCTATTAAATGTTGTAATCCTAAAGGGAAAGGTTTTACCCTTCCTACTACTATAAATAAAGGCACAATGGGGTGAATCAAACACATCTCAAAATTAAATCAATCTCTCTTCTCTCTAATTGTGGCATGCCCCCTCTCTCTCTAAACCCTAGATCGTTCAATCAAATAGGCCTACAACAATATTTTTATTTTTATTTTGTACCCATTTTTAATTTGCAACCCTTTTTTTATTTGTACCAATTTTCTTTTCACTTTTAATTTGTACCCATATATTAATTTCTTTTTGTGCCCATATTTTTTAAGTTTTATCTGTATTTGTACCCATATTTTTAAATTTATTTGTACCCATTTTTAATTTTACTAAATGTACCCATGCTAATTATATGTATTTATTTTATGTTTTAAAATATGTCAGTAGTTATTTTTTAAAATATGTTAATAATTATGTGGGTACATTATTTTCTGTGCTATAATTTTGTGAAGAACAATATTATTCTAATATTTATTTTCAAGTATTTATTATATTTTAAAAATATTATTTGAATTTGTTTAAATTTCATAATTTGTGGGACATTAAATGCATAAATATATGAGTTAAATTTCTTAAATAATGTTAAGGACCTCGATCAAACTATTTAAACAAATAAAATTTCAGTTTAACAATTAAGTTGATTAGGGACCGAAATCAAAATGACCCATATATATGTCTTTGTGTGTGTTCGTGTGTATATATCATTTGTTATAAGTGCTAGATATTTAATATGTATATATGTGGGATATTTTAGTTCGGTCTCTGGTTAACCAATATCATATACTTAAACGTTAGTAGATCCTTTCTAAAATTATCCAAAGATTAATACCAAGTAGCGACTTTTTCTTCATATTTGAATTGTGTGAAAATATAATCAAATTTATTATTACTATATATATACTTGTTTACATCTCACATCTACGAATGTTTTTTATTTATTATTATTATTACAAACGATATTTTAAATTGATTCACACTAAATTAAGGAATGATCAGTATTTGAACTTGGAACATCATGAGTTAGAAAGTCCCTAACCACTAGGGCAATATCCACTATATGCACATCTATGAGTATTTTTGACAAACCAATTCACGTGTGACATATTCGTTAATGCATGCATATGGGCAACAGTTATGGCGGGCGGGTAACCGCGGTTATTTACCCATAACCGTTTATGCTCATACCCGCATAATTGTTTACCCGTTGGGTAATTGCCTAAATGGTTATACTCATACCCATAACCGTTTATAAACGGTTAACCATACTCATAACCACATACTCATTTAACCGTAACCGTTTAATATCCGTTTACCCATTTAACCTTTTTAACCCTCTTTTTTTTACCATTACCCATTTTTCACATGTCTACATGTTTTTTAACAACTTGAAAATTAAAAAAAAAGTTGTCATAATTTTTTTTTTGACAATTAAACGCCGTTATAGGTACATTCATCATACATTTCCGTATTTTAATTTTTTAAATCCTTATACCATTCCAATAATTGAAATAATAGTTTACGAACTATATTTTTAACTGTTACCAATTAAGGTAAGATAATATTTGCTAAGTATTTTTGGGTTACAAAAACTGTTTAGAAGATAGTATTCTTGGGTTATTTAACCCATAATGTAAAGTATTAACATAATATATATAATGAGCTACATTATATTATAATTAGCTATGTGAACCATGCACTATAGTCAATAGCATTGATCTAAGTTTTGTCCGATAGAGAACATAGTTTGTGTTAATTTTACATATATAAAATAAATGGGTAAACGGTTACCCGTTTAGAACCGCGGTTAATACTCATAACCACCCATTTAAATTTTGCGGGTAAACATAACCGTTTATTTATCTAAATGGTTACCCATAACCATAATTGTGAAGTTTAAATGGGCGGGTAACCGCGGATATTTTGTCGATCCCTAAATGCAACCATATAATGTCATGCGAAAATTGAAGCATGAGCAAACAGTTCAAGCTGCCAATCAATCACATATAATTAAGATTTGACCATTCATCGGAGGGTCGTCTACAAACTGTTAACTTGTAGCTAGTTGATTAGGAGAGGGTTTATAGGAAATTTCTTGGATTAAGAAACACGAAGAGACTAATTATATGCAGATGGAGGTTGTTAACTTTGGAAGAAACATAAATGAATCCATCGAGGAGATTGCCTTATAAGTACGCAACATTTAAATTATTTAATCAAATAATTAGCAGCATAAACCAAGGAATACGCAAACTTTAATTTTGCCCAAACTTTTGTTTGATTGCTAACAAACAAATGAAGAAAGAGATATAAGTACTTCGTTTAGTTATCATATAAATAAAAGAAAAATTAATGAAAAAAACTTCAAATCTTTATATTTTAATAAAAAACCATCCACTAACTTTATTTAATAATACGGATAAAATAATATTTAAAAAAAAAAAACAACTGAGAGTCGCCGGCACGAACCGAGTTATCGACAATTTTTAGAAACTCGGTCAGGTCTACAACTTTCTGGGAATATTGGACTTGTCCTGAATCTCATTTGCACACAGAAAACGGGACTTGTCCTGAATCTCTTTCTTTTCCAGTCGCATATTTTGTCTCTTTTCTTCCAACTCCCCCTCTTCTCCTCAGGAGTCTTGGAACATTCTGGGGCCATAATTCTGCGCTTTCCACTCTGTGAAAACCCCTCGTCTTGTAGCTTGCGTTTCGACCCGATTTTCTTCATTCTGTATCGTGTGAGAGAGAGGGGCACGCGATCGATTTGAGCAAATTAGGAGCGTAACATCCCCTTCACTTCCGCACTCCACTTTTTTATCTCACATTTTTCTCCTACTGTCAGCTAGATTAATAAATTATTATTTTTTTACTTAGAAAAAGAAAAATACTTCTAATTGAATTACATTCTTCAGTTTTATTTTTGTGGTGTTGTTTTCCAATAGTAGTTATGATGACGAAAAACTTTTCAATGTGCCCGGAACACGGTGGTATATCATCGTGAGCATAAGTTTTCATAAACAGTGTCGTAAGTTTCATAAATAGTATCGTAAGTTTTCACAAACAGTGTCGTAAGTTTCATAAACAGTGTCCTAAGTTTCATGAACAGTATAGTAAGTTTTATAAACAGTGTACCGTGAGTCCGGCGTCAGATTTTTTGTCATTTTTTTTTAAATTATGTATTTTTCATTAAAATTTAAGTTTTTTGTCATTTTTATTAAAATTTTAGGGGTTTCATTAAAATTTAAGTCTTTTTAATTAAATAAAGTTATTGCATGATTTTTTATTAAAATAAACTTAACGCAAGCCCTTTTCATGAAAGTTCCCATAATTAAATTGATGTATAAGAAAATATAAGAAAACAGAGTCATATTAAACTATTGATATATGATAAGTAAACGAGATGCTAATTAATCCAATCCTCCAAGGCTTTGGCTGCCGGTTGGAAGGAGTTATTAGTTGCGACTTAATTAGGTATTTTGGAGCACCTAGATGCATATATGATCATAGTTTGCAAGTCATGAGTCCATATGACTTCGGTGTGTTGATGTTTGCTTGACGTGGTATAAGATCTTCTAGCCAACATAAGAAAAAGGCGTTCACCAAAAATAAAGAAAAGAAAAAGGCATAAAGGTAGCGTATGGGAGAGATAAGGCTGTTGCCCCTATTCGCGTGTTTTGCTATTTACGATGTTTCGAAATTTATATAGAAGATTTTGTTTTTTTTTTTTATGGGAAATGTTAAGGATATTTAAATTTTAAAGTAAACTAAGGAATGGTTTGGGAGTGAGGTGCTTAAAAAAAAAGCACCCATGAAAAAAAGCTGTGAGGGTTTTAGGTGTTTGGTAAACTAAAAAAAAATGGCTTATTTTGGAAGCTGCTGTGAGATAAGCTAAAATCAAAGGAAAAAGCTGAAGCAGCTATTTGCAGCTTTGGAAAACTGGCTTTTTTTCAAAGCACACGGAGCTACAGTGCTCCTTTAATGAAAAGACCCACTATCAAACTGCTTTTTTTTTCTTCCAAAAGCATTTTTACAAAAAAGTTTACCAAACACTCTGCTGATTTATTTCACAGCCGCTTATTCTCACAGCAGTTTTTTTTCAAAGCACAGCAATACCAAACCAGCCCTAAATGATGTGATGGTTGATGATTTGATTAACGTGTATTTTCTATTGATGTCACATCATTTACTTTGCAACTTTAGTTTAAAATTTTGGTTTCCCTATCATTATATTTTCTTTGAGAGGGCCAAGTTGTCTTTGTGAGATATTTTTTAGTGCGCCAGAAATGCGGTCTGGCATACCAAGTAATACAGTTGGTTGGAAACTTTAAAAAAAATATACTCAAATGTATTATGACACTTGGTGTACTGAATCATGTTCCCAGTATACTAAAAAAAGGATAGTGGACCACTGGTGAAGAGGAGCGAGGAGGGGCGGTCGTTGAAAATCGCCACTGAGAGTGAGAATTCCAACCTCCAATCTTTTAAATGAGCTGCGATGCTGGGTTTTCAAGGGAAGACGACGATCTTATTTTGTTTAGAACCCAACGGCGTCGTTTACATTATTATATGCTTTGGTTATAAAACTCAATATTCCTTTAATGAAACGGTGCGGTTTGGCTCCTTTATTTTCATTTTTATTTTTTAATTCTATTGATGTTGTTTCTTTTCCAACTGCAGTACCAGCGCACCATTAAAATTATCTTCCCTCTGTCTCATTTGTTTAAACTTTTAGACTTAAGAAAAACAAAAGGTTGTCACTCGGTATTACGGTTTGGTAGTATTCATTTTCACTTAGAAGTGAGAGGTTTTAGGTTTGAATCTCATACATGGTGAATTTGATACCAAATTAGGTTGTCCATCGTGTGGCTTAGCAAAACTCTCCCTCCATTAGGTTGTTCATCGTGTGGCTTAGCCGAACTTCCCCTCTCCTTAGTGTAAAAATATCGATGTACTCAGAAAAAAAAAAAAACAAAAGGTTGATGTTTGTTATGGTTTTTTGTTTTTAATTCTTGTTATTATTTCTAGTATTTAAAATTATTTTATCTTATTTTCTTTTAATTCTTGAGAATTAACAGTGTTCTAAAAATCGGCCTAGGCGGCCGCCTAGACGGCGCCTAGGCGCTGGGCGGTGGGTTTCCGTGGCGATTTTAGGCAAAACGTTTAATAAATCGGAGAAGATTTAGGCGGCCGACTAGGCGGCGCTAGGCGGAGCTAGGCGGATCTAGGTGGCCCTCGTCTCTTCCCTCTGCGTCTGTGCATACTAACCCGTTGATCTCTGTCACCATCAACAAGGTCACGCGCCTCTTTCCCAGAACTTTTGTGCATGAAAACAAAGAATTACCGTGGTGGCTTGGAGGGAGTGATAGAAAGAGATGTACAGAGGAGAGATGAAGGGTTAGAGGGAGTTGTTTTGAAGAAGAAGAAGATAGAGGGTTGAAGAGACGAAGATAGAGGGTTGTCTGTTACCTGTTGTTTTGAAGAAGAGAAGAAGATAGAGGGTTGAAGAGACGAAGACCTACAAGGCTGCAGAGAAAATCGTGGAAAGTGGAAAAAGTGCCTAGTTTTATGGGAAAGTCCACAGCCTCATGATAAAAAAAACATGTCTTGGTAACAGATAAAGATAAGGCAGTAAGGAAAATCGTGAAAAGTGGAAAAATAGCCTAGTTTTATGTGCAAGTCCACCAGCCTTATAATAAAAAAAAAACATAAATAATAATTACCCATTCAGATGATATTTTATTATGTGTTCTGTTTTGAAAACAACATTATATTATATTGTTATAATATAATATTTTACTACTTTTTGCTTTTTAAGACTAGACTATGTTATACTCTTGCATTATATGTGTATATCTTTTTCAAAAATAACGTATTACTCAATGTTTATTTATCTATTATATAGTAAATTTAACTAATTTATATGATATATATAATTATTTTATTCAAATCCGCCTAGGCCCCGCCTAGCCGCCTAGGCGCTAGGCCCCTGCCCACCGCCCGACTAGCGCCTAGTGTTTTTTATAACCTTGAGAATTAATGACTTGAGAACTTGTTTCAGATATACAAAAAGTTTTGTGAGGAAAGGTATTAGTGTTCATATTATGTGAGAAAGGTTTTTGTTTAAAAGATGATTTTGCATTTATTGATAATGAGCTTATTATGCGATATCATGACATGAAATATTGCCAGTAACAATTGCAACTTGTTTGTATCAATAAATTATGAACAACATTAATATTGTCTACTATCTAAAAGGATTTGATTGTCTAATTTTTTTCAGAATCTATTTAAACTTTTAAATTCCGCTCCTTCCCTCGAAAATTCTTGGCTTCGCCACTGTAGTGGACAATGCGCATGAAGGGGAAAATTGGTGTGGGGTTTGGCTCTTGCCTCCCAACAAGAAAATTTCTAGATCCGCCACTCCACTTACTTTTGATGTGAAATTTAACTAGCACTCAAATTAAACCCTCTTATTGACAATTGTAGTAAAGATGTAAGTAGGGATCGTTCTAGGCCGGGGATTAGGAGGGATTGCTAATCTACTTAAACTGACTCAAAAACACTAAACTAAGCTTGAAAACACTTAACTAGACTCAAAGAACTCAAAACAAACTAAAAAGACTCAAAACAGCACAAAACAATCAAATAGACTCAAACTAGACACTAGAGGGTGAATTGGACGAAAATTGATTTTAACTTGACTCAAAACACTTAAAAATATAAATTGGACAGATTCTAACTAACTTGACATAGCAAAGTAAAGGGGATTGGGTTTTTGACGAATTTAAAGTAAAAACAAGTAATTAAAAACTTAAGCAAATTTAGCACGGATTTGGGGGAAAACATGGGTGAATGGCTAGCTAGAGGGTTCTTCTCCACACATGACATACTTGCATACAAATCGATTTCCAGTTGCTTTTCCAATAAACCATGAACCTCAACACCCCAGATTAATCGTGAACAACACTAATTAACCCTCAGATTTTCCTTAAGTCATTGAGTTGGATGGATAACGCATCGACAACCAAATTATTCTTCAATAGTTCCCTACATGAACAACATAATAGAGATACAATCAAAGATCATTAAGCTTTGTGAAAATCATAAGCATTGACAAGGCATTCGTAACTATGACAGCATGATACTCCTACCAGGAATTCACTTAACACGATTGTGACTAGCAACCTCCACTACTTGTAAATATAAGTTCATAACTATTAGGTGAAACTCCCTTATATTTTAGCATCAAATCCCTGCATGCAAACTAAGTGTGCACCCTTAATCAACAAACAAGAATAAGTTATGAATCAAACAGTTAAGTAAATTGCATTCACGATTCATGAAATCACAACTGGAAGTAATCAATTCATATTGCAAATATGTTCATGGCTTTGAATTTCCCCTAGCTAAAACAAGTTTAGCTCCTCATGTTTGCAATTAAATAAAGACAATTAAATTTAAACATTGAAACAACGGATAAAATACACCTAGAAACGCTCCAACAATCCAACGTCTTGAATGGCAAGCACGGCTCCAGGGGTCTCATCTCCTATCTCCTTGCAAAGTTGCGGCACAATGGATGAATGTGTATGAGGGATGTATGAGACGAATTTGTGGTGAATGGTGGGTAATTTCTGAGTGTTGCGGCACTTTATATTTATAGGGAGAATGTAAGGCACGGCTAGGGTGAGTAGGAAGAGAATTAGGACTCCAAATCATCAAGGAATAAGGATACTTCTAATCAGATTCCAGGGAGGAAAATAATTAATGTGTTTAGATGGATTAGGACTCCCAAATTCAGATGGGAAGGATTTAGAATAGGATAAGAACTCCTTTTGCAGCTGGAGATAAGGTAGGATAAGATTAAGATAGGATAAGATGAGATAATGTTAGTTTGGATAAGATAAGGTTGGATAAGGTTTTGGATAATGTTCCTTCTTTTTAGCTGAATCCTTATCTTCTTTGTCTTGAATTCATTTTCTTCATCTTTTCAGCACATTCCTAGCCTCTTGAACTTCAAAAACGTCCATCCACCTTGTTCCATGCATGTGTTATTCATTCTTGGCCCAAAACTGCTCCAAATTGCTCCAAATTGCACTTTCTTGCCAACTTTGTCATTAGGACCTGAAAACACACGAAAATAGCTTAAAACATTATAATAAACAGAAACTAACAACATAAATGCAAGAAAACAAGCTAACTAAGTCGCATAAATATGCTCCTATCAACTTTCTCCTCGCACTCCATATTTGTATCTCTTTCATCTCCCTAACTTTTTTTAAAAAAAGTTTAGGGGGAGGGGAGGCTACTCCATCCCAAGACCAGGGCATACCACAAGTCTTTTTTAAGACTTACGAGGTCTTAGCCTTTCTTTTGATTTTTACAGATCGCCCACCAAGAGGAATTGCCGGCAATGGAACTAGAACTTAGGCCTTGATCTAGCGAAGAGAGTATGGTATATGATTTATTTATTTATTTATTATCTAAGTGGATGTAGATAAATATATACATTAGAGGTGCATATACATATTGCTCATAACAAGCTTTCTACAATTACAACGTCCACAACTTGCGACTTAATACTACGATCTAGTGGTATTCATCTTCACTTGTAAGTGAGAGGTCTTAGGTTCGATTTTTGCCAAGGGCGAATTTGAACCACCTTATGCTAGCCTATTAGGAGGCTAATAGCCCACTCCTCCCGTTTAGTGTAAATAATATTGTTTGTTAAAAAAAAGAAGATGTAAATTGATAATTGTTGCTGATTTTATCCATATTTTCATTTCAATTTTTTCTTATCAAACATTATTTTCACATTTTAGATGATAAAAAAATTATGAATTTGAATCACTTTCATAGAGACAAATCTTGAATGAGAACTTTGCTGGAAAAATTAGGGTCTAATTGTTATATTAAATCACATAAAAAATCAAGAAATAATTCATGCAATTATATATCAAAGTAATGCACATGAGTAACCAATGTTAAATGAACATAACATAATGGATTAGAAAAACCTTCAATATGGTCGAGGCAAGTGTTGGACACTCTGTCCTTTAAGACAAGTTTATACCCCAATACGGTGCTTATGGTTGAACAACGCTTGTCTCCTAAGATACAAAGACCATATTCTTATAATAGCAGCACTCCGAATCACAAGACTCCAATGAACCACGATTGTGTTGAATACTATCTCATATGAACTGAATGTGACACTACAAAACTCTCTAACAATATTGCACTAAGTGTATGACTATGTGAATGTAAAAGTTGTTAAATAATTATAGGGGGATTCCCTGTTTATAGAATTTGAGATACCTCTTTGAAAAACATGTGATCATTCATGAAGAGTCAAAAGTTGCAACTTTTCGGGATAGACATATATTTCCACCTAAAGGCATCACTTTCAATTTCCATTCAATTATTTAATTTAATATAATAATAATAATATTAAAATTTCCAACAAACCTAAAATATAGACGTTTTCCATTTGTTGAAATGCATTATGAAGTAACCTTAAGATTTAAAAATGGGAAATTTTATTCAGACCCATTTATCCTCTTTTTACACCCAGCTTATTTTTTTTTGTCTTGAAATTCCAAAAGTGCCCAACAATTCTCCTTCCACCCCATCTCTCCAAACCCCTACCACCCCCAATTTCTACCCGTCCCTAACCCCCCACCACCACCTCTCCTACCACCCACAATGAAAACCCCAAATATCTCAACCATCACTCACTCTAACTTGTCGTTCAAGGACTGGACACTTAGATTACTCGGGAACTTTATCACTCACTATAATTTGTTGGAAATTAAGAACTTTGAGGGACTTGAAACTAGGAGTGTGTCTACAAGAGTGTAGACTTGGATTGTCAAAACTCATCAAGTTCTCCCATGCATAATGCAAAAACTGCTCCAACGTAGACCCTTTATTTGCAATGATACTAATACATAATAACTTGCGGGCAAATGCATATCGTTGGAAGCAAAACCGTCAGCGAAAAACTCCAACTCAAGTGTTTGAACTCTCTTTTCTAATGCAAACTGAATCCAGCTATCAATGGAACTTGCATTGTAAAAACCTAGAAAGAAGCAAGCCTTGAGTCGTTCTACGTTCGGGTCTTTATGTTGCGCCAACACATGATTCACCCATTTGGAGTATCTAAAGCTTAGCTGGGATCGAAGTTGAGAGTTATGGTAAACGTTGAGAGATACCACCATCAACTAGAAAAAATACTTGTAGCTGCTGCATGCTTGAGCGGCAAGAGAGCCAATATACTAAGAAAGATTGGAAGGGGGTAGTGATGGTTAGATATTTTGGGTTTTCATTGTGGACAATAGGGAATGTGGCAGTTGGGGGGGGGGGGGGGAAGGGTTAGGGAAGGGTAGAAATTGAGAGTGGTTGGGATTTGAAGAGATAGGGTGGCTGGAGTTTTCTAATGCTTGAATTTTATTTTTATTTTTTATTCTTTTGCATTTTGGGTGTAAAGAGAGAATTATTGGGTATATTCGGAATTTCAAAATAAAAAATAATAAGTTGAGTGTGGAAAAAAGATAAATGAATCTAAATAAAATTTCTCATTAAAAATTATATACCTTTTTCTTACTTTTGGAATCGAAATTCCAAACTCTCAATCTTGTAGAAAATCTCACATTAATTATGATAAATTGGAAAACCAAATAGTATCCCATGGACTTTGCTTTGAAATGAATAACAATCTTTAGACATTTAATAAAATAAAATAAAGAACAATCTTTGGACATCAAAGCAATACGCCACCGTTTTCGTGAATCATTTCATTTGGTCAACACTTTTTACCTATTTCTTTTTGTTAATTTTACGAAAAAAGAACCTTTTTGGCTTTATGATTATTCTACCTAACAGAAAACTAGATCATTCCCCGCCAATCGGATCGTAAAGGTCTCCGACGGCGGCACAAAGGGATTAGCCCACGCTCCTCCAACGGCAATCGAACGCCACGCTCCTCTTCTTCTTCGTTGGAGCCTCTCACAGTGCTCCCGCAACTCGCACCAAGATTCAAGAACTGGTATGTAAACTGCACCAATTATCAAATTTATGAACTTTTCTATCTGGGGTTTTCGGTTCATTGATTTTCCCAATTGTCATTACAAGAATCATCTTTCGAATTAGATTCTCATAATATAAGATTAAGGTAGTGTTTGAACTCAATATTACACCATCGGCCTCGTGGAATTAAGACCGTTGAATAAACAAAGTTCTAAGCCGTTGGATGGAAGAACTGTTAAGGTAACTTTTTATGTGGATATTATTATGATTTCTTTTATAATCATAGTAAAGGGATAATCATCGAATTTGCTATGTAGTCTTTGTGTAATCAACGAATGGGATGATTTGGTCCATACATGTGTTTATTCACGTGTGGTTTATGTTAATTAGTGATGCAATTCCATCAAATTTGCTATGTAGTCTTGGTAGCCAGCATGCAGTGCATTGGATTGTTAGGCTTGTAAAGGGATAATCATCATCACCAATGAATGGTCATGCTATAACCACCAAATCCATATGATTATTTGTGAGATAAATCATTGATCTAAATAATGATTAGACGAAGATGGGATGATGATTAGCATGTGGTGGTGGTTAGGTGATGCTCGGCACGTATTATGTCGTGGAGATGTGATCAGGATTAACGCTTTGCAGAAGCTTGATCAGTGATAGAGTTCTAATAGTATGATCGAATTCGAATTGGTTATGGAACTTATCAACCAAGGCATGCATGTCCTTAAAAATAGAAGTGGTTAGGACCTTCAACTCAACA
This sequence comes from Malus fusca, assembly GCA_035220775.1. Lineage (NCBI taxonomy): Eukaryota > Viridiplantae > Streptophyta > Magnoliopsida > Rosales > Rosaceae > Malus > Malus fusca. The sequence continues at coordinate 3,403,697 of CM069067.1, read as the reverse complement.
TACAAACAAACGCTACACGCAAAACCTTCTCATACCCTGAGAAAAACACTAACTGCTTTACTAACCCTACACACATTCAATCATCATTGGGTTGATAAACCGGCAACATATTCAGTTCGGGTGAACATCACTGAAGCCGTAGAGAGTTGATCTAGGAGTACCTTCAATTTGGTTAAACAACACTACTTCTAGTTCGGTTGGTTAACTCCAAGTCTCATCCGGCGAAGAGTCTACGATTCTTTCGCCGTTCGAGGTCATTTCACCACATTTGTCAACAAAGTGAGGTGTTCTATGATTGTTTATTGATAAGGGCATTTTAGAGTTCGGCATTTAAACGGCCGAACCATTATGACCTTAAACACACTCATTTCCTTTGAGTATCTTTGTTCCTACTGCCTGATACTGATTTGGCGCACCTATATTTGCACGAATATAGTTGAAGCAATCGAATATAGTGCCTTTATAGCACAAGGCATAACCTTGTCTTCAGGTTTTAGAAACCAAAGCCGAGAGTGTTCCTTCTTTGGCGGAAGTGGCTCAGTGTAGAAGTCAGCAGCGCATTTCATCACCACATTATCACATCCATCTCTTTCGCCCGACCGAGCTCAGTAGCGAGTAGTTAGCATAATTAGCTTAGTAGTTACTCAGCCATAGGTTTTGTAATTTCTACGGTCAACAGGTAGCTTTGACTTTATTAGTCACGGCAATTAATCATAGCTCAAGTTTATCACTTTCCCACTAATGATTCTTTGACGTTCTTTGATTCTATAATGCGAGTTGACATTGGTTTCTTAGGAATTTGACATTCTATGGTGGTTCTGAGGATTGCCCTCTTTCTTTATTTCTTTCAGAATTATAATCAGTAATTATGCTTGCATTTTCAGAGTAACTGTTACACCGCCACATGAATTAGTAGCACCACATGGCGTTGACGGATTTAAGTTTTAACTTTAATTTTTGAGTAATCAAGTTCTCATTGTAAAACTCATGGCTTTCACTTGACGTTAGAAGCATTCAATTTTTTCTTGTTCTTCCTGTTAAATTATGTTCGTCAGTATGGACCACTTAGAGGGATGGATGATCATCACATGACATATGGATTGAAACATGACAATGCCTTCTATCTGTTTCTGATAATATTCTTATCCCTTTCGTTTGTTCCTCCATTGAGAAATTTTATGCAATGACAGTTGAAGCCTTGCTGTGAAATGCTGTTGTGAGTCCAAGTTATGTTTGTTGTATAAGCTGGTTTTTATTGTTCTTTCATTTTCCCAGGTTCTCTCAATCCGGTTTTTTCGGGAAAATGTATCCGGGTGGTTACACCGCTGAAGTTACAAGTTTGTCCCCTAAAGCTACAGAGGAGGATGTTTACAATTTTTTCGGTCATTGTGGTGCAGTTGAGCATGTTGAAATCATCAGGTACTGTATAATTCATTTTCCCCTGCTTCTAATTATTGAGAATGCTTCCGAGTTTTTGTACTGAATTCAGAAAATGGTTGTTTGGTCATGTTTATATATGGGGTTTATCCACCTTAAACTGCTTGAATCAGTCAGAAGCAGTTTGTTTTTGGAAATTGGTCAAAAGGAACAACGCCGTTCGTGAAGGCTCTTCAATTTCTTTATCTTAGTTGTTAAAGAAATTGAAGTTAGCAGCATAAACAATGGTACCAATGGTATGATGTGAGATTTCCACAAGTTCAGAAGTGATTGTTTTGGCTTTTAGTTGTGTTCGTTGTTGTGATTTTCACTGAACCAAATTTTTGTGTTCATAACACTCATCCATAGTAACAAAATCTGTAAACATTTGTATACATGAAGAACTATTTTCAGTACTTCAGCAGAAACTTCGCATTTGATAACTAACTGCTCTCACTCAATGAAAGCTTGCTTTGCGAGAAAATATAAGAGCATCTGTCATGAGATACATGAAGTCATATGTTTGCACGAGTTCTAGTTTCCAAATGTTAATCGAGTTAAGTCCTCTAAATTTTCTTAATGAATGTGTTATCTGATTGGGAGAATGCTTTTGTTATTGATAACAGATCTGGTGAATATGCCTCTACTGCATATGTGACATTCAGAGATGCTTTTGCTTTGCAAACTGCGATATTACTCAGCGTAAGTTGCCAGTCACTCAACCCAAAAGTTGCTTTTCATGCTTAATTCAGTCAATCAAGTTGGTAGTTTGCGTTCTCTGTTAGAGATTCATTAGCTCTAGATCCATAATAAGTCAGTCCGAACTTGGAATTGCATAATGCTCGGTTTGATGCAATTGCACAATTTGTCGAGATAGTAAATGGCGAAGAACCCACATATTTGTTGAAATTTGCCTGTATGGAATCTAGATCAGGAATACCGGATGTCACTCTAACAAAGACGATTACATTTTCATATGGATGAATTTTAGCGTCACAATGCCTCAGGTATTTGATATTGGTTGCTTACTGAGTTTTCCTTTCTTCCTTGTTTTTAAACTTCAGGGAGCTAGGATCGTAGATCAATGTGTATGCATAACAAGTTGGGGAAGTTATATCGATGAATCCGGTGCTTGGAACGGTTCTACTTATCCCGAAGGCAATACTAGCTCAACGGTAGGTGTAAATTAACAACTTGGACTGTTTTGGTTGAAGATTTATCACAGCACAAGCTTAGCACAACAATCTTTCATGTAAACTTAATTATTTCTTAAATCTTGTACAATGTTATCAGACTTATCACTCGAGTCAGTTCGTCTCTACCCCCGGAGAAGCAGTAACGGTAGTCAAAACACTGGCATCCAAGGGATATGTTTTGGGAAAAGACGCATTAACCAAGGCCAAAGCTTTCGACGAGTCCCATCAACTCTCAGCAACTGCAGCAGCCAAGGTTTGTGAGCTCAGCGACAGAATCGGCCTCACTGAAAAAATTCACGCAGGCAGGGAAGTTGTCAAAACCGTGGACGAGAAGTTCCATGTTTCGGATATCACCAAATCAGCTGCAACCGTTACTGGAACGGCGGTGGTGGTGGCAGCTACGTATACTGGGGAAGCAGCTGTGGCAGCTGGAAGCGCTGTGGTCAACAGCAGCTACTTTGCCAAAGGAGCTCTTTGGTTTTCAGATGTATTGACTCGTGCAAGCAAAGCTGCAGCTGATTTGGGTAGTCATGGCGGTAACTAATCTCCAACATTTGTCTAGAACGTTTTGTGTCTACCGATTTCTCTCCAAATAAATCAACTTTTGTTACATGCCAACCTAGGTTAGAAATTGTTGTGCAGAAAAACTTCGATTTTCCTTCTTTACGATGTACTTAGGTAGTGTTGGTGTTTAAAGTCGTACTGTACTCACATTTAAGTGTTTGGTGCTTAAAGTGACGTGTAATGTATCACTCCTCTGAGATGTGAAAAGCGTTGTACTTGATACTTATTATGAACACATACTGAAGAAAAACCGGAAAAATTTAGCTATCCCGTGCCGGACCAATACAGAATGAGGCCTAAGCCCAAAGTTACAAATGGGCCGTTTTTATTCATAATTTTTATGATTTTGTTTTCTGTTAAATAATACCAAGCCAAGCTTTATCCAGTGCACATTTAAGTTGCATATTTAAACAAGTCGTTACTCACAAATAATCTTATTAGGTTAAATGATCTAACTGCTCTTATTTACCAATGACACTAACCGTCGGCCATAATTTGCTTTGCTGACAAAAAAAGAGTTTGCTTTTTCTGAGTATATTGACATGCATGGATTTAAAAAAAAAATCATGTGTTCCACGTTGAACTCATCCTCTTAGTTGAACTCATGCCCATTCTTTCTTTCACTTTCTCGATTCGTAACTTCCAATCCTCCATTCTAAAGTAAACATGCCATTAGCCATTCTGAACTCATCCATTTTCTTTCTTCATCTCTCGCCTCACCCGATAAATTCAACATAAAGAGAGAGAATATGAAATCATGACATGAAGTTTTTCTACGATTAATTTAGTGAACAATCAGCAAGCACCCTGGAAGATGATCAGCAACTGAGACTCGACTCTAGTTAACCACCACAATTAATGTTAAAATATTTCAAACATTATTAATTTCATCAAAGATTGTGGTTGTTAGTCTTCGTAATAATAAGGTTTAATCTTCCCAACTCCCTCTGCCTCCCCATCAACTACTTCCTAATTTTTTTATGATGTTCTTCATCTGCCAACAATCATTATACACGTATTCAGCATTGCAGCAGCTACTATTGCTCAAGTCTTTACTTCCAAACGACTCCGTGATGTTCCACTTTAAAATCATGTTGTTTTTTGAGCCACCATGTACGGAGCAGTTGTAGGTTGCGGCTACCGTATGCGGCAGGCAAGACGCTGTACATAGGGGTGGGAGCGGGTGGGTCCAAATGCATGGTGTCCTACTCTCGAAAAAAAATTATGTCATGTTAAGTTAAGACGCGTCTTACAAAAGCATAAGATTTTATGTATTTTAGTCTCATCTGATCTCACGTTGGTCTTACATTGAAATTCACACTTTATCCTTTTGTGACGTGTTGCCATATAGGACAGCGACTCGGTCCGACCTTTTGTGAGTGTGTTTCCACATATGACATGCACCTAAGAATTCGACCAAATAAAACCCACGCCCAAGGATTTGTGCCACCGCCCTACACATCTCCTACCCCCTTTTTAGAGCAAGTCCACCCATCCCAAACACTTGGAGTTCCGCAAATCCATCATAAACATTTAGAGCAAGTCCACACATCTCCTACCCCGCTCTTAGAGTTCCGCAAATCCTTGACTTCCTATTCGCTATTTTAATTTAGAATTCTTCCTTTCTTTTTCTTTGGTTTATGATGCCCTAATCCATCATAAACTTCAATAAGTTGCCCTATCATATTCACTCATTTGCCCCAAAACATACAACTGGGGGATTCCAGCATTCGGGCCCATTTTAGTGAACTCGAATGCAAAAGTCCTCCTTGTTTGTGTTTTAAGTGGACGGGTGGTGTGACAAGGCAGTCGAGATGAGGTGTTTCCCTCCCCCTAATCCACGACAATCATGCTTAATGAGATTGATTAATCAATTGGTTTTTGGATCATAGGTCTCAGCTTTATGGCAGACTGTGAACGTCCACCGACTTTGCTCCTCCTAAGCATTGTTTGGTTTAGGAGGAAAACGTATATTGTAAACATGGTTGTGTAAGAGCTCGTTTAGAAGTGTTTTTAGCGAAAATGTTTTTAGGTTATAAAAGCATTTAAAGTGCTTCCTGCAAGAAGCACCAATTATGTGCTTCTTGCAAGAAGCATTTTTAAGTGCATTTTGACCAGAAGCGTTTTCAATCATTTTAAAAGCACTTTCAAACGAGCTCTAAAACTCCCATCATCCAAATCATATTATACAATTAGAAAGTAAAAAGGCTGGAACTTGTTGCCCTTTTCACTTATGGGAATCACTTTCCAGGGAATCCGCCGAATATGGGGCAACCTTATCGATCCAACAATATATGTAGACTCAACTTTCTTCTTCAATTTTCTTTTACAAATAGAGGAGGACAGAGGACTGGTCCCAAATGCAACTTTTAGATAATGTCGTTACTCTAGGGACTGTTTTATTTCAGCTGTTTAATGACCTAGGGCTTGTTTATAAGCACTTTTAAAATGACTGAAAACGTTTTTTAATAAAATATTTTTGGATTTCAAAAGCACTTGAAGTGCTTCCTACAAGAAACACCAATTCGTTTCTACTAAAAGCGCTTTCAGCCACTTTAAAAATAGTTACAAACAAGCCCGTAATATTTTTTACAAGAAACAGTTGTTCATTACACTCTTTTCTTCCTATCCCTTTGTCACCACATTAATGTGGCCTCTAATTCTTAACAACCCAAATTGATATGATTTGATTGCATGCAAAGTGTCTCGTAGCCAATTGTTATTTTCGATGTTAGAGAGAAATAATAGTAGTGTTGTCTAACGATGACAGTTCTTACATCGTGTAAGGCTAGTGTGGAGCTGATGAGACTAAAATATAATTTTATAATTTCATGAGAATGTGTTACTGATGATGTGATCGGATCACCATAACCAAAACAATTTCATTAATTTAAGGACCTCGAGATGAGAGAATTCAATGTCATGAGCGAAGTTTGCAACACTCATCATGTGATGAGTGCTCAAATAAAAAAGATACTTGTTGAGTTTTGTAGACTTAAAATGATATATCTCGATTATAAGTAAAAATCTTTGTCTGAAAACCCTAATATGATTTGGATTGCCCAAACAATGAGAGATGAGATTAGGGAAGTTGAGATGGTAACATTTTTGGCACTCATTATTGATTAATTTGTATTATGCTGGTGTCCCTTAGTAGCACCACCATTTGTATATGGCACCATGTCATGATATTATATTCTGCCTAGTATCTCTCTTAATTTGGTTAGAGCCGTCCTCCCCAGTCCCCAGTCCAAAGCTAAGATAATTAATCAATTCTTTATTTGGTTAGAGCCGTCCTCCGCCTGTGTAAGTTTATCTTACATTGCCGGTCCCAAGCCCAGATAAAGGAGGAGGGGGAGGGCGTCAGGTAGTCGACATTCGGCACTCCTAGGTTTCGTCGAATCCTTATGAAATGAATCCAGAACGAATTCGCGCTAAAGCTAAGGCGTCACCCGTAAGTGGCGCGCTGTGTGGTCTGAGCACAATGATAAGTGAGCAAAGGTTGCTGTATCTCCATCGGCACCCGGATGCAGTGTTAAATGAGCAAGGGGGGTCATAGAAACTTCTTTTTTAACGACTCCACTCAAAGTTGTTTGGGAGCATATGCTCCTATCAACTTTACACAGGACGCACAAAAGAAGTACTTTGATCCTATTAGACGGGGGATGGTGAAGAAGCTAGGACAGAAGGTTAGAGTTCAAGAGAGTAGAATGCGTTTAGGAACGTGGAATATAGGAACCTTAACGGGAAAATCTATGGAAGTAGTGGAAGTTATGGTGAGGAGAAGGTTAAATATTATGTGCCTACAAGAAACTAAATGGGTTGGCCTTAAGGCAAAGGATCTAGAAAACTCAGGTTTTAAACATTGGTATTCGGGCACAAATAGAACGAGAAACGGTGTTGGCATCATTGTGGACAAGACCTTGACACAAGATGTTGTAGATGTCAAGAGGGTAGGAGATAGAATCATGGCAATCAAGATTATAAGAGGATAATAACTCATCAATGTGATTAGTGCGTACGCACCTCAAGTAGGGTTGGATACGAGTTTGAAGGAGAAATTTTGGGAAGACCTTGGAGACTTGGTGCAAGGAATTGCTCAGACGGAGAAGGTATTTATAGAAGGAGATTTAAATGGACACGTGGGCAAGGAGACATGCAACTATGGAGGTTTTCATGGTGGCCATGGTTTTGGGGAGATAAACGAGGATGGGGAAGCTATCTTGGATTTTGCAATGGCATATGATCTCTTCTTAGCCAACACTTTCTTTAAGAAGAGAGAAGAACATGTGTTCACCTACAAGAGTGGGTCGTCAAAAACACAAATAGATTTTCTTCTAATGAGGAAAGGGAACCGTATAACTTGTAAGGATTGCAAAGTTATACTGGGAGAGAGCTTGGCTAATCAACATCGCTTGTTGGTGATGGATGTACATATCAAAAGAGAGAGAAAAAAGAACAAGACTTGGAAGTGCCCAAGGACTAGATGGTGGAATCTAAAAGGAGAAAAACAAGTCATTTTCAAAGAGAAAGTAATCACCCAATGCGTGTGGGATAGAGATGGGGAAGCTAGCCAAATGTGGGATTCCATGGCTAGTTGTATCCGAAAAGTAGCAAAAGAGGTATTAGGAGAGTCCAAAGGCTTTGCTCCACACCAAAAGGAATCTTGGTGTTGAATGAGGATGTACAAACAAAGGTGAAGGCTAAGAAGGAATGTTGTAAAGCCTTATACAAGGATATGACTGATGAAAATGGTGAAAGGTATAGAAGAGCGAAGCAAGAGGCGAAAAAAGTTGTGAGAGAAGCTAAGCTAGCGGCTTATGACGATATGTATAAGCGACTAGATACCAAAGAAGGAGAGTTGGATATCTATAAACTAGCTAAAGCAAGGGAAAAGAAGACAAGGGACCTAAACCAAGTGAGGTGCATCAAGGATAGGATGGAAAGGTTTTTGCTACAGAAAACGCGATCAAAGACAGATAGAGAGGTTGTTTTCATAATCTTTTCAATGAAGGACATGAAATGAGTACTTCTTTGGGGGAGTTAAGTAACTCAGAAGAGTGTAGAAATTACTCATTTTACCGCCGAATCAAGAAGGAAGAAGTGGTTGTAGCTTTGAAAAAGATGAAGCATAGAAAAGCAGTGGGTCCAGATGATATACCGATCGAAGTGTGGAATGTCTTGGGAGAGACGGGTATAGCATGGCTCACTGACCTTTTCAATAGGATTTTGAAAACGAAGAAGATGCCAAATGAGTGGCGAAATAGCACTTTGGTGCCTATCTACAAGAATAAGGGCGACGTACAAAATTGCATTAACTATAGGGGTATTAAGCTAATGAGTCATACAATGAAGCTCTGGGAGAGAGTCATTGAGCATAGATTAAGGCAAGAGACACGAATTTCGGACAACCAATTCGGGTTCATACCAGGGCGCTCAACCATGGAGGCAATCTATCTCTTACGAAGATTGATGGAAAGATATAGAGATGGGAAAAATGATTTACACATGGTTTTTATAGATTTGGAAAAAGCATATGATAGGGTCCCAAGAGACATTCTTTAGAGGATTTTAGAGAAGAATAGAGTACGAGTAGCATATATCCAAGCTATAAAGGATATGTATGATGGAGCAAAGACTGCCGTAAGAACTCATGAAGGACAAACCGAAAGCTTCCCCATAATTGTAGGGTTACATCAAGGATCATCCTTAAGTCCTTACATTTTTGCATTGGTAATGGATGAGTTAACATGACATATTCAAGATAATAGTCCTTGGTTTATGCTTTTCGCAGACGATATAGTGTTGATAGATGAAACTTAGGAAGGGGTAAATGCGAAGCTTAACCTTTGGAGAGAAGTGTTGGAATCTAAAGGTCTTCGCCTAAGCCGATCAAAGACAGAATATATGGAGTGCAAGTTCAGTGCAAATGGACGCCAAAATGAGTTAGGGGTGAGGATCGAAGATCAGGAAATACCAAAGAGCGACCGCTTTCGCTACCTAGGATCTATCTTGCAAAAGAACGGAGAATTAGATGGAGATCTCAACCATAGAATACAAGCTGGATGAATGAAGTGGAAGAGTGCATCCGACGTGTTGTGTGACCGCTGTATGCCACTGAAGTTCAAGAAATTTTTTTATAGGACGGCAATAAGGCCGACGATGCTGTATGGCACATAATGTTGGGCGGTGAAGCATCAACATGTACATAAAATGGGTGTAACGGAGATGAGGATGCTTCGTTGGATGTGTGGGCACACGAGAAAGGATAAGATTAGGAATGAGGATATCCGAGGTAAAGTAGAAGTAGCCGAAATTGAAGAAAAGATGAGAGAAAACCGGTACGATGGTTTGGACATGTGCAAAGAAGGCCTACTGACGCTCCGGTTCGAAGATATGACTACGAGACAGAGGTTCAGGGCCGAAAGGGTAGAGGAAGACCTAGGAAAACTTTGGAAGAGGCCCTAAGAAAGGACTTAGAGTACTTGGGTCTAACGAAAGACATGACACAGAATCGAGCGCAATGGCGTTCTAGGATTCATATAGCCGACCCCACTTAGTGGGAAAAGGCTTTGTTGTTGTTGTTGTTGTTGTTGTAGAATCGAATTTTTAGAATATTTTATTTTGTATTACTAATTAATTCGTACTCCTTTTCCTTGGGTTTAGAATGTGATAGTCTTATTGGTTATTTTTCTTTATTTTTTTTTTTGAAAGAAAAAGGGACAACTTGGTGGCTCTATTGTGTCAATCTATTTTTTCGGAGGTTAAGAAGACTCATAAAGGTATTTCAACTTTTCTCGAGCCACTATTGTGTGATTCACCAACACTAGAAATCAAATTTAAGTCTTGTTATGTGAAAGATGAACTTGAAAATTGAATTCGTCCCAACCACTAGACCAGCCCATGATGGTTTAGTCTTATTGGTTGTTGAGTAGCCTTGTAAAAAGAAATGATCTAAGGCAGTCGATATGTGATACATTGTTGAATTTCTTACAACGCATGTCCAATTATAATTTATCTGTAAGAATAGCCACTATTTTCAAACTGATCAGAAGTCGAAACACGGTGGATTGACCAGGTCACTCAACATTATTTTGTTTCGCCGACATTGACCCTTTGATGATTTCTTCACCTAATTTGCTTGGCATGAAGCATCAAAGGATGTTGGATGATCCTTCCCATCTCTGGGATGGATGAAGCCAACTACTTCTATACATACAATACACCATAAAAATATTTTTGAGTATAAATTATTCAACCAAATGACCAACATGCCACAATTTCACACTTTAACTATAATTATATTTGCTTCTTCTATAATATATGTGCAGAAGTTTGTGCTAATGAGTGCACAGCCGTCCACATCTACGAAACAATGTGCCTGCATTACCACTAGCACTCTAGCAGTTCTGCTACCCTTTTAGAACTGCAGCGCCCTTTATATGGGGTTAACGTGGAGGGAAAGGGATCATCTCCGGATTCCTTCCACCTAATCCATCAAATTTGGAGATCTGGAACATTAAAATTTGATCAAACGGTTACAAACAGGGGTCCACTTTAAAAGTTATAATAACTTTAGCCGTTATATCAAATTTCAATGGTCCGGATCCTTAGACTTAGTGGATTATGAGGAATGGATCCGGAGATGATCCCTTTCCAACGTGGAGGTACTTTTTTACGGTACGTATCTATGAGATGTTTATATGTTTAACTGTCAAATTTTTGTTTAAAAGTATAAAAACTAAGATCGAATGGCTGAAATATTCAGATTATTTATGAGATGCTCGGGAGTGCACTCAAATTTTTGAATGTTGAGATAAATGTATAGATTGTTTGATGGTCCTAACTAAGAAACCTAAGCAAGAAGTTGAGGGACTCGTTAACAAAATTCATAGGTGTCAATGGTTGTACAATAGGTGGTAGGGTAGATTTGTCGTCGATGACAGTTTGGGCATAAACTTTAAGTTAGATGCTACTTTCATGAAATGTGACTGGTAATTAGGAAAAGAAAGTTCTGAAAGATGGTGAAGAAGGAGAAAAATTTGTGTTGAGGCAACCGACCATGTTATTTATCGAGAACTTCTCACAACAGTATATTTTGATTAGTCTCATTTGACGTGAGAGTTGCCTTTATAATACGTCATACCGGGGTTTTAAGGAAGTGAAACAAGAACAAATATCTGACAATATTATGCATTTCATTCTTGTAGAGGATCATACATAGTGTTGCAATACAAGGCTTTCTCATATAGGTTGAGGGAACCTGCTTCTCCTTAAAACATTATTCCACTGTTTCCCATTGCATTTTTTTTTTCTTTTCTCATCAAATGTACCAAAACTCTTTACTGTACAACAAACAACTCACGAAAATAAAGGAAAGAAAATAAGCACAAAAATGGTCAAAACTAATTAGTACCTGAATTCAGGACTAATAGCAACATATGGGGCAGCGTATTAGGCCGTTCTCATTACAATCCGGGCAGCGTTGGAACCCCGATTCACCCTCCTCCGCCGCCTCCTCCTCCTCCTCCTCCTCTTCTTCTTCGTCGTGATCAATGTCTTCGTAATATATTTTACAGCTCCCTGAACATGTTTCACATGGCACAAACCTTATATCCCCACAAGCATCACAAACTCCACCGCCGCCGCCGCCACAACCTCCGCCATCCAGTTTTTCACAATATTGAAGCAACTTTTCGAGCTTCCCGTCTTCGTGCAATTGCCGAATCTCATCAGCTCCACCAATGTAGTTATTCCCCACAAACACTCTGGGCAATGCAGCCGCATGGTACCCCTCCTTCAGAAGCTCCCTCAGCTCCTCCTTGAACCCCGAATGCATCGACACGTCCCGCTCGTCCACCCGGACCCCTACGCCCTTCAGTATCACCCGAACGTGGCAACAGTCCTCGTACGTCTTTCGTACCCCTCTGAGGCTCGTGAAGTACAACACCACTCTGTCCCTGTCCTTCTTGTCCTGGGCCTCCAACACGTCATCGCAGGCCCAAGCCGGCTCCTTTCTGACAACCAAATGCTCTAAATCGGAAGGATCTTCCTCGGATTTGATCTCCGACAATGATTTCCTAAACGCGGATATCACATCCGGATCAAAATCCGCAATCAAAGAATTGGATTTCACCTGACCATTTTCATCCGACATTTGAAGCCACATGGGCTGCGGCTTAGGCGGGGAGTTCCCATTTTCTTGGAACCTCGATTTCGGGCTGTCGGAAGGGGAAATCGGCCTCGGACACGGGTCCCGAACAACGTGGAACGAAAAGCTCCGGAGGTGATTAGCTGGTGACCGGAGAGGGCTTATGTCCTCGAGGCCTTCCATTAACTCCCATGTATTGATCGTCTCCGGCTCGCCCGGCGGCGTCCTGGTGGGTGTTTTCGGCATGATTTTTGGGATTTTCGCGTCGATCATATTCGACCACGTCTTGGCTTCGATCAGTCCCATTGAGAATTCCTTGTTCTCGTGCCCATTATCCTTTTCACGACCGTAACCGATTAGGTTCTCCTTCTTGTTGTTGGTATCATCGCATCCGTTAACAATTACTCTGTTTTCAGGGCGATTGATAGAGCCTAAGGTGGAGGAGGTGAGGGCGACGACATGGTAGCTGTCACCTTTGGTCTGCGGCGGGTGGTGGACGTCCATTGAGTAGCTTCGGGAAATCGGAGAATAGGCGCTCTCGCAGTGCCGGCACCGCTTTTCCTTCGAGGTTGCGCAACCCATCGGACCCCAAAACTTGATCCGATACGAACAGATATTCGATCAAATGTCAAAAGGGTGTTTTTCTAAATGATCGGAAACGGAATTTCTTTAGGGAGAAATGGTAAACTGTAGGATTATCAAAAAGGATTTGGAATCATTCTTCTTTCTCCGTTTATTCACGTAACGAGAGAGATAGACACACGTGAGAAACTCGCATTAATGGCGGAGAGACTCGAAACTGTGTAGCCAATCTGCGACTAGCCTGGAGGAGAAAGACGACGAAGAAGTGGATTTTCTTGGACGGTCGTGGAATTTGCAGTCCGTGAGGGAGAGGACAAACGCATGAAATTCCAGAAGGGAAAGGGAATAAAAAGTTGGGAGGGGGAAATGGAATGAATCGAATGGAAGAGTCAAAGAACGAGGGCGAAGACCATTGCGATTAAGTTCCCACCTCCGATCCCCACACCCGTCTCAAGAAAAGAAAAAGGGAAAACTGCAATGGGGTGGAAGCAAGAACCCAAACATTCTCCGAAAGATTGTGTCAATATATATATATGGTGTCTTGACTTGGTAACAAATTAAAGTTTTTACTGGAAAAGTCCTCGTAGTTTACTTGAATTTTCACCCAATGTTGGTGAAAATAGTTTCTTGTAAGTGAGAGGTTTTATATTTGATTTTCGGTACATGCGAATTTGAATCATATTATTGCTAACTCATTGTAAGGTTAATCTCATACTCTTATCCTTGGTTTAGATAATATCGTTTGTTAAAAAAAATACAATTATTACATATGGTCCAATATCTTAATAAAAAATTTACTTACTTTTTCGGATTCGAAATTCTTATATCCTCTTAATAAATATAACAATTTCGAATTGGAAAAGGATCCTCGCTAGATCCTTTACTTGGGGACCCTGGTGATTGTGTAGTCATGTTTTTTCATCGTACATCATACGATCAGTTTTCATTAAGTACTATTTATATTTAATTTTAAATTTTAAATTTTAAATAATTTAGATGTACAATAAACAGACATGATTACAAAAATTTTCGAATTCTCTTCCCTCCTTTTAATAATAAAAAAATACACGTGTTACTTTTTAGCCACATAACATTAATCATCCTCGTAATTTATTTGAATTTTCGCTTTCAATCTTGACTTTCTTGCATCTTCGTCCGTTCTTTTTTAACTTTAGTCTTGATTGTCAACAAAGTTGCTTTGTCATTCATTTTTTGTTCATATCTTCTCATTTCAAAAATCCAATTTGAAAGGAATTTTGCCTCATTTAACGGATTGGATTAATAATGCTAACAAAATTAAACTACAAGAAAAGGGAATTGGATCCTCTCCGAGGCAATGCCTCAGGATCCTATTGACCGGACAATATAGGTCGTTAGATTTTGATCCAACGGATACAAACAGGGAGGTCCCTCTAAAGTTATAATAATTGTAGCCGTTGAATCAAAATCCAACGGTTCATGTTGTCCGGTCAGTAGGATCCCGTGACATTGTCTCGAAGAGGATCCAATTCCCAAGAAAAGAACAACATAACAAACCTACATGGATAAAAGTGAAATTCCTAATAAGTTATGGAAACCATTAGTACAATTTATTTTATTTTATTTGCTAAACTAATGAAATAGTAGTTTAACTTTCCTTATTACTTAAAAAATAATACAATAATTTTTGCTTGAATTACCATAATATTTTCTTTGGTCATATATAATAGTTCATATGTAGAACACTGTTACACAGTCCACGAGATAATTTAGATAAACTAATCAATAAAAAGAGGCCAAACTGTAGAGAGATTTTTCATTGCACCATAAACACGGGACGGTATCTCATATAGTGTATCTGTCAGTTTTCAGTTTATTTATACATTGATATATAGCATATTTGTCAGTGTTTCGGGTGTGACATCCCACATCGTCCAGGGAAGTGAAGCACACTAAAAAAATGCTCAAAAGTGTGATGCTAGTTAATTGAATTTTGACGATGTTCCACTTCAATCCCTAGAGTTTTATATCTCGCAATTTAGTCCATGTAATTTACCAATTTCAAAAATCTAGCTTACCCTCCAACATTTATAGTTTTAAGATAAAATCCATATCATATTGACCAAAAATTCAAAAATCTACTTGAATCCTTAGGCACCAGTCACCACACGCAGCTGAATTCCAAACAGCAAAATTACAACAAGAACACAACACAAGGGGCCACAATTCCTGAACCTCCGCCTAAATCATATCACAGACTCAAGAGTCAAGCAGAGAATTAATGGTGCTGCTGTCTCGTCCGACTTCAGTCCTGTGCAGCCATTCAAGCAATAAATCCCGCAGGTCGATGACAATTGAATTGTGTATTGTTCGAGTTGATTCTTATCATGTTCATGTTGAATTCCTGTCGACACGATCCCAAACCTTTGATCCTTTGTAATTTAGTTAGTGTAGATTACTAATGTATAATTTAACAATAATAGCTTAATTTTGTCAACAAAAAAAATCGATGGAAGTGATATATTGGGGAAAACATACCACTTTGGTTAATCAAAATATTAGACAAAAAAAAGAACTTAATTTGACAAATCAATGGCATCTACTTAAATTTTTTTTTTTAACATGTTATACCTAAAATCAATGGGGTCTACTTACTTTTTCATTCATTTGATTGTCAATAAACGCATGAATCGTGCTTAAAAAAAGAAATACATTATTCTGACTAACTTGATTAAGTTTAAATTTGCTAGAAGAATTCGACATTATATTTTTTTGGTTAAGCAACTAATTTCATTAAAAAACGAAACACACTAATACATAGTGAGGAAAGTCTAAAGACAACCCACAACACTAAGGTAAAATTGCAGCACATTACAAAAGTAAAAAAAAAAAACAAGCTCCAAAAGTGAGCTCATAACAAAGTCTAAGCCGAAAACCCTAGAACTGAAAACAAGAACCAGCCTCCTCCACCAAAATGGCTGCATCACTGTTCTCAAGCCGCCGTCACCGAAAATAAGAACCAACGAACCGAAAGAATGAACGGAAAATAAGGGGTGGACATCGAAATTTTACAGCTAGGTTAGAGCTTGGGGATTGGTTCTCATTATTACATAGGCTTGGTGATTTAGCACCCTCCACGTGAGGGCACGTGGACACTTCTTCTATGCAGTTTCTGAGAGCCACCAGACAGCTTAAATTGCTTTTCGAATCCGGACCCTTATATTTGCTTTTCATGATGGCTGCAACCGAACAAGGAACCACTTCATTATGCTTCGAGATTAAAAGCTAATTGAAGATTTATTAGGTACGTATGGGAACAATAAGATGACCATAATGGAGGAGTACATCCTCTGTACGATGCTGCCGACGACATGTAATTGACGTGCATGCCACTTCCAATAAACTCAAAAAATGGAAAAGAAGCGTTAGATTGAAGCGGAATACAGATGAAGTAGTTTGAATGGTGTATTTTCAAAATGATCTTGGGTCGATCCCAAAGCTTCATATACGTATTAGTATATAGGAGCATTGTGATCTGTTTTTATAGAAATGACATGACGGAGACTATGAAATTATCTACTTTAGACGCAAAATTAAGCGAAACACAAATGAAATGCCAAAATAGTATATGATTCACTTCTAAATGATTTTGAATAAATCATGAAACTTGAAATACATATATTAGATACTACCTTATTCTGTGAACTTTTACTCTATTTAGAATTGATTTTGAATTAATTTCACATGTGTATCACATCATCATATTAACTGAATTTTTATTCAAGTTTACGGCATGAACCAATAGTACACGTTTTGTTAACTTCAAAACTTCAATTAATATATTTTTAGTTCATGGACTAATTCTAGTTTTATCTAAATATTATTATAGTGAAGAAATATTGTGTTACAAAAAGATCTACTTAAAGTGCAAAATTTGAGCGAAACACAAACGAAAGTAGTTTGAATCATGCATTTTTAAATTATCTTAGGTTGATCCCAGAACTTCATATGCATATTAGTATAGAGGGAGGAGCATTGTGATCCGTTTTTGTAGGAATGGCACGATGGAAAGTATGAAAAGATCTACTTCAAATGCAAAATTTGAGTGAAACACAAGCAAAATGGTATAGTTTACTTCTAAATGATTCCGAATAAATCATGAAGCTTGAAATAAAAGTATTAGATAAAAGTTAGAATTGATTTTCGATTAATTTCGCATGTGTGTCACATCAATACTAATTGTACTTTTTATTCAAATTTACAACATGGACCAATAGTACACATTTTGTTAAATTCAAACCCTCAAGTAATATATTGCAGTTGATGGACTAGTTATAACTTTATTCTAAAGATTATTATAGTGAAGAAACATTGTGTTACAATAAGGGAGTGAATACACAATTCATATTTAACTCCAAAAATAGTAAAGGAAAAATGATTCAAAAAGTGAACACATTTTGAAATAAAGAATCATAATCAATTGCCCAAAATGATTAAATTAGTGGAACTTGGGCACGTTTTGTGGGTGAGTGGCTTCTTGGATGGAATGTTTGTCTGCGTACTTCTTGTTTAAGTTCATGGCTTCCACTATCCAAGTAAATACTAATCATGTCAGAGGGTTAGTTGAATTGGAACTGATCATTCTTTTTGTTAAACTAAGGCCTAAGTTCAAATTTCGCTACTGGCACTTCATCTTTGTGGGTAATTTGTAAAAACAAAAAAAAAAATACTAAAATTCCCTTTGTAGGTTTTCAAAAAGATTTATGATATGTCTTGACCCTAGAATAGTGTAGCCTCTTCTCCTCCTAAACTTTCTGTTACTAAAAAAAATACTAAGCATGTCCTAATAAAATATCCTACTAGGTGTTTTTGGGGGAATTTGTATATCGGGGTTAGACATTTGGGACTTAGATCGGACGGTTCAGATTGTCTCTGTTTGATCTAATTTTTTGAGATGACAATCAAACGAACTAGTTTACACGTGTTTTGAACCCCAAATTGCATTACAATATGTTTCATTGGAATGTTGTATGTTGATGTTTAAGATTATAAGTCCTAATTGCTGCACTGAATCTCTTGTTCTCCAATGGAGACTTAACCCTTTACTCACTAATGGACTAATCAAGAAATTCTTGGCAAGTCCTATTTCGAAGGAAAATCTTGGACGTCAAAGAAGATACGTGCTTATGTGAGTGTCTTACGAATTACGTGATTGAAAATTTTATTAGGTTATCAAGTGTGTATCTGTGAGGATGTGAAGGTAAAAGAGTTCACATTGGTGAAAAGAAAAACTTTGCAAAAGGTTTATAAGAGATTGGGCTACTACTCATATTGTCAATTGGTTTTATGGTATAACCCCAACTTCTTCATGGTATCAGAGAAGGTTGACTCACGTATGAAGCTAAATGGCCACACGTGCTACATGTCACCCAATTTGTGTTATCCACATGTTTGACTTAAAAATTTGTCACACGTAAGGGGGAGTGCAAGGATGTGAAGATAAAAAAATCTCATATCGTTGAAAAGAAAAACTTTGTAAGAGCTTGTAAGAAGTTAAGCTACTCCCTATATTCCCAATTAATTTTACGGTGAAACCTCAATATCATCAATATCAATCATCGCTCAGGTATATATCTCGGATTGGGTGGAATCTCTCTCATGTTTTCGGCATCAATTGGGCAGCTGGATTAGCTTCTTATTTTTAGAGGAATAAGTCTACAATGCTCGCTTGGGCCAGCGTAGATATTGTAGTCTGTGCTGCCAAATGGAAATGTCAATATTTTCAGCAACAATTTTGGGTTTCTTCTATCAACTCTTGCTCTAGACCATTAATCCATCTGCAAAATGGACTCAAATATTTTGGGCTTTCTCTAGGGAACATATGAGGTTGAAGGTCCATTTATGGACTGAAACTGGTTTTTTCGTTATTTCTCTTGTGTTCGTAATAAGAAAAATGTTACAAGCCACGAGACATGTCCTAATCTACGATGCCAAACAAAATTGGGGGAGGGCTAGACACAGCAGAAGGGGCAAAAGACCTGTAAACAAAGTTTCTCAAAAACATTAAAAAAAAAAGAAAAAAAAAAAGAGATCTTGCAAACTCTATGATCCTTTCCAATCCCCTTAATTAAGGGCGTATCGCATGATCCTATTCAAGCTAGGAGGTAGGACACCAATGAATACAAGCATCATTTTTTTTCAATCTGGAAAGAAGATGTTCTGAGAGAGCGGGGACATGAAAATGAGCATAACATATTCAACGATGAAGAGAAGAAAGAAGTGTTTAAGATTTAAAATTTTGCAAACCCAATTAAAACCCATGACCCGATTTTGTGGAAGATTTGAGAGTGACGAAAAAAATAAAAGAGCGTGTGAAAATCATTTTATTTTCCTTGATTATGTTTTGCAAAACTTCTATCTCTCTTGTTGGTTTTAATTAGTGGATGCAAAAACAGCGTAAGCTTTCAAATGTGTCTATTCTTCTTTCCCATCTGAGGGGTACCCCACCTGTTTAGGTCGATTTCACGATACCTTGTGGATGCCACAATTTCAATGCTTGTTTTTTTGTTTCTCATCTCTTTGGATGGAGGAATTTTTCAATATGCTCATAATGCACCACATATTACTATACAAGTGGTGGAAATTAAGTTTTGTTTTTTTCAAGTATTCTTTCAGTTGTATAATATGTACGTACCGTCTCGTGCTCTTAACACAATAAGAAATCTCTCCTTTGGATGAAAAGGAAGTTTTTCTTTTCAAGGATGATGTTTCAGTGTACCTCAGATTAAATGATATGATTAATAAGTTTTATGTATCAAAACAACCCCATAAAAATATTATATATGTAATAAACAATTAAAAAAAGAAATAAAATATTTTCATGGTTGGAGAATAGAAGAAGCACAATGAACATAACAATATATATTAAATAACAAGATGGTTGAAGAATCCCTATCAGAGAAAGAAGGAAGAGGAAGGAGTTGGAAGCAGGGCACATGGAAACAGGAGGCCATGTGGAGAAGATTCAAAGCTCTCTTTCTTTAATTTATTTTTGAAGTGTGATCAACAAAGGAATAACATGGACACACCCTTCTCCCAAGGGGGTACCCTCTCAACTTCTAATAAAGGCATGTGATTGTAAGAGGAGCTTTGTTGTAGGGCAGCCCAAATGCTGTACCATTAGTAGGTCCCACATTGCCCCAAAAACCCCACTTCTTTACCCTACCATCACATAATGTAAACGAGAAAGGTATTACTGCTGCGGTATGTGAGGCTGAACATGTGCATTACCAGACATTTTAATTTTTCATCGTAACAGTACATGATTAATTGGAAATAAAATTGTTGCAACGAAATCTCCATCGATAATAAATTCTTCTTCAAGAAGTGGGGTGGTGGTGGTAGCCCTAGCCCTAGGTGGGTCTCTAGCAACAACAAATTTTGCATCCATACGAATACACTCTCAGACATACACCTTATCTTGTATAGCGATGAACGTTATTTTGGTAGTCTCTGAAGTCAAATATGCTATGTTATACGTTTTAATTTTTTTCACTGACAATGCAAGATTAACACAACAATTCAGTCGGGCTTATGGTTGTAGGTATTAACACTAGAAAAGTGAAAGCAACAAATCCGATCCATTTTCCTTTTGAAGGCCTATCTGCTCAGCTTTCAAACCATAATATTATGAGAGGACTAAAGGACTTGAGAGAGAGAGAGAGAGAGAGAGAGAGAGAGAGAGAGAGAGAGAGAGAGAGAGAGAGAGAGAGAGAGAGAGAGAGAGAGAGAGAGAGAGAGAGAGAGAGAGAGAGAGAGAGAGAGAGAGAGAGAGAGAGAGAGAGAGAGAGAGAGAGAGAGGAGAAAATTTTCATTGTGACGGGAACATGGATGGTACACCAAGGAGAAAATTTTCATTGTGACGGGAACACGGATGGTACACCACGTGTTTTTATGTAAGTGATGGGAAATTTTATTTTTTAAGTGTGACGGGAGAAAATTTTCATTGTGACGGGAACACGGATGGTACACCACGTGTTTTTATGTAAGTGATGGGACGGGAACATGGATGGTACACCACGTGTTTTTATGTAAGTGATGGGAAATTTTATTTTTTAAGTTATTAACATTTTAACACACATATCCCATAAAGGACTAATGTGAGAGAGAGAGAGAGGAGGAATTTTTCATTGTGACGGGAACACGGATGGTACACTACGTGTTTTTATGTAAGTGGTGGGAAATTTTATTTTTTAAGTTATTAACATTTTAACACACATATCCCACCATTTGTATAATGACACGTAATGTACTATCATGTGTGCCGGTTACACTAAAAAGAGAGAGAGAGAGTGAGAGAGAGAGAGATGCTCTAATTTCAACCAATGTGGAACCTCATGCGTTCTGCAATTCCCACCTCAATTATGTCTTGGACAATATATGTCGGGGTGGTTACATAACTGGGATTTAATTAATTAGGTCTACTAATTAAGATATCACCCTAAACAGCCTAGTGTTTCTTATAGGCATTTTAGCTAGCCAAGCAAATGTACTTTATTTATTTATTTTAATGAGGATGATGTAGGATTAGATGAGTCGAACTACTCATAAGGCTGGTTATCGAACTACAAAAATAGTCTTATTCTCTAACACGCACAAAGCGGTAAAAAGGAAACAAGACTCTGGATTTAGCCAACAACAAATGTACTTATTCATTACTAAAGTATCTATATTACAACTGAATCAGATCATAAAACATAAGCAATCATTTTTTATGTGTTTCAAACTGTGATTAGTCTGTAAAGAAAAATAATTATTTATACGTAAGGAATCAAGTATTCTTCAATATCTATCATCAATGGCGGATCCAGGAAATAATATTAGGGGGGTTAGTAAGAATAGCGCGCAAATTTTTTTATACCAGAAATAGCATGCATATTGCCATTTCATTGAGTCTTGGTAGGCCTGAAGTCATTTGAAAATGCATACTACAGACATGTTAATGTATGCAAGGGGCATCACCCAAGATATTCATGGACATTCATCGGGTTTTGGTAGGCCTGAAGTCTGTTGGAGGGCAAGTATGAAGCCAACTCTAATCTTCAAAAGGGCAACACTCAAGGTATCCATGAACATTCACCGAAGTTCGGAAGATCAGCACCTAAGGTATCTATGGACGTTCATCAAAGTTCGGGGGGTCAGCTGACCCCCCTTGCCCCTTAATGGATCCGCCAGTGTCTACCATGTATGATATCTGAGAATATAGGTTAAAATGCATGGATTTTATAAAAATACCATGCTAAAATGAATTGTTAATGATTTTATTCCTCCTATATAGTAACTATGTTTCAAATCCCAAGATTACACAAGAACAGCTCATATAAAATATTCCATAACGTTTGATAAAAAATAACCAAAATTCTCCAGCAAATGCCAGACCCGAATTAATTAACCAATTGATAATGCAACTGCAAGGTCCACGATGATGAAACGTTAACCTATTAAACGACTGAAACACGTAGTCATAGCCATGATCATTGTCTATTATTTTTCTCCCCTTGGATTCTGGGTTCTCATGTTGCATTGCATGCATGCCCAGTTTCCTCGTCGTCGCACATGATGTGATCTTTCGATGCATGTGGGAAGTATTTGATGTCAATATGATTTTCTTCTTTTGTGGTTTTTTCATGTTGCCCTATTTTTCCACTCATTTTTCCTTTAATCAATTTATAATAAACTAAGGGTGGTACTATATTCACACATTCTTTGTAATTACCTTTCACACACTACTTTGAATTCCGGTCGTCAGACCAAATAAATTGAAGAGGATCAAAGCATAAAACTTAACAAGGTGTGTGAACATCACTACCCTAAATTAAAAGACAAAACTTCCCTCATTCTCAGGATAGAGGGCCTTTCACACTAACATGACATTGTTTCACTATATAAACATTAAAATTGAAATTGCTCATTCTCTTTATCATCATCATCTAATTATTCAATTTAAAGACTGTTTGGTCACTCAGTTAAAATTTAAAAAGACGAGACGTGTGGTTCACCACTAATTGCAATATTGTCTCCACTTCACTACCCATACAACCAATAGGGATGGAGTTTTTTATGCAAAATGTCCGATATAATTAAGTAGGGAATGATTTGATATAAGTTGTGATTTGCTTTGTAAGATGGGCGATATATGAATCTAATAATTCATATTCATATTTGAAACCTGCTCTGATACCATATTAAAGTTTCAGAGAAATGCGCATCAAATACAAAGTTAAAGTAGTGCTCTAATTCTAAGTTAAAGTTTTCAAGGAGAGGTGGACCACAGTCCACCACTAATCGCATCAATACTTTTCCTACTTAATTAACCTTATGTGCAAGCAATAGGTATGTGGGGTTTTTATGCAAAATGCCTTCATACAATTATTTTAGGATGGTCTATGTGAGATTTTTTTTTACATTATTTAGCACATCTATATGAATTCAAGAATTTGACGGTTCATAATTAGAATTCTACTTGTTACCATATTTGTTCGACACAGATGACTAAACAGTCCCAAATAAAATGAATTTTTTTTAAAGGATCTTTAGATATTTATAAAAAGAATTAAATGCTCTCCTTCTCGAAAATGACGGAAGTATTGTCCTATGTTGAATTGTACTAATGTTTCACACTATACTTTCCTCTTTTTACATTTTTTTACATGAAGAGAAAACCAGAGTGTAAAAATTGAAAGTTAGAATTAGTTTTACTATGATTTGGTCTTGTTACACTTTTTTAGGGGAGAGTTTTTAAAATATTTCACCATAGTTAATTAAAGATATCTCAGTAAATTGAGTGTGAGGTATTTGTGTATAATATTGGAGGGGAGCTTTCGTGGACCCATCCTAGGATATGGATCTCTCTCTCTCTCTCTCTCTCTCTCTCTCTACTCACCTAAAAATCGCTGTCTTTCAGTCTGTGCACCCATCTCACCCATCTCCTTTCTCTTTCTGAAAGCCCTGTCAGCCATGAGAGTGAGAGCCAGCACCACCATAATCCAAAGCTCCCTCCCTTATAAAATTTGTCCCAAAAAGCTCACAGTACCATTTGGGATTTTTAGTACATGATGCTTTTCCATATTTCTATGCTATGCTTTTCATTCCTGCATGAAAAAAAATCATAATATTATAATTATTCATAGCTCACATCACATATGATGGCCTTCCCTCCTTGTCACACTTTCATGTTTCAAAACCATGAAGATCCAGACCTCCACCTTGTTAATTCCTCTTGCCCCCCTCAGCACTTCCATGGTCTCTCTCTCTTTCTCTCTCTTATTTTTTTCTTCATTTGTATAGTTTGTGATTAATCAAAAATATTTATGAATAAACGGGGTGTTTAATTATTGATTAATTTGTGTGGTTTTTGTGTGGGGTCTTTGCAGGTGGTGGGATGCCTTTTATGATGAAGAGATCACTATCGTTTTCAGGTGTTGAGAACAATAAATGCCACCATCACGACCAAGAAGCGGCGCTGCATGGAGGAGGAGAGGATGATTTGTCGGACGACGGATCCCAGATGGGAGAAAAGAAGAAGAGGCTGAATCTTGAGCAGGTCAAGACTCTGGAGAAGAGCTTCGAAATGGGGAACAAGCTCGAACCGGAGAGAAAAATGCAGCTGGCTAAGGCGCTTGGTTTGCAACCGAGACAGATTGCTATATGGTTTCAGAACAGGAGGGCGAGGTGGAAGACAAAGCAGTTGGAGAAAGACTATGATGTTTTGAAGAAAAAATTTGATGCTCTTAAGGCTGACAATGATGCTCTTCAGGCTCACAATAAGAAGCTTCAAGCTGAGGTAATTGATTAAGTTTTTAGCTCAAGCTTTTAACTTAATTCTTTCTATAAGCCCTTAGCGCAAGCACTGAGCAAGTTTTGAAGAATAAATTGTTGCATCCTTGGCATAACCAAGCTGGATAGAGCAGATGTACTCTTACTCTGCACTCTAAATTGAATTTCGTCTAATCTATATTAGATTAAAATAGAATATCGCAGACTGACTTTCTCTTATATTTCTCATTCTTCTTCTGGGATGAATACAAAATTTACAGTTTGAAACTCCCTCTCTATAATTTCATTGCAGATTGATTTTGTTCTTCCTTCCTCTTGGTTTTCTGAGATGTACATAGAGTTTGAAGTAGCTAGGGAAATGCTAATTTCTCTTTTGAACATTTAATTAATTATTGTAAGAGGAATATTTATCTATAGCATCAGCATGGATTATGGTGCACTATGATTACTAGGACATCTTAATCTTAATTCTACTGGTTGCCGGATCAGCTCTTGATCCAATGCACATAAAAATATAAAATTAGCATAAAAAATAGTAGTAATATTCCCTAATTAATTTCCTTAATTAGTGCCAGTCTGTCAGATGTGCATCTGAATGAACTAAAGTATTTTAATCTCAGTTGCTTGAATAGTTAACCTAATTCCAATTAGATTATGCTAGAGATATTATTTATTTAAATCATATTTTACAGATCACACGTCATGGTACTTAATGGTTGAAATTATTTAATTATGTAAATAAAAAATCTAACCATCAACCATCATGTAATGTGGCTACAAAATACCGTCTAATTGTTCCTTAATTTTCCATTCCGATTATTTACATATTTATATTTGTCTGGTTTAAAATTAATTATGATGCAGTTATTGGCTCTAAAAAGCAAAGATTCATCAAATGAAGGGGGGTTTAATTTCAAGAAAGAAACTGATCAGGGTTCTTGGAGCAATGGAAGTGAGAACAGTTCAGACCACCACCACCACCACCACCATCTCAACCTAGAAATTTCAAGAACACCGACAACCACCAGCAGCCCGCCTTCTGATTCTCCGCATGAGATGAATGGAAAAAACCTCTTCCCACCGTCCTCCTCCTCCCTCAGGTCTGCAAGCATAACCCAACTCCTCCAAGGATCATCACGGTCAGATCTTCAGTGCCTCAAAGTTGATCAGATGATTCAGGATGAAGGCTTGTGCAGCATGTTCAATGGGATTGATCAAGAGCATCAAGGGTTTTGGCCATGGCCTGAGCAGCACCATTTTCATTAATAAATTGATCATCCAATTATTTCCAAACCCTGAAGATTAATTACATTATTCTGAAGCAAGTTTGGCCAAGGCTCTGTGATCAGACAAGTAATTAATTAAAAATTAGGAAAATTTTTTCCTATGAGTTTCAATTAAATATTCAAGTTTTTTTTTTTTTTTTTTGCTGTAGATTTATTGATGTACAGAGATCAATATTTTTGCTCCATCAATTTCATCGGTTGGGCTGAAAAATAAGTGTAGGATTTGGCTCTGAATAATACACTTTATAGTTTCTATCCCATACTTTTCTTGATTGTCTAGGCTTACTAATTTTCTAGTTTGGGCTTAGATCATATTAAGAATTTTTCTTGTTCGAGCGATGTTATAGTCTAATATAATCTACATGAAGATATTCAATCTTGAGTGCAAAAGAATTAATAACAGCTTAGTTACGCTCAATTTCGCAAGATGACGTATAGTACACGACTAAATAATTGAGATAAATGGAGATATATACATGTGCCAGTGAGTGGATTTCCAGCACTGCCATGGAGCATATGGGATATGAATAAGATCAAAGGGATTCTCTTACCCGGCAAAATTTTCAATTTTACTTTTAATTTCTTTGTTTGTTGGTTCTTTGGGAATATGATATTATAATATAATTAAAAATATATATATATAGAATTGCTCTGCGAAAATAAGTTGCAGACTTGCAGTGATGAGAAAAAGGGTGACTTCACGTAGCAGATTAGCTACAGAAATGTTCATGAAGATTAAAGCCTTAAAGGTAACTCTGAGGAAAATCACTGTGGGAGGTAAAGATCGAAAGGCCAATGAAAGAGGTGGAGAAAATAGGGTTGAGCGGTAGATTCTGAGCACACTTTCCAAGTAGAAAGAAGCCAAAGAGATGGGAGGAGAAAGAAAACAAATGGAGTTAGGAAACGGTCATTGGACTGTAAATTTCCATCTGACAAGAGGAAGTATCTAACTGTACATTTCCATCTGACAAGAGAAAGTATCTAACTGTGTACTATCTTATCCATGTGACCTACTGCCACACCATATGTGAATCCCTTCCTATCCTTCATTCAACACAACTACATGCGTGTTACTTTACACCGCACATTCATACAACAAAAATATCATTACAACAATACTTCTGTTAAGAGTGTGAGTTTCGCGTCAAAGTAATTAGAAAACTTTGTATGAACTTAAAAATAATTCAAATACTTCTCTATTGCTAATTGACTTTAAGACAAAACCTCAATTTCTTTTATAATATTAAAGTGGGTAAATTTGCCCACGTAATTATTTTGTGATACGGCCATAGAAGTTAACTTTTCATGATATATATCTATTTTCAACAGAGTACCCGAGTACTTATTTTTTGAGTCGTCACATCATTCAAGTTCTATATATGTAGTTTTCTTGAGTTAGGCACTATTACGAAACATCTCTTTTCCTGTGTAATCTTCGTATCATTTTTAATAGGATTTAATATAGATTTGTGTTGTTGGGTTGGTGTTTAGGAGACCGAAATGATCATATCAAGTTAACTAATGAAAAAGAGTCACAACAGTCAACCCACTAATTAACCAATATAGATAAGCCTGGGATATGCAGTGAGGATCGGTGAGTGAATGAGTTAGAATTAGGCTAAATCAATAGTTCGATTTCTTTAAGTTGTAATCGCAAAACTGTTGGACAACACGCAAGTTTTACGATTTTGTATACGCTTGGCAAGACACATAGGGTGCGTTTGTTGCACCGGACTGTCTCGGACTGGACTAGCTTCAAGGATTAAGCTGGACTGGCTTAGACTAGACTAAGCTGGACTGACTTAGTTAAACGTTTGGTGCAGTGTCGGACTAAGAAGCAGGATTATAATATTATATTATTTAATATATATTTATTAATATTTTATTTTTAATTTAATATATCAATTAATATTTTTTCATTACTATATCTTCTTCCCTATTTTCTAGAACCATCTCTCTTCATCATTTTTTCTCTCCGCCTCTCCCTCCCTATGCCCCTTTTCTCCCATTTTTGTTCCTCCTTTTTTTATTGCAAATCCTCTACCTCTTCACTTCATCTTCTTCGCCTCCTCTGCACTTCACCTCTTCCTCTTCACTTCCTCTCACAAAATCACTTGCAAATCTTAAAATCAAAACATAGAGCAAGAAAGAGATTGAAGGAGGTGGGCTACATGCAGTGGCGGAGCCAGGAATCTTACCACAAGGGGTCGTAGTGTAAAAGTCCAAAAAAAAATTTAGGATGGAAATGTTAAAGTTAATGCTTTACTTAAACTGATTCTGTGTAAAAGGGCTGACTGTTGCCTTTATCAGTCGACCCATTCTATTTATCAGTCGACCCAATTACTTCAGTCGGCTTATGTATTGAGCCATATATATCAGAAATATCTGAATGAAAATATAAGATCTCTGTTTTAAGAAAAAGCATCAGCCCTCTGTTTCCAAAACTGTCTGCACTCTGTTTGTTTGATTTTCAATCTTTATCATTTTATTCAAGTTTTATTAATGATGAAAGATTGTCTAAATACCAACAGGAAAAACATGTTGAAAATGAAATCATAGTACTTTCATTCATAATTCATAACGGAAACAATATTACAAGCTATAATTGTCCACGACGAGGTTTCATATTTTGAAAACGAAGCATTATAGCTTCATTTTCAATACAAGCAAAAATATCTCTCTCAATATAAACAAGCAAGCTATCACTCAACCATTGATCTCCCATTTTGTTCCTAAGTGGACCCTTAACAATATTCATGACAGAAAATGCTCTCTCCACTGAAGCAGTTGCAACTGGTAAAACTAAAGACAATGTAATGAGAAAATATACATAATTGAATACTTGATGCATCCTTGTCTCCACCATTTTTTTTGCAAGATCACCAATCCCTTCCAATTGAGAGAAATCACTATTGGAACGCACATAATGAATATAAATCTCAAGTTGATCTTCAAGTGCCAAACGATCCTCATCCGAAAAGTCTTGAGGATAAAATTGAGTAAGACGAAGTAACTTTGGTTTATCAAAAGCTACAAATGAAT
Organism: Malus fusca; assembly: GCA_035220775.1. NCBI lineage: Eukaryota > Viridiplantae > Streptophyta > Magnoliopsida > Rosales > Rosaceae > Malus > Malus fusca. The sequence continues at coordinate 3,374,646 of CM069067.1, read as the reverse complement.
CTTTCGGACTCAAACATGCCAAACAAATAAGCAACTCGGTATTTACCTCATTAAAGCGATCCTCTAACTCCGTAATTTGCTCATCAATGACATAAGCTCCACACGATAATGATGACGATTTGTCTTTATTAGAGCATTACGCCTTGACCTCCCTGGAAGTATAAATGCCTCTTCCATGTTAGGAACATCAATATAATGTTTTTCACAAAAAGAAGATACTTCATCAACCAATGCATCGAACCCATTATTCCTCATCCAATGTAGCTTTTCCTTGCATGATTTCACTAAAGCCATTGCATTCACAATTTCTTGATCTTTCCTTTGCAATGCTTGTGACAAATCATTTGTGAGTCCCAATATGACTTTCATCAAGAAAAGGTGAAACACAAACTCAAAAGTACGTATATATCTCATTAACTTATTTGCTTCACCCGCACTTTCATTGGGATTATCATCAATAACCATTTGAAACACATGAACCACGGATGAAAACATGGAAATGATGCTAATCAAGGTACCATAGTGTGAGTTCCATCGTGTGTCACCGGCCCGTTTGAGACTTGTTTCTTGATTTAAGCCTCGCCCCGTTATAAGACAATCATTTTCAAAAGCTATCACAAGCTCTTCTTGAAGTTGCTCTCTGAGTAAATCACGCCGCTTACAAGATGTTCCAACATGATTAACCACACTATTAGCCGTTGCAAAAAAAGAGGCAATGTCTATATTCTTCTTTGCTACGGCAACAAGAGCCAGTTGAATTTGATGAGCAAAACAATGAACATAATATGCACAAGGTTGTTCTCTCAATATCTTTGTTTTAAGGCCATTCAACTCACCTCTCATATTACTAGCACCATCATAACCTTGTCCTCGTAGCTTGGAAATGCTCAAACCGTAGCGAGAAAATAATGTGTCAATAGCATCCTTTAGTGAACTTGAAGTAGTGTTGGTAACATGTTGGATACCCACAAATCTTTCAATTACATGCCCGTTGTCATCCACATAACGCAACACCATAGCCATTTGCTCTTTCACCGACACATCACGTGCTTCATCCACCAATATTGAAAAGAATCTATCTTTTAGACCATCCATGATAGCATCAAGTGTTTCAAGGGCACATGAATTCACAATTTCTTTTTGAATGCTAGGAGCTACTAATCTGAGATTCCCCGGAGCATTTTCCATCACAACTTCTCTAACTTTATCATTATTATCTGCAAGGAATTGCAATAGCTCCAAGTAATTTCCCCTATTGCTTGAAGTGACACTTTCATCATGGCCACGAAAAGGAAGACCTTGTCGCAATAAAAACTTAGTGCACTTGATTGATGCATTCAAGCATGTGCGATAAGCCTTACGAGCTTGGTCAGAGTGTTTGCTCACTGCCGTTTCAATATGTGTAGCTTGATTCATCAAATTTGTAGCAGCTTCTCTAGCCTTATTATGAACACTCCCAACCGGTCCAACATGCATCTTAAATCTTTCTCTCCCTTTCTTCCAAGTCTTAAATCCATCTCCAGTGAAAGCTTCACTACCCACTTGTGCAAAATTGGTTTTAAAGAGATAGCAATAGAGACAAAATGCCGCATCTTTAGATATACTATACTCCAACCAATCAAACTCATCAAACCATTGGGGAATGAAGCGTCGATTAATTCCTGACATATTAGTTATTGGGAAATTATGACCTCTAGGTTGACAAGGTCCTTTTTGTAGATATGATCTTCGGACCTCATCTCTCATATTAGCATCATAATCTATTATTCGAGTTCTCAATCCAGGATCCGCTTCAAGATTACCCAAAACATCATCTAACTGACTTTGCCTTGAACTTGGAGTTCTTGAACTACCAACAGTATTTGAACTATCAACATTATTCGAACTACCCGATCCCGATGATGACTTTCTCTTAAAAAACCGTTCCATAATAATTCTACATATACAAAATAATGAAAATAAATACTCACAATATAAACAAACCATCAACATAATCAAAATAAATATGAATTGGATTTCAATTAAATTAAATATCTCATCTTGCATTCTACATATACAAAATAATGAAAATAAAAACTCACAATATAAACAAACCATCAATATAATCAAAATAAATATGAATTGAATTTCAATTAAATTAAATATATTCTACATATACAAAATATTCAAAATAAATACTCACAATATAAACAAACCATCAACATAATCAAAATAAGTATGAATTGGATTTCAATTAAATTAAATATCTCATCTTGCATTCTACATATACAAAATAATGAAAATAAAAACTTACTTGAATTGTGAAATTTCACAATAACAATGAGCAAATACAAAGAGCAAAGCTGGTGGAGCAAGGGAGGAGATGGAGTTGGAGGCACCTTAATGGCGGCAGCAAGGGAGGAGATGGAGTTGAGGGTTTGGGGGGGATTGAGTTTGGAACTTAGGGATGGAGGAGGAGAAAACAAAAGAAATTTGGGGGTTTTGGAATGAAAAGCTTCGAATCTGTGTGAAATAGGGCTGAAAAGGACATGGTCGGTATTTTTTTTTTTTGTTTAGACCTGCCCAGGACACGCTGGGCATTTTTTTTTGTTCAGATCATTTAAAAAAAATTCATGGGCCAAAACGACGTCGTTTTGCCCAGGTTTTAAAAAAAAAACAGGCGCGCGCCTGCGCCTTCGTCTTCGTCTTGCCCAGCCGAGAGTTCTTTCGGACCTTTCGTCGAACACTTGGTGTGCAGCCAAGGGGTCGCACCAGCAGCTCCAAGGGGTCTCTAAGGTTGTTTCCATGGCTTCCAAGGGGTCGTGCGACCCCATTGACCCCACTGTGGATCCGCCACTGGCTACATGTGTGATTGGCTCAAAGGTGGAGGATAAGGGTTGGATCTGGTTTGGTTTTTCTGGGTGCATGTGTGATTGAAACAACCATGATCATCCCACTGCCTTTTTTTTTTGGATTTCCTGGGTTTCTAAGTTCGAATTTTGGGATTTTCTGGGTTATCTGGGTTCGAATTGTTCTGGGTGCATGTGTGATTGAAACAACCATGATCATCCCGCTGCAAATTTTTTGTATTTTTTTTTTGAATTTTGCGAGATATGGATTTGAAAAGGGTTGTGGGACACGAGATAGAAGTAGATGGGAGGAACGAAACATGGAGGGGTGAAGCGAGCAGATTTGGCTTAGCAGTCCGGCCAATTTCCGGGGGTCTCGCGAAGACCCTTCAACGAAGCTTTTAGTCTGACTTAGTCTAGGCGAGTCCCATTAAACGTAGTCCCGGCGTGAAACAAACACAGGACTACAGTCTAGTCTAGTCCAGTCCCCTCTAATCCGGTCAAACAAACGCCCCCATATACTATAGTACTAGCTTAAGCTTGTGTAGGAGTACATGAGAAATGTAAGGCTTTTGTCTCCTCCAATTCAGACCATAAGAATTGAAGAAAGTTAGGGTTCCACCATAAAATCAAGGGAACTTTAACAAAAAACTCCCGGTACTGTTCACTTTAACAAAAAACCCACATTTTTACACTAAAAAGTCAATCATGGTACTATTCACTTTACCCATTATTTTGTCTGTATCGTTAAAACTCAAAGTTTTCAAGCAATTTTCATTAGTTTTCCTTAAAATCAATTGGTTTTAGACTGAAATCTTAATTTTTTTATGGTGTTAGAGTAAGTTGTCCCAAGTGAAGCCTAACTACCACACATGCTCTACGCCACCCGTTTGTGTTGTTCACATATTTGGCCTCAAAATTCGCCACACGTGAGAGGCTTATTGAATCTCACGTAGGGAAAAGAAGGGACCTAAATGTGCTTTTAAGTAAGTTGGGATGCTCCTCATATAGCCAACTAGTTTTATGGTGGAACCTCAATTTTCTTCAACAATTCAATTTAGTCACATGTTTCAACTGGCATGAAATTGCAGTATACGATTGACATGATCATCACAACATTAAAGGGGTGCTTATAAATAATATGTATTTCATGTGCATTAAGTCAAACTTTTTAAGCAATTTGGAAACAGATTTACAGTTTATTGATCAACAAAGGTATATTTAGTAGCATATTTGAGCTGATAACTAAAAAAAAAAGAAAAACATAGTAGTGAGGTCCAAAACATTGTCAAACGGGGTTCGACACTGAAGAATCTCAACGGAAAGTCTCACCTTAATTTAAAAAAACTATAGTGAAGCGATGGTAAAAAAAAATGAACGATGATTTATGTACGAATTTGCAAAACCGATTGAAAACTGTGAGTGTTAATCCACGTTTTTTATGTAAAAAATGCAAATTTTATATTTTCTCGAAATATTTTCCGTGAGCATTAAGGAAATCTTTAAAATGTATTTGGAAGCGGATTTACGATTTTATGAGCAACAATTGTATATTTAGTAGAATATTAAAGCCGAAAAGTAAAAAAATAAATGAAAAATACAGAGTGTTAAAATGTATATTTAGTGTATATTTTTTTTCCTAAAATTAGAGATGTTAGAATCAGCTGTAGGTGAGGCGTAAACATAAAATAGCAATATTTTGTTTTGTTAAGTAGTCATTCACCCTCTTTTGGTTGACAAAAAGAGTTCGATTAATATGCAATATAGATTTAAATAAAAGAAAAATTAACAAAAAAAAAAAATTCAAATATCTTCAAATTAATAAAAAAAAATTGCACAAAAAAGTATATTTTAAAGAGCATGAGTATGACAATTTCTTGTAGTGGTAAGAGAAATAAAAGAAAATTGTGCAAAAATACTCAAAGTATAGGGGTGGCAAAAAGTCACACAGGACTTTGTGGGGCAGCCAAAAAGTCACCACTCCTAGACTTGGAGTCATTTTTCTACATTTTTGTTAATTTTTCTTTTCTTACCACTACAACAAAAATATAGTTTTGGCGTGCAAGGAGACAGCTTCGTTTTCCATGCGCATGCATGGCTGCCTCAATTTGTGCGTCGTATCCTACCTCGTTTTTCGTGTGCGAGCTATCCTAGTTTTGCATCCCAGAAGTTCGCCTCGTTTTTTGTGAGCGGACACCGTCTTGTTTTGCATGCCATGGTCCGCCTCGTTTTGCGTGATCAAGCCAGCCTAACACCCATATTTTTGACAAAAATGCAAATTTTTTATTTTTGCAAAATATTTTTCCTGAGCATTTAGTCATACTTTTTAAGGAATTTGGAAGTGATTTTACAATTAATTGAGCATAAAATGTATTTTTGGTATAATATTTGAGCCAAAAACTAAAAAAATAAGTGAAAAACATAGTAGTGAGGCCCATGACATTGTCAAAAAGGGTTCGACAATCAGGAATCTCAACGGAAAGTCTCATCTTAATTTTTAAAACTTCACAGTGAGGCGAAAGTGAAAATAAATACATTGAACGGTTATTTATGTACGAATTTGCAAAACCGACTGAAAAACCGTGAGTCCTTATCCAAGTTTTTTTGGTCAAAAATGTAAATTTTTTATTTTCTCGAAATATTCTCCGTGAGCATTAAGAAAATCTTTATAATGTATTACTATTTATTGAGTAACAAGTATATATTTAGTAGAATATTTAAGATGAAGTAAAAAAAAAAAGTGAAAAATACAGAGTGTGCCCATAAGAAATCGCAGAAAAAGTATAGTTAGTGTATATTTTTTAATTTTTTTTAATATAGATGTTAAAATCACTGTATGTGAGACTTAAACAAAAAATAACAAAATTTTGTTTTGTTGAATAGTTCTTCACCCAGTATTCTATTTGTATGTAGATCAGATTTAAACAAAAGAATAATTAACAAAAAAGAAAGTATTCGAATATCTTTAAATTTACGTTTTAAATCGATGATTACACAATGGATGCCTAAGTCTTGAACACCGTGCTTGCAGTGGCATGTTGTTTGTCGATCTGATCAACTCTCTCTCTCTCTCTCTAATATGTATTATATATTACAATATAAATTCTGAAGGAGCATGTTTCTAGAGTCTGTATCGCAGCGGTTTGATGCATTGGGCATTGTACTTTCTTGATGCATGTCGGAGTCGGACTAATGAACGGCGGTGTGCAACTCTCTCCCTCCACTCCCGCCGTTGGCTGTACAATCCACCAGTTTTTCTTTTTCTCCTTTTTTTTTAGAAAAACTTTCGGTACTGTTTATTATTATGAAAAACCACATTTTTACAGTAAAAAGTCAATCATGGTACTATTCACTTTACAATTTATTTTATTCTTATTGTTAAAACTCAAAGTTTTCAAGTCATTTTCATTAATTTTTTTTATTCTTTTCTTTTTGGGTAAAGTGGAAAACCCAAAAATTATAAACTTTCATAATTTTGTAGCCCAGATCCATAGATGGAGATGTGGCCTCATTTAGTGTAAGCCCAACTTCATGGGGAGGCATGTGATAATGATTTTAGGGCCCGTTTGGAAAGAGAAGCATTCGCTTTTTTAGAAGTGCTTTTATGGAGAAACATTGGAAAACAGAGTAACTACCAATAGATACGCCAAAGTATTATTTTTTATGAGAACAAGAAACGAACATGTTGATGAAATTGACAATGTAGTTTTTATTAACGGCATTAAGAAAAAAAAAATATTCATGTCTACTATTGGTTCTTCTTAAAAGATGAAAAAAATTCATTCATGACAATCGTTGACGCAACGAAAAACGGGAAAGGTAGGATCGATCATCGTTAAATCTTAGAACATAAGCTGAAGTCCATCAGCGATCCAGAATCCACTAAAAAAATAGAGAAAACTCTAAAGTTAATTGACAATAATATGAATGAATTGAGGAATGCAACCCTAAAGGTTGTTTATATATCTAAGAGTCTAGGAAAACCATAGCTTCAAAAGAAAACTAAAATACGAAATAATTTAATCTAAATTCCACGAAAATAAAAATTATATTAGAATACATAAAGAGCAAGACATCAATTCTAACCAATATAACTATACCCGCATTTTATTTCACAACCTTAAAAGGCATGCAATCAAATTAACAAATGATGTATGGCACTATTATTTTGTTCATAGACTCATTATCTACCAAACTATTACCATTATTTCCAATTTTAATTTGAGTCCATTAAAAACAAAATATACAATTCGAGTTGTTGAGTGGGCCAACAAACAAGTAAACCCAAGAAAGAAAATATGGGCTTCTTTGAAAATGGCCCAAATATAAAAGGAGGGAGGGAAAATCTGAAGAGAACCCGTTACGCGCGCGTGGCGAGTGGCAAATGGGATTGCATGACAAAAACAAGAACAAAAGTTAAAAAAATCCGACAAAAATGCATTAAAAGGGTCCTCAACAGAAAATTAAAAAAGATAGCATAAAGTTATCCAAAAAAAAAAAAAAAAAAAAGATAGCAGAAAGTTAATACCATAAAACCACACCACTAAAAGATAAAGTAAAAAGAAAAAACCTCTGCCTTTTTTCTTCTAATTTTTTAAAAAGCAATTTAGACACACCAAACGTATTACATTCACTATTTAATGAGATGGGACTTATCTTACTGCATTTAATGTGTCATTGAGTGTGTCTAAAGAGGGATAAGGATTGTTTGCCCTCTCACTTCCGATGCCCTTTTGTTTGTGTGGTCACGGTTAAATCACGTCAATATTTTATATTACTATTCATTTTTGTTTTATTATCTCTATAAAAAAAATAATATAAAATGTTGACGTGGCTTAACCGTGACCACACAAAACAGGAGGGCACGGGAGGGCAGACAATCCTTGTCCCTAAAGAGTGGTGTTATCTACACATTCATTTTTAACTCTTACACACCCTTCTCAATTTTCGGTTGTCAAATCGAATGAATTGAAGATGATTAATGAACAAAAATTAGTAAGCGTGTGTAGAAAGTACAATTAGTTGTGAGAATAGCACTATCTATGTCTAAATAGCATTACGACGATGTGAAATTTACTAGTGTGTCATCAAGTGTGTCTAAATAGCATTAGAACAATATGAGATCTCCCAGTATTAGACAGTGTGTGAACAATGATATCAGTTTTATGTTTCTAATTGATACACAACTAATCTAGATATATAATAGAAAAAATCACCTAGATTAGAGAGCGTGTCAACAAGTCTGTTAATTTTATGTATGTAAACAACATTATTGTTAGCCTGTTTAAGTTACTCTAATTTACAATAAGAGAAATTTGAACTCAGTTAACATTGGCCTAATCCAAATTTGCAAAGAAAAACCCTTATCTCAACCGAAAGTGGTATTCACACACCCATTTTACCTCTCTCGCACTTTGTTAAATTTTTATCATTAATTTTCTTCAGTCTATTCGACTCGATGATCGAAAATTGAGAATGATGTGTGGGTAGCAGAATCCTATCTCAATAAGCAATAATAGGACAAATTAAGTCCCAATAACACCATAATTATGCAATCAAACGACATGTTGAGCATCTGCATGAGCTCCACATCATCATCATCAAAATTTGTAATTATCTTTTTAAATTTTCAAATTGATTTCGTTTTTAACCAAAGAACACATGAATTGTGGCAAACGAGAACTGGCATGGTAAGTTGGTAACGCTTCAGAGTCACAAGTTGGAGGATGCCCAGCAACCGTTTTTTTTTTTTTTTGGGGCTCACTCATTGCCTGTTGTTTTACACTTTCCCCTCCTCTCTCTCTCTCTCTTAAAACGCCTCTCAAACATCCTCCTCAGTCCTCACCCTTGTCCTTCACTCCTTTTCATGCTTAACGCACGTTTACCTCCTCTCTCTCTCTCTCTCTGTCTCTCTCCCACCAAACCAAACCGCATTGTTCTTAGGTTTCTGGTTAGCTTAACCTCGACACGATTTCGCAGTTGTTTTCGTTCTGTCACTGTGTCTCTATGTCTTTTTTTTTTTTGTGTTAGTGAATGCGTGTGTTTTTTCTGTTTTGCCGGGAGAGACGAAGTGCTGATTTTTTAGTGCAAAATGTGTTCTTTCTCTTCGAACTGGTCGCCCTCTGAGATTCTGTTTCTGGGTTTTTTTGCTCGTTTTGAGTCAGTCATTCTCTTATGTTTTGGCTGCAGATTTTACTAGGTGGTCGTCGTTTTGGCTTGCATGTCGTTTTTCTTGCGAGGGTTCTGTCCGGTGGAGTGATTTCAAGCAAAAAAGCTCGATTTTTCAAGTTGGTTTCTGTGTTTTTTGGTTTTTTTTGCATTCAGGATTCTCATATCTGAAAAGGGTCCATTGCGTTTCCTAGAATTTTGATTTTTTGGGCAGTTTTTCTCTTTCGAAGTTGTTTTTTTGGAGTTGTTCTCTGAATTCCATATTTGTTTGTCTTCAAAGGGGATTGAAAGGTTGGTTGCTTAATTTAGGGTTTTGACAGCATGGGATTGGGACGTGGTGCTTCTGTTGTATCTAAGAATGTCGGAAAATCGAAGGGAAAGAAAAAGATAGATGATCAAGATGAAGTGACAGGATGTTGGATGAAGTTAAGGTTCATGGGGATGTGCATGTCTCCAAAGACCAAACTGAATACGCCTGCAAGTGGAACTACCTCACCAGCTGGTATAATTCAATTCATTCCTTAAAATTTCGTTTTGTTTTCCGATGTTTTCCTCATACAATTTGTCTCAATTGTTGCGGTTTTACTTTCAGATTAGATATTGATTGATTCCTTGACAATGTACTAGTGTGATCATGTTATTTAGCACGTCGGTGCGCCGTGCATATAGATATAGATGTTTGGTTTAAAATAGCTTATTAGGCTCATCAAATCTTCATTCGGTTCTGCATTTGTTATTCTGGTTGGATAAATCGATTATTCTGTGATCGTATCTGTTGGTGCATTGTTTCCAGGTTTTGGTTTTATCCAGTGATAAGGTTTCTTTAGTTGGTAGTTTTGTTGCTTCTTAATCAAGAATGGCTAAGAACTTTCGAAAGTTCAACCATGAGGTGTTCTAATTAGAATTGTACTAATTCTACCGAACATTCCAACGTGCATAAGTATTGCCAGCATGTTTGGTTTTGACTTTTAAGTATGTTCTGTTATCTAGATTCGACTTTGACTTGCGTTTTCTGGATGCTCCCAAACGTAAGGATATTGAGCTGGATCATTCTTTTGTGGTTTTGGATAAATGATGTGCACGTGTTTGATTCGCTCTGTTCTATATGAAATATGGCTAGATTTTTTTGACTCGTGTCACTGAGTGCGGGATAAGAGGGATGCGCAGGTAGTACCCTTTCATCGTTATGTATAAATTCTGTGCACGTGTTAATTTGGCTGTGCGCTGTGTGAAATGATTATGTTTCCGCATTTAGCGGAAGATTTTAGAGTTGTCTTGACAATTAATGCATCTCTAACGTGATGAGACGTGTCTCTCTGTATGTACATTTTGTAACACAATGCTAGTGTCAATTACTCTCCACGTGCACGTGGGCAACTGACTGAAACAAAACTCTTTCATGAAAGTAACGTAGGTGTGACTCTGTGTTACCTGTGTCCGTTTAACTGTTTAGCAAGCTTATCTTTAGTAGGGAGGGCTCTTATCATGGTCACCTACTCCTTCAAATAGCCTTGTCCAAATTTTTATGACCATCTAGATGTTAATCTGTAAACAATTCCACATATCCGGAAAGTATGCTTCCCATAATAAAAAACAAAATTAGACAAGGCAAACATTTAACGGGATACTCACATTGGCAGAGCATTTTCCTATTACGCGTTCTGGTGCATAAAATACCTTATCAATGGTTGATAATTATGCAGACTTCTCTATCAATGCATCTACATATCCTAGTTGTGCCAAATTTAGAATCTGTGCCTACTCTTTATATAAAGCTAAGCTGATTGTCTTAAATTATACCTGATGATTTGACGTGGTGTCGTTTGTAAACCAGGGGAAAGTAAAGGTGCAAATGACTCGATCAAAGACCAGCCAGCTGCTCCAGTTGCTTCGTCTTCATCCACCAGTAACACAGGAAGTACTGTGTCTACTCCCAAGGAAGCTGAGGAACTGAAAGTTGCTTCTCAGCTACGAAAATTTTCCTTTGATGAGCTTAAGTCTGTAACAAGGAATTTTAGACCTGTGAATCTTCTGGGCGAGGGTGGATTTGGTTGTGTATATAAAGGCTGGATTGACGAACATGGAACTACTCCAGTAAAACCTGGAGCTGGGCTTGCAGTTGCCGTAAAGACTCTGAACCATGAGGGACTTCAAGGTCATAAAGAATGGCTGGTATGGAACCTCATTACCACTTTTTGTCAGTTACCACTAATTAGAATTATGGCGTGTTTGTTATTCACTTTTGTGGATGAAAGATAACGTTGTGTCTTTTCCGTGTTGTAGGCTGAAGTTAATTATCTTGGCAACCTACTTCATCCAAATTTAGTCAAGCTATATGGTTATTGCATTGAGGATGATCAAAGGTTACTTGTCTATGAGTTTATGCCTCGAGGAAGCTTGGAGAATCACCTCTTTAGAAGTATGTGCTCAAAACTATATCTCCTCGAAATTTGAATATGGTCTTTCCTTGCGACAAGTGATTAAAAGTGTATTTTCTTTTGGCTCGAAGATTTATGCTCACTTTTTAATGCTTGCGAGTGATTTGAACTATTGTGACTCCTACTGAATTTAACCGGTTTTCTATTAGTATTAGTGTTGACGTGTGGATACTGTTTTAGCACAGGTCCTAGAGGTTTTTTGCTTGTTAATAGTGTGTTTGAAGGTGTTTCTCTTAGGAAAGAAAAGTTTCTATGTTTTAGATGCTATTCATATGCAAAATGTGATACGACAATCTTAAATTCATGTTTGGAGGTTGTGGATTACGATTTATTTCCTGTTTACATCTAAATAAAGAAAGGGGTTAAAACTTACTGAAGTTGGGTGCGCATCACAATTAAATACGGTGAGGTGGTAAGAAAGCTAGAGTTCAAATCGCCACACCTCGAAAAATTTCTATGAGATGTTTCCTTAAAAAAACAATAAAAGGGAAGTAAAATGTGTATGAGAGTGCAGTACAAGTTCTGGTAGTTTGATTTGTCACATGCTTCAGTAATAATTTTTCCCCCCATTTCAGGGACCTTGCCGCTCCCTTGGCCTATCCGGATGAAAATAGCTCTTGGCGCTGCACAGGGTCTTACCTTTCTTCATGAGGAAGCCAAAAGGCCAGTGATTTATCGAGATTTCAAAACATCTAATATACTGCTGGATGCGGTGCGTTAATGAGCTCAGGTTTGAATGTCATTGTTTTTACCTGATACCTATTCTTCTAATCAATGATTTACTCTTCCAGGACTACACCGCTAAGCTTTCTGATTTTGGGCTCGCGAAAGATGCTCCAGAGGGAGACAAAACTCACGTCTCCACCCGAGTTATGGGCACTTATGGTTATGCAGCCCCTGAGTATGTAATGACAGGTTGGTAACATAAACTATATGAATCTCTTTTTTTGCCTTATTCTCAACAGTTCTGACTGCACCTCGTCATTTATTCTCTTTTGCTTTCATGGAATGTAAAGTAATTTATATAATGCGAGCCATCTTCTATCAGGACACCTCACTTCAAAAAGTGATGTCTATAGCTTCGGGGTGGTTTTACTTGAAATGTTGGTTGGTAAAAGATCTATGGACAAAAACCGACCCAATGGGGAGCATAACTTGGTTGAGTGGGCACGCCCGCGTCTGGGAGACAGGCAAAGGTTCTACCGTCTAATAGATCCTAGACTTGAAGGCCACTTCTCTATCAAAGGTGCTCAGAAGGCGTTTCATTTGGCTGCCCGTTGTCTTAGCCGTGACCCCAAGGCTAGACCTCTGATGAGTGAAGTTGTTGAAGTGCTGAAGCCTCTTCCTGACCTCAATGACATGGCCAGATCCTCATATTACTACCAAGCCTTGCAAGCTCCTGGGTCTAATCCAAATTCTCGAAATGGCGGTAGAGGGCTGGTCAGGGTTTCAAGGAATGGACAACCAACTAGAACCCGATCCATGCCAAATGGTCCGCATGCCTCACCATTTCACCTATACCATCTTAACCGATCACCCACACCTATTTCGCAATCTGCACAATCGTAAGATTGAGCTCCTCTTTGATTTCCATTTCGTTTCCTTGCGTCAGAAGTTATCATTTAAGGGATATGACAGATAGTGGGAAAAGAAAAGACCTCAGTTGTTGTATTGAGTTAAATGTCAATGTGTTCTTCGTAGAGTCGAGTTTATAGGGTTTTGCCATCAAGCTTAACTTGTATGGCTAGACATAGATATTGAGCATAGAAATTTACCAAAGGAACATTTAAAGTAGCCAAAGAAAAGAATCTATAGGTGGTTGTTGTATGTCAAGTGTAAAAGGTTTCATATGTTTCTTGTTTCTTCCTTAGTAACTGTCTTTGTCGGTAATCTGCAATCTGTGTTTTGCGTCATAAGTGAACTGCCTGAGCAATTGCCAACCGTATCTGTGTTTTGCGTCATAAGTGAACTGCCTGAGCAATTGCCAACCGTTGATGTGCATGAAACTGCCAGAAGTTTCGAAGCAGCAAACACATCCACGGCGGAAAATTGTGCACGCGCACGTGGTTAATTGTTCCTTGCATTTGCATTTGGGTTGTACATTCTGCTGAAGAAGAAACAGGACTAAAGTAGTACACAAGCAATTTCACGGCCAAAAAATGATCTAGTTATATCAGTTATGTCAGTTACAAATTTACATAGCTGTAAGAATTCTCGACAAATTTCATGTTCACATCATCTTCCATTTCTTATTTCTCCACAATGAACTCTTGAATTTCAATTCCCGTATGCCGAGCCCCTCCCTGTAATCGAACTAAAATTTCATCTCCAACTTTAAGCGAAGTCACAGGGATTGCAGTTTTTTGCAGTTCGCGTTCTGCAGCAAGTGTAAGTGAAGGTTCAGCGACTGTAAGATGAACGGAGAATAGGAAAAACAATATAATTCAACTTAAGAAACCGGTTACGAGAGTGAGGAAGACCTTTGGAGGGACAAACCAAGGCAACTGTTTCTGCATTCTGTACAAGGATGCTGTAGAAAGTTTGATCATCCGAATCTCTCTGAAGGCAAAAATATTACCAGTATCAACAATAAAGTTTATTAACCAGCAAAAGTACCCAACTCTAATTAAAAGATTAATCAAATTTAGCTGTTACAGACCTTTGCCTCTACAAGGATTAGCGGTCTAGTCTCTATCTTTACACGCCCAACAATTGCTGTTCGTTGATGGCCTTTCTGATCAACCAGGATCACCTCTTTACCTGCTTTCAATTCTGAGAGGTAGCTCGTTTTTCCGCCTGGAACAGCAACATAAGCATGCACAGGTCCCTGCACATTTCGCACATACATTTGGTAAAATACGCAATGGAAAGTAAAATTTTAAAGCCACCCAAAAAGTAGCTCCAAAATAATCCAATAACTCTTCTGATAAGAAAGTTTATTTGTTTGTCTAGGAATAAGCCGCACACATTATCAACTTTACTTGTAGAGATGCGAGCAATAATAAGATCGACGAGAAAGGAAAAACAGAACATAAAGAAATAATGTTAACATCCTTTTTCATTTTCGTCTCGATTTTTCTAAATAACAAAGATCTCATAGCCTCATGGTACCAAATATATGGAAGGTAAGTGGAAATTGCATGAAACTGAAAGGATTTATTCTCGACTTCCATTGCATTTTAATATTTTTTACTTACAAAGGAATCATCTCAATAGTTATTGAAGCGAAAGTGAGCAGGCCTGATCGATATGATATGGAATATAGTAACGCTTTTATAATTATATCATTTATAAATGAAAACCCTTTTACCCAAAATGCTCCGGATAAGTAACATAATGCAATCAATCTTCTGTAAATATGCTGTGTAATGGACATGATGACCGTTGCAGCAGGCACCAATTTACATGATCACAGTTCTTTATAACATTTCCAGGAAACTCAAAACCAAACTCACCGCATTCAAACGAAAAGGCCTGCTCGCAATGTAATTTGATTCCAAGCATTCCGAATGAATGAGGAATAATCCTCTGGCAAAGGAGCCAACCTTGATGATAATAAAACATTAGACTATAAGAACGACAATCATCGATAACCAACTCAATCTGAATAAAAAGAGCAGCATGATAACAGAACTTAGAGTGACAGCATACAAGTAGTCCTTCCCCGGGCCTCATGAGACTACAGAGATCAACACAAACTCGATCCCCCATTCCAGCTACTTGGACTTGAGTTACAATGGCTTTTGTCAAGCTCAATATGTTGCTCACTTCATCTCTTCTGTCAAAATAGTCCTGATAATAATAACCAATATAAGAAGAAAAAAAAATGGTTTCCATAAGCCCAACAAGCCCTTAGCCAGTAACTAATTACCTTTAGGTCAAGAACAGCTTTTGCTTCTTCAACTTTTAAGACAACTCCACCCAAACCATGCTCGAGGGCCTGCAAGCGAAAAATAATGAACACGAACAGTAGTTAAGGATGCATAGAATCTAGGCGATAGTCCGAAGTTCAATCTTGAAAAGTTTGATATATACCTCAAAGAAGACTTGTGCTTCCAATGCGGTTTTCGAAACAGCAAACACTGTTTTCCCACTCCCTTGAAATGCAGCAACTATATTCTCTGCAGGTATGACCTAAGAAACAAAAACAAGGTAAAAAAAAAAGGAAAACTAATGAAAATGGCTTGAAAACTTTGAGTTTTAATGATAAGGACAAAATAAAGGGTAAAGTAAATAGTACCAGGTTTGACTTTTTAATGTAAAAATGTGGTTTTTCGTTAAAGTGAACAATAACGTGAGCTTTTCGTTAAAACTCCAACAAAAAAACCCGGGAAGGTTTAGAAACCAAAATAAAAAGCAACAAACTACATTTTCATAATCAATAAACAACATACCTGCCAATCTAGCAAATCAACAACTACATTTTCGCCAAGCGCTTTTTCGGGTTGAAGCAGCTCCAACTCCTTGGGGTTGGCGACCTCAAGCATTGTGGCAACTCTTCTGTTCTCACCATCCAAAATCGCTCCCTCTTCGATAAAGAGAGTATCTATCAATGCAATTGCTGCTCGCATTCCACACCCAAATCACCAAAAGTGAGAAAAAACACAAATTCTAAGGTGAAATTATATGGAATTCCACAAAAATCCCCATATGGGCAACCCTAAAATTGTAAAGTTTTCCCCTTTATCTTCAATTAATTACAGCAAAACCCAAAACTTAAAAAGTTTGAATGAGCTTACAGGACCACTCATCGGCAAGTTCACGGCTTTGAGAGGGGAAGACGAAGGTGTTCCAGCCTCTCTCGACGGCGGCCGTCATGACCTGCTTGCTCTCCGTCCACACCCACACCCTCTTCGACTCGCCGTACGTCCCCGAAGACGACGTCGTGGAAGACCCAATAGCGGCGGCGGAGGAAGAGTTCTGGGAAACCATTGAGTGTCTGTGCGATGAAATCAATCTGCAAATGTTCCATTTATCTGCAAACATTAATCAGCAAACAAAAAATATAATGAAAATTAATAATTAAATTTACTGAAAATATTCGCTTTCTGATATTTTGGTGGCATGGGAGGCGAGGATGCACAGCAACCTGTGGTGGGAGTGAAGGAGCAGATTCCGGCCAAGGAAGCAGAATGCAACACACCAGCAGCCATCTCTCTTTTTCGTCTATGGAGTCTTGGAGATATAATCCGGTGCGCGCCAAGGACCTCAACTGCCATCGTTTTAACGGCGTTTTTGTATCGACAGGAAATCACAACAAACTGACTAATAACGACCCGAATTGAACCGGAAAGTTGAGGGTCCACCCAGAACGAGTCACGGTTCAGCTTATGGATCGTGAAAACAAGCCCATCGGTTGATCAAACTTCGGAGCAATTTTTCATGCACTGAAACACGGTCATGTACATTGTATATTAAGTGTCATAATACAAATAGATGAATACTTAAAAGAAAAAGAATTTCCAACCATTTGCATTATAACACTTCATGTAACATGTTGTCTTCCCGGCACACTAAAAAATCTCTCCAAATTTGAGGGTAGGGGTTGTTTTAAGAGGCTTTTAATAAGCCGTCCATTGTACAATCTTAAGATTATGACAATTTTAGTGTACGATCCTTCGAGAACATGTTTACTTACCTGTATGAAGATAGCAGAATGTATGAACTTTAGAAGAACAGAAAGTTATATGAAATATCGAGAGAAAAATGATAGGTGTAAATGTATTTGTTTTCCTTACTGTTTTGTTTTACAATTCACACTTATATAAGTGTTTCCAAAACTAAATCTTACAAAGTAAGTAACCTCCTTTTAACTACCTCCTTATATCAACCAACTATCTCCTTATTCCAACTAACTATATCTCTAACCACTAAGATTCCAACTAATATACCAGCCTTTGTAGTCTCTTGACAAGTGGCATTAGTTACTCATTGACATCCTTTTCACCTTCATTCTTCTTACATCCCCCCTCAATCTGATGCTCGAGAGCACTGAGCATGAGATTGGCACAATGCTGCTGAAACAAGGGTGTAGACAAACCCTTTGTAAGAATGTCCGCAGACTGATCAGCAGATGAAACATGCTGAACCTGAAGATCTCCACGAATAACCCTCTCCCGAACAAAATGATAGTCTATTTCAATGTGTTTGGACTTAGCATGGAACACAGGATTTGTAGACAGGGCAATAGCAGATATATTATCACAATATATCATGGGAGAAAAAGGTAAAGAGATATGCAGATCACAGAAGAGCTGTCGAATCCAAGCAAGTTCAGCAGCTGTAATAGCAAGGGCACGGTACTCAGCTTCTGTGGAAGATCGAGACACAGTATGTTGTTTCTTCGACGCCCACGAAATAGGATTTGAACCAAGAAACACAACAAAACCTGAAGTGGATCTCCTATCGTTTGGATCACCTGCCCAATCTGCATCACTATAAGATTGCAGATGCATGGGGCCTGGTTTGAAGTGAATACCATAGGTAGATGTGCCTTTGATATAGCGAAGGATGCGCTTGACCGCAAGAACATGAGACACCATAGGATTATGCATGAATTGACAAGCCTGATTAACTGCAAATGCTATGTCAGGTCGTGTGAACGTGAGATACTGAAGGGCACCAACAACACTCCTATATTGCTCAGGACTGTGATAAGGCTGACCATCATCCTTAATCAACCTGTGATAGGGTAGACATGGTGTGCTACATGGTTTAGAATCCTGTAAATCCACTTTATCAACCAACTCAGTGATGTACTTTGTCTGTGATACAAATAAACCTTCGGACGTATAAGTAATCTGCAATCCCAGAAAGTAATGCAACTGTCCCAAGTCCTTCATTTCAAATTCTTGAGTGAGAGCGTGGATGACTTGATCGATTAACTGTGAACTGCTACCGGTGAGAATAACATCATCAACATATAAGAGTAATACCACTGTCCCCTTTGAAGATTGTTGCACAAACAATGAAGGATCTGCAGGAGAGACTTGAAACCCGAGGCTTGGTAAAAAACTGGTAAACCTCTCATTCCAGGCTCTGGGAGCCTGTTTTAATCCATATAATGACTTCTGAAGCTGACACACATAATTGGAAGGATGGGAGGCACTTGCAAAGCCTGGAGGTTGGGCCATATAAACCTCTTCTTGCAGTATGCCATGTAAAAAGGCATTCTTTACATCGAGATGTCGAAGAGACCACTTGAACTGAGCAGCCAAAGCAAAAATAAGTCTTATAGTTGTAGGTTTAACAACAGGACTAAATGTCTCCAGGTAATCAACACCCTCCTCTTGACTCTACCCTTGTGCCACAAGTCTAGCCTTATACCTTGCCACGGATCCATCTGCATGTTTCTTTATTTTGTAAATCCATTTGCATCCAACTAAGTTCTTATCAGGTGGTAATGGAACTAAAGACCAAGTCTTTTGAGAGTGAAGAGCATCTATTTCCTCTTGCATTGCCACCTGCCATTCTGAAACTTGAGATGCAGATTTGAATGTTTTGGGCTCTGAAGTAAGAGTAGCAGTAAAAGCTTTCTTTTTGAACACCCCATTCTTAGATCGGGTTTGCATAGGATGTATATTCATTGGTATTGGAAGAACAACACTGAGTTGCTCCTGTTGAAAGTCAGGATCCACAGGGAAATGGTGGTGTGTTGTGGAGCTGGTTGGGTTTACTGCAGGATCACACGATATATGTGATGAAGAAATATGATTTGTGGGATAAGAAAAACATTCTGGAGCACTAGATGCAACTGTTTCCAAAGAATCTGAGGCTCTGGATGCATTTAAAGAATCTGAGGCACTAGATGAATGCATAGACAAGGAGTTTGTAGTTCGAGATGATAATGAATGAGATGAAGGTGTAGATGCTTGATTGGTTAATGTAATGATAGGTGTGACAGATGAAGATGTAGATGCCTGCAATGGAGATGATGCAGACACTAATTTTGATGGTTGACACATACTGGAAGTGGAATATGGAAAGCTATTTTCATCAAATAATACATGCCGAGACACAAGAATTGTACCAGTAGCAATGTTAAGACAAATAAACCCCTTATATTGACCTGCATATCCCAGAAACACACAAGTTGCAGTTTTAGGATGAAGTTTAGAAGTGTTGTAAGGTTTTAAGAGTGGAAAACATGCACAGCCAAAAACTCTAAGATGTTTTATATCAGGGACTTTGTTGTATAGTATGTGAAATGGTGACTGCATATGTAAAGTAGCACTAGGCATCCTATTAATCAAATAAGAGGCAGTACTACATGCATGAAACCAGAATTGGGTTGACATTGTTGCAGTTTGAAGAAGTGTAATGGCAGTTTCTACAATGTGTCTATGTTTTCTTTCTGCCAATCCATTCTGTTCAGGTGTGTAAGGACACGATTTGTGATGTAAAATACCATGCTGTGATAGATATTGTTGAAACTTTGTGCTTGTAAATTCACCACCCCCATCAGATTGAAAAACTTTAACTATAGCAGAGAATTGAGTACACAAATAGGCATGAAAATGAACAAAGGTTGCAAACACTTCTGATTTATTTTGTAATGGAAAAATCCATGTGTATCGAGTACAATCATCTATGAAGGTTACATAATACCTAAATCCTTCATAAGAAAGTAAAGGGGCAGGTCCCCATACATCACTGTGTATTTTTTCCAATGGTATGACAGATTTGTGTACAGGAAAATCAAAAGGTAACTTGGTAAATTTGCCCTCTAAACATGGTGTGCAGATCGATGAACATGGATCTAATGATGTAGAGACTTGACATTGATGTAGAATTGCAGAAGTGATTGCATTGGATGTGTGTCCTAGTCGTTTGTGCCAAATGCTTGACTGAATTGGTTTTGCAAGAAAGCATGAATGTGATGCAGGTGAGATAGATGATGTCTTCTGTGACATGTGGAATGGGATAGGGTAATAACCAGCTCTACATAGCCCCTTGAATAGGATATTCCCTGTGGACTTGTCCTGAATCCAAAAAGAAACATCATCACAAATGAATCTGCATCTATTGTCTTTGCAGAGTTGAGAGATAGATAACAGGTGTTGTGAAAGTTTTGGAACATGTAGAACATTCCTAAGTGTAAGAGAGTGTTGTGGAACTGCCAATTTAGAGATACCAATACTGGAAATACTCAAACCTGCACCACTTGCAGTGGTAATGGTGTCTGTGCCCAGATATGGAGTAGACAGCTCCAGTTTGGACAACTCAGATGTCATATGTGTTGTAGCACCAGTGTCTGCAATCCAAAACTGGTCAGATGGTGCTGATGGTTGATAATTTGCATGCATTGCAGAGAGATTAGCAGGTGGAGGCCTTCCTTGATATGCAAAATTGCTCATGTGATAACATTGAACTGCTGTGTGCCCATACTTCCAGCAGATTTGACATTGAGTAGGAGTCGGAGCACTCGAGGTGGGAGGAGTATGCCTTTGAAAACAGTCTGCAGCAACATGGCCCTTTTTATTGCATATTTGACAAATAGGAATGGCAGTTGGATGATCTGGGCAATGTGATTGGTATGGTTTAGGAGTACCAAGAATACCAGGGTTACCATTTGAAAATCTTGGACCACTAGTATATTGAAATCTCCCTCTGCCTTTGCCTCTGAAATTATTCCCTTTATAGCCTCCATAGGTAGAATAACCACCATTGAAATTGTTATATGGCTCATGTCCATGACCATGATTAACAGAACTTGATCCTCCATTTGACTTGAAGGATTGATCAGATGAGGACTTGGGTTGATCTTGATCGAGAACAAGAGCTTTCCCTTTATCGGATTGAGTGCCAGCAACCATGGCACTGCCAAAAGACAACCCAGAGGCACTGTCAAAAGATTGCTCAATGATAGCTTCTTCTGCCAATAGTTGAGACCGAAAATCTTTGAGAGAAATCCCATTTTCTCTGCCTCTGATCACACAACGAAATGTGTTGAAATCTGCAGATAAACCTTTCAACGCTAGGATGATAATATCATCATCATCAAAATTTACCCCAGCGGCAGCAAGATGATCTCTGGCATCTTTGATTTTTTGAAGATAAACCGACACAGATTCTGACCCTTTCTTGATGTTCTGAAGGTCTGTCTTCATCTGAAAGATTGTAGCCTTCGTAACAGCAGAAAACCTTTCGGTGAGATTGAGCCACATCTCACAAGAACTCTTACTCCCAATGATGCAGGACATGGCAGTCGAAGATAGTGTAGCAATAAGCAACTGCATTAATGCACGATCATGCATCTTCCAGACCAGGTAGTCATCGTTTTCAACTCCTTCAGCATTCGAATCATTATCAAATCGTGATGGACACTTTCTTGAACCATCCACAAATCCCATGATTCCATGACTTTCCAGAAGCAACCGAACTTGAAAGTTCCAAGTAAGATAATTGGAATCATCCAATTTCACCGTGACCGAAGTGGAGATTGTGGAGAGAAGATTGGTGATGGGTGATTGAACAATCTGCAACTGAGCAGCTGTAACCATTTTTGCAAATTCTTGTAGTACACTTTCACTGATGTGTTTAATCAAACAGTTGGTGGGCAGAGGAGAAGAAACCAACTTTCGAAGCACCTTGTATATTTCTGGATGCCAAAACTCACACAAATATTCAAACTAGAGGGTGTAGAAGAGAAAGAAAATATGTTGAAGATTGAACGGAAGCACGGAAGTACCAGATCGATCGGCCGGCTCTGATACCATATGAAGATAGCAGAATGTATGAACTTTAGAAGAACAGAAAGTTATATGAAATATCGAGAGAAAAATGATAGGTGTAAATGTATTTGTTTTCCTTACTGTTTTGTTTTACAATTCACACTTATATAAGTGTTTCCAAAACTAAATCTTACAAAGTAAGTAACCTCCTTTTAACTACCTCCTTATATCAACCAACTATCTCCTTATTCCAACTAACTATATCTCTAACCACTAAGATTCCAACTAATATACCAGCCTTTGTAGTCTCTTGACAAGTGGCATTAGTTACTCATTGACATCCTTTTCACCTTCATTCTTCTTACAACCTGAAATGAGAATTTAAATTCTTTTCATTCTCAATTCTTAACGTGTTTACTGATACATGAGTAATTCGACTTTTTCTGCGTTTACTCCAACCGATAAGGCATAAGAAGCTATGAGCTTTAATTCAAAACTTAAAAAGCATATAAGGCTTGTAAGACTTTTTAGGAGTCACAATTGTGGAAGGGAAATTAGGGTGATTGACAGAATCCGGAAACCCTCGAGTCTCCAAACACAACGCTGCATGCGGTTCATACACAAAGGCTCATTTCCCCTTCACATCCTTGAGAAAGTTTCTCGTGTAGGACTGCAAACCGGGTGCATTCGTCGACAACTCTGAAACCCTCCCAGACTTCTTGTCGTGAACCACCGCGGCGGGCTTCGGTTTGTTGCCTACGCAGCTGTTGAGGCAGTTGTTGATCCTGCTTCCCACAGCATCAGGCTTGAGGAAGTTGTACGGGGTTCATTTTACGGAAGCTATTTTACCGGTGCGAATGAGGTGGGCTAACTTGTTAGACATTAGTTAAAACAACAATGTCATCGCTCTAGCATTGCTGTCATGAAAAAAGACAATATTGTGAATATATTAAAGAAGAAGAAAAATAAAAATACAATAAGTTAGAGGGGACATGAAGTCAAACTTTAATAAGAAGTAGATAGCTATTAAAAACAAATAACAATTAAGAAAACTCCTAAGAGAAACGAAAATTGGGAAGCCACGAAAGATTTAGTGATATTTTTTTTCATTTATAAATAAAATCGAAACTAATTTATTCATCCACCTCTTAGTGTACACACACACACACATATATATATCACATATTAATCTAGTCCAATTATTACAGGAGCATCTACATTGGAACAACATCACTTGCAGAAGGGTCTAGCCTTGAGGAATGTTGTACCTTCAGGGTCGGTCTAGAGATTTTTGAGGCCTGGGACGAAGCCAAAAAATGTGCCCTCACTTCATATAGGAAAATTATTTGTTTTCACACTAAGATATTGATAAAATTATACTTAGAAAAGCACTTCAAAATTAATAATTTAGAAACACAGATAAACTATTTTATTTTGTATCGAGAGAAAGAAACCAAAAAACTCTGGGCTTACAAGTAGATAAATGATGAGTTTTGTGTTTTTGTATAAATTGTGAGGTGTTTTTTCTTATTTACTAACCTTGTCAATATAGGACTAAAAAAATAATGATGTTTTCAAGTCTTTAATTGATATGTATAAGTAATGAATGGGCACTAAATTAAATCTTTTGATGACAAGTCATATGATTTGCAAATTTGGTCTAAAAATTTGGTCAATGCATTACTCTTTGTTGAAGATTAGACTTGAATTGGAGCGAATGCGAATGTTTAAAAATAGCAACTCACATAGCTACTAGTTAGTAATTAAAAATAAAGTAACAAACAAACAAAAATTTGTAAAAATTGAAAAGAATAAGCATGCACATAGCATTTCAAAGTTAGAACCTCTTGTTAATTTTAAACAACAAAAACCATTGCTTCTTATTAAACTTCTTAATCATTTAGCCAAATTTTATAAATTTATACTCTTATGCAAAGAAATTTGTAAAAATTGGAAAGTAAACCCAAGACCTCCTCATTAATTTCAAACAACAAAACCACTAATTCTAGTTAAATTTCTTTGTCACTAAATCAAATTTTATAAATTTATACTCTTATGAAAACATATATTATTATACTACCCTATAATAATTTTGGTGCCCCCAATTTTTTTAGGCCTTGAACGGTCGTCCTACCCGCACTGGAACTGGGCCGGCCATGTGTACCTTCGGCGGCAGCCTTGTGAAATTAGATGTAAAATCTGGTGCCGTGTTATGGCAGACCTTCATGCTGCCCGATAACCATGGAGAGCTAGGACAGTATGTCGGGGCAGCTATATGGGGAAGCAGTCCGTCCTTTGACGTCCATAGAAAACACGTGTATATTGCTACCGGAAATGTCTACTCAGTTCCTGAACATGTAAGCCAATGCCAAGACAATCAGAATAATTCAACTATGCCTCTCATCTAGATGCGTGTGTTGAGCCGGAAAATCATGGCAACTCAATTTTGGCCCTTGATTTGGACAGCAGCGATATCAAGTGCTACCGTCAACCAGGGCCGTCTCTGAGATTTTGGAGGCCCTGTACGAAATTTATGAAAGGGCTCCTCTTAAGATAGTTTTAAAAAAGGTAGGACAATGTATTGACGCTAGAAAAGAATCACTTAAATCAAAATAAAGTTTAGTACTCAATGATTGCAAGTTTAAAAATGTCATTAATAATAAGTAAAAAGAGCTACAAATATAATGTTCACTAAATAATCAAAAGCAGTTCAATCTTAAACAACCAAACAAGGAAAAAAAATTTAAAATTTTCTAACTTTAAAGTTTTACTTGAATATATAACATTATTATATAATAAAATTGAAAAAAGAATACCATTTTTAAGGTGTTAGAAAGGAAAAAAAAATACGCTTATAAGGGGTGTACAATAAAATTTTAAAGTGCTAACAAAAATAAAATTTAAATATAGAACGTTATTACATAACAAAAGTAATTTTTAAATATAGAACATTATTACATATAAATATTAGATTAGATGACAAAAATTTTGGAAGCCCCTTCACATTCGGAACCCTGTGCAATTGCACCTTTCACTCCTCTCAGCGCCCCCTCTGCCGTCAGCTCGGTGGCTACGATGTATGGTTTCTTGCTTGTTTCTTAAACGTTTCAACTTGCCCTACTGGACCAAACGTGGATGCTGACTTTGGAGAAGCACCAATGATGCTCAGTATTCGTGTCAATGGAACCAATAGAGATATAGTTGTGGCCGTTCAGAAAAGTGGGTTTGCTTGAGCTCTAGATCGGAATAATGGCAGCCTTTTGTGGTCAACGGTAAGTTGACTTGGACTCACTCATCATTCTCTCATGCATGAAAACCACCACAACTTACATAGTAAAAGATTGTTTGGTATAAGGTATCAATTTGCAATATACCTACTTTACACGTTGTTCAATTATGTTGATACTTCATTGATATTTTGTTTGATGTAAATATCGATCAAATATCAAAATTGTAGTGTAGCAGGTACGATAGATTAGTAATCGGTTCAAATCAATCACTACATGAATTCCACTTATGTGTGTCATCTTTAAATGATATCTATGTGCTATGTAGGAGGCTGGGCCTGGAAGCATTCAAGAAGGAGGAACTTGGGGAGCAGCTACTGACAAGAAAATGGTGTACACCAACATCGGTAACGCTGATGGTAAAAACTTTACTCTGAAACTATCAAATAACATAACAACTGGTGGCGGATGGGTGGCAATGAATCCTCAGTGGAAAAATCATATGGTCAACTGCCAGCCCTATTGGTGCAGCTTCTCCTAGCCCAGTCAGTGTCGCCAACGGCGTTCTATTTGCTGGATCTCCAAATCCACAAGATTCTATATACGCAATGGACACAGGAAGTGGAAAAATCCTGTGGTCTTATGACACCGGAGCAACCGTGTATGATGGCATGTCAATAAGCAATGGATGCATTTACGTCGGAAGCGGGTATAAAGTTAATCTCAGATTTATAAATGCAACGTTTACTGTCGGAACCTCACTTTTCGCCTTCTGTGTCAAATGATCGAACCCTTTCATTGAAGAACGTTAATTCATAAGGCATCTCTGTAGTCCATGGAATAAGAAAGCATCACTTGTATGATATTTGATGTTAACCCATGAAGGGAAATGTACCAAGTAAAATTTAATTTGAAGAGTAAGAGTAACACAGATAAGACTATATAGTAAGGTTTTATATCCCACACTTAAATTTCTTTTTATTCAATCTTATACATGCATCTAAGTTATTCGAATCCTCCCGGTACTTGCATGCTATCAGGCATTTAGGAATACTTAGGCTTAGAGGGTGGTCCCCCTTTCTTGCGTAAAAACGATCGGAATTCGAACACGCGGCGTTTTACTGAGAAGGATTGAACCATGAGAGCAAATCTACAGGGCTATCACCTTCTTTGGCCAGATCTTCCAACCTTTTCACAATTACATTAAAGGCTTATTAATGAAATAAAAACAACTTCCCCCATCTAGAGAAGCACAGCTTAGTAGTGAAATAAAAACAACTTCCCCCTTCTAGAGAAGCACTTAGTAGAACATATGAAGGTTTCTGTGCTGATATTGTATTGGGGTTCTTAGATTTGAGTTCAAAATATGACATTTCTTGTTTTTTGAGGGCAAAGACTTCCCGCTTAAGCCAGTAACAATACTATAGATGCAAATTTCTTCATCCTTTTTTTTGGACAAAATTGCATCTACAAAATAATTAACACCTTAGAGTAAAGGCCAAGAGCCTCACGTGCCCACGATGAATGGAGGGGCTTTGGCCTAAGAAACTCCGATGCCAAAGTTAGAATTTAGAGAGAAAAAGTGTTTAGAGAGTTTGTAGAATTTTGCGTGTTGGAATCCATCTTTTGGTGAAAATGGGAACCTATTTATAGGGATAGGCCAATCCCTTTTGGAGAGGGAGTGGCCGGCCACTAGCTAGGGTTTTCTAGGTTAAATTTTGGTTTAATTAGCCAATTAAACATAAAGGGAATGTTTTGGTGGTTATGGAATTAATTGGCTAGCTAATTAGTGTAATAAAAAGGAAGAAATGGTGAAAAAAGGTAGAAAAAGTGATGGACTCTTTTTTGAATGGGGATGGCCGGCCTTGAGTAGTTTTAGGTTTGAATGGGTGTTTTAATTGATAATTAATCCCTTAATTAGTTAATTTTTAGGAAATATGAAAGGAATATATTATTTAGCTAATTGATTAGCTAAATAATGGAATATAAAACATATAGAATAAATTAGGTTTTGGGAATTACCTTATAGAAATGATTTGATGAAATAGGCTTTAAATTGTTACCTGTTTTGGACATTTTTTACTTGGTTGAAAGATAATTGCTCGCTGCTCGGGCGTAGGAATCCCGGTATGCCTCAAGGGTATTTTTGTCTTCTTTTATCCAAAAATCCACGTATGGCCTTGTGAATATTTTTAGCCCCACAAATACATATTAATCTAATAATCCTGTTCACGTTTTACTTTTTCAACGTAATAGAATAGTACCATACAGAATGATTCAACTTAATTTTTAATCATGATGCCGACCAATGCGTGCACAGTTTTGCAGTATAATCGTCCAAAGGGATATAGTTACGGTTATATACATCAACCAATAAAAAAATGATATATATTGAAGACCAAACACCATCCACATCTCTTACTAATTTATATTGGAAGTCTCGGAATATATCTAATTAGCAAGGCAGAAAGTCTTATATCATGTTAACTAGATAAGCCAAAATTTCTTGCCTTAGTTTGTTTTGGAATATATTATATATTGTAGGGAAGCGGAGAAGGTGCGGCACAGGCAGAGAGAGAAAAAAAATAGAGATCTTTTGATATAGGCGCCTTATTTTTGAATTTTTTAGATTAAACATCCATGCCTTTTAGTGATTTGATTAAACTTTTTTTTGTCATAATTTTGGTGCTATATGCACATTATATTGTAACAAATTTCCTATAATCTAGCATTTTAATTACACTCTCATCCGTTAGAGATAATTGTAAAAAAAAAGAAAAAGTTGGTTAGATTCAATTTATTTTCACAATAATGCTACAATTTAGCAATAATTATCTACGATTTAAGTTATTTTCTTTCCAAAATAGTTTAAAATATTTTTAAATCCCACAAAATCAAACGTACCGAAATAAGTTTTTCTTTTAGTACGTTAAGAGAAAAAAATATTGAGAATAATATAAACGTACCAATACACAATGTGTACAAAATAAAACGTACCAAAATAAAAATAATGTACCAATATTAACAATATGTATCAAATCAAACGTACCAATATTAACAATATGTATCAAATCAAACGTAACAAAATTGCAAATAAACGTATCAATTAATAATTTTTGTAAATTCAAACGTACCCGCATATAATATATATGTAATGTATTGTACCTAATAATAATTTGTCAAAAACTATACTTAAAAAAACAGCAAAAAAAATAATAATTTAACAAAAAAAATTGAAAAAATTACACGGAGCTTTTATGTTGATCACCAACTATTTGAAAAAAAAAACCATTTGGAAAAAGAAATAATATGAAATGTTTGCATAACAAAAAAATATTGTGATCGAAAAAACATATCTGGAAGAAGAGAAAATATAGTTTAATTACTAATATCTCCATTAAATAAGGAAAAGTGCATCATGCAGATAAAAGGATAAATTCAAAAATTATTTTAATTAAAAAATATAATAATGACATGTAATTTAGCTTGAGGTGGTTATTGGTCAAAGCACTTTAATCAAAATTTAAAAATACACAGATGTTTAATCTAAATGATATAAAAAAAATGTAGGGGATTCTAATTTTCCCAAAAAAATATTATATATTGTAGGGAAGCAGAGAAGGTGCGGCACAAGGAAAGAGAGAAAAAAAAAAGCAGAGAAATTTTTGTGATAATATTCCTCATGCCTTGTGTCTTTATTTATACTAGTAAGAAAAAGAAAATTTTTCTCTCCAAATAATACAAACACTAATAGGAGATCTTCTAGATTTTATAGAATTCCTAATCTACTTAGGATTTATACAATTACATTCATAATTAATATAAACTGCAACAATATAGACATAGGAGATATATATATACACACACAGATATACATTGATAAATCTAGCCATTTAGTTCGACTTGATAAAAGGGCCGTGTTCGTGTGTTAACCTATTATCTCAATAAGTCGTGTCATATCATCTTGTAGGTTAATGGGTTATAAAATTCAAACACAAACCCGACTTAGTGTTTTTTTTTTTAGGGAAACCTGATGGTACGAGCGAAATTTTATTGAATCAGAGTGAAGTTACACTACTTAGTCGGAAGATATAAAACTTACCCCTCATAATACAAGAAGAAATAATAAAGTGCAAAGTACAAGATTATTGTATCACTTGTTAAGAACTCAACTATTGTATCATTTGTTAAGAATCCGACTATTGTGTCACCTGTTAACAAACATTTTTGTTAGCGAAAATGGAACTTGAAACTTCATTTTCAAGGGACAACGCCTAACATTAATGAACAAAAGACCAGAAGATCTAGCTTAATCTTATAATCATTCGCTATAAAAACATTTGTCTTCTCGAGATTTAAAAGTCAATGTTGGAGATTGTCTGAATGAGCTTAATATGGAGAAATTTTGGGTAAAGTACAAAAAACTACCTCAACTATTAGGGTCACGACACTTTCATACCTCATCTTTTAAAATTGACAATGTCATACCTCATTTTACGAATTTGTGTCAATGTCATACCTTCCGTTAGCCTAGCCGTTAATTTATTAGTTAAATGCTGACGTGGCTTGATTCAGACCTTACTTTATATTAAAAAATTATTAAAAACTAAAAAAAAATTAGTTAATATTTTTTTAAATATTAAAATAATAAAGAAAAGTCAAAAAAAAAAAAAAAACCAAACAAACAAACAAAAAAACAAAGCTTCGTCCCTCCCCACCCTCTCCTTCCTCCCTCCCTCCCTCCCTCCCTCCCTCCTCTTCTCCCCCATCTACCAGCTGCAACCCAGAAAAAAGAACGAAAAAAAAAAAACCTACCTTCGTCCCTCCCCCCCCCCCCCGCCAGCGTCATTCTCTCTTCTCCCCCATCCCCCCCACCCCCCCTGCAACCAAGAAAACAGAAGAAGAGAAGAAAAAAATAAAAAAAAACCTTCATCCCCCCCCCCGCGCCCAGATCCGGTCACATCCCTTACTGCACCAACCCCACCCCCCCCAGATCCCAAGATCCCCACACCTGCAACCCAAAATCCACCACCCCCCCAACCTGAAGAAGAAGAATAAGGAAGAAGAAGAAGAAGAAGAAGAAGGAAGAAGAAGAGAGAGAGGGAAAGAAAAAAAAAAAAAAAAGGAGGAGGAGCAGTTCGTCCGTCCCCCACTCCCTCCAACCCAACCTCCAGAAGAAGAAGGAGAGAGTGAGGGAGAAGAAAAAAAAAAGAAGAAGGAAACCAGTTCGTCCGTCCCCCCCCCCTAACCCAACCTCCTGAAGAAGAAGAGAGAGAAAAAAAAAAAAAAACCCTGTTCGTCCCTCCCCCTAAAGCCAACCTGTAACCCAGAAAGAAGAAGAAGAATAAAAAATAAAAAATAAAAGAAGAAGAAGAGAAACCCAGCTCGTCCGTGCAGAAGAAGACGAATAGAGAGAGAAAAGAAAAAGAAAAAAAAAAGATGCAGAAGAAGGAGAAGAGAGAGAGAAAAGAAAAGAAAAAGAAAAAGAAAAAGAAAAAGAAAAAATATATATATATTTAACTTTTCTTCATTATTTTAATATTTAAAAATTATTAAATGATTTTTTTTAGTTTTTAATAATTTTTTAATAATTTTTTTAATAGAAAGTAAGGTCTGAATCAAGCCACGTCAGCATTTAACTGATAAATTAACGGTTAGGCTAACGGAAGGTATGACATTGACACAAATTCGTAAAATGAGGTATGACATTGTCAATTTTAAAAGATGAGGTATGAAAGTGTCGTGACCCTAATAGTTGAGGTAGTTTTTTGTATTTTACCCATAAATTTTTCATTGTGACTGGAATATGATTGGTATACCACGTATTTTTTATAGAAGTGGTAATAAATTTAATTTTTTAAGTTATTAACTTTTTAACACACATATCTCACAATTTGTATAAGAACACGTGATGTAGCATCCCGTGTACCTATCACATTGAAAAATCTCTCCTTAATAGGGGAGGCATGTAAGATTATTAAAAGAACCGTGCTGTTAATGGGTTGAAAATGAATACCCATGGATGTGTAACGGTGAACTGCCAAGAATCTCACAGATCTCAGCTATTAAGAGTTCCAAAAATAAAATAATAAAAACAAATAAACAAAAACGGTTTCAACTTTCATACCGTGTGGGAAATATATATAATCTCATTCAAGCAACAGTTTTATATTTGGACTACGTAACATAAGACTGAGAGATTAAAGTATGAATGTGAATCAATGAATGGTATTCAAGCCCTTGCATCTTATAAGAACATATATATGTAGTTTAGGTAATACCTAAATCTGATCACACATATACCTATCTATATAGTTCGCATATGGCAGCTTTAAGATCGATATGCCACAATCTAATTTTAGTCTTTTCTCTATACACATGTAGTCTACTAATTACTAGCACAGCCAGTGCAGGAGGCCATTCACATGATGAGAACCCAGCAGTACAAAACTGGTTAAACCACGGCGGAGATTTGTCAAACAGAAGATACGCCAACAGAGAGACCAAGATCAACCGTAGAACAGTTTCCAAACTAAGCTTGAATTGGGAGTTCTTGCGTAAAAGCGATCGGAATTCGAACACGCGGCGTTTTACTGAGAAGGATTGAACCATGGGAGCAAATCTACAGGGCTATCACCTTCTTTGGCCAGATCTTCCAACCTTTTCACAATTACATTAAAGGCTTAGTAATGAAATAAAAACAACTTCCCCCATCTAGAGAAGCACAGCTTAGTAGTGAAATAAAAGCAACTTCCCCCTTCTAGAGAAGCACTTAGTAGAACATATGAAGGTTTCTGTGCTGATATTGTATTGGGGTTCTTAGATTTGAGTCCAAAATATGCACATTTCTTGTTTTTTGAGGGCAAAGACTTCCCGCTTAAGCCAGTAACAATACATATTAATCTAATAATCCAGTTCACGTTTTACTTTTTCAACATAATAGAATAGTACCATACAGAATGATTCAACTTAATTTTTAATCATGATGCCGACCAATGCGTGCACAGTTTTGCAGTATAATCGTCCAAATCAAGGGATATAGTTACGGTTATATACATCAACCAATAAAAAAAATGATATATATTGAAGACCAAACACCATCCACATCTCTTACTAATTTATATTGGAAGTCTCGGAATATATCTAATTAGCAAGGCAGAAAGTCTTATATCATGTTAACTAGATAAGCCAAAATTTCTTGCCTAATTAGTTTGTTTTGCAATATATTATATATTGTAGGGAAGCGGAGAAGGTGTGGCATAGACTTGGCATTCGTGTCGTGTTTTCCGTGTTCGTGTCGTTTTCGTGTCATACCCGATATCTTAATGGGTCGTGTCGTGTAACACCCGTTAAAATAAATGGGTAAAATGACCCGACCCGAAATCGACCCAATAATATTAACAGGTAATATGACCCGACCTGTTACTCGTTAAGGAAAATATATTTTAAACCAATAAATAATCAAATGAAAAACATAATACTAAATAAGTATATACATACCATATTGTCACATCCAAAACATGAAACACATTTTTCTTTTAAGTATATTTTCACTTACCTAAAGTGTTTAATAGTTTTTTAATTAATGTAGAAGTGTAAACAAATATAGAAAAAATATATAAACGCTCGTAATGACAAGCTTTACAACTTTCCTGAATAGCTTAACTTCAAAATTCACCACTATAATCATATAAATCCTAGATCAAAATTTAACCGTTGATTGTTGTTTACATTTACGCTTCATTGTTCTCGTCAAATTTTTTTTTTCCAGATTTTCTTTTTTGAAAACTTGATCTATTAGAGGATGCAGGAAGATGAACGGTTTGGATCTTTGATATTATATTCAGAGTTTTACAGTTAGTGAAAATATTGCTTGATGTTTATAAAGTTTCTACAAATTATATGACATCGACTCATATTTCAATTAACCGTAAATATCGAAACGTGATCTTAAAGATCTAAACCGTTCATCTTCTTACATCCGCCATATGATCATGTTTTCAAAAAAGAAAATTTTAAAAATGGAATTCAGTAAGAAGAATAAAACATAAATGACAATCGACGGTTAAATATAAATTTAAGGCTTATGAATTATAGTGTTGGATTTCGAAACTGACCCTTTCATGAAAGTTGTAAAGTTTGTCACTATGAGTGATTAATATTATATTTTTTTTTTTTACATTTTTTACACTTCTACAATAATTATTATTAATTTTATTAATTTTCCCTCAAATAAAAAATATTATTCATGAAGGTTTGGAGGATTTTAAAAATCTAAACGATAATGTAAGTGTAACCATTATCTACTTGTGGAGGAATAATGATGAATAACGATTCACAAGTGTTTATATATTCTTTCACATTTTTCATACATGTATGTATGTCTTCTTAGTTCTTGCCTATACAAATACTATATTAGTTTAATTTAATTTTGGACAACAACATGTTAAGTAAAATTTATCCTAGTAATGATAATAAGAAACTCTCATAATAAAAATAAATAATGAGTAAAACTTTTTTTTTAAAACTTATTTAAAATAATAATACAAAACTATATATTTAATATACAATATATTGTATATATTAATATGGCTATTGTATTTTTGTTTGGGCCCAAATTTACACCATCGGTCTGTGCAATCAAGGTCGTTGAGTGAGCATAGCTTCTAACCGTCGGATGGAAGAGTGAAGATAATTTTGTTAAAAGATAGCATTATGATTTTTTATCATAATTATATTTTTATATTTATCTTGGAGTAGAACAGCACAGTACGAGTTGGGATTTATCGCGTGGCATGGCTGGTAAAAGGTCATGATGGGCGTCATCTTACAGATGAGATAAGGAATGGCAGATGGTTGGCTTGCATGCATGAATGAAGGTGGGGCCGGATGAACCTTGGTATCCTGCCAAGAATCTAATTGCATCAACGTGAGATTTAATAATCACCTAAAAGAAAAATAAGAGTTTTGGATAATGGTGAATAAAAAAACCTAAGTAGGTTAGGTTGTTTGATGGGTGCTGTCAGACGGATAGGCTTTTGGATGGTTGATGGCTTAGGTTTTTAAAGATTTGAAAAGTCATCATTTTGAAGATAGGCGTGAAGCCAATGCCACAGATCAGTTTGAGTTATAGTTGGACTCTGCAAGCACCATTAGGCCGTGCCAAGCAGATATCCAACGCTATAAATACATGAGGCTGTGCAACGTTGAAAGGACCTCCAATTCAACACACAACTGCCATGCGCAAACTCTCTCAACAACTGAGATTTTTTTTATTTTCTCTTTTCGCTGACACATCTTCCGTTGGCATCAACAACACTGTGAAAGCAACTGGTGATATCTTAAGTCGGCATAGATAGCTCTGTCACCGTAGAATCAACCGATCTCGCAGCATCTTCCGTTGGCATCAACAACACTGCGGCGAGGACGGTTGATTACTTATCCAAGTCTCGATCGAGAAGGATTTCTGAATCCTTATTGGTCGATGTCATCTCATCAGCCTTCTCGGCGAAGTGAGGTGTTACGAGTTACTACATTCGGCACATTGGAAGCCGAATTGGATATTGAACTTCGCTAAGTTAGCAGCCTTGTCTTCAGGCTCTAGAACCCGAAGGCCGAGACGTGTTCCTTCCTCGGCCACAATCGCAAGATCAAGAAGTCAGCAGCGCACCCAACGCAACATCAACAAATTTACTCCTCGGCCGAGCTCAGCCGACAAGTTGGCACGCCCCGCATTCACCGAAGGACGTAGTTAGCTTATAGATTACTCGGCCTGCGCGCCATGTAGGCTTGGTAGTTTTTAGGATCAACAATTTTATAATAAATATTTTAGTAATTAAACTTTAAAATTATCAAAATAATTTTTTTCTTAAAGGGTCGAAACGGGTTACCCATGTGTTACCCCCGTGTATACCCAGAACCCGTTATTAACAGGTTCTTAACGGGTCACCCGATAATGACCCGATAAGTTATCGTGTTGACCCGAAACCCGTTATTTTCATGTCGTGTCAGAAACTGCCGGGTCTAGCGTGGCACATGGAGAGAGAGAGAAAAAAAAGTATTATATATTGTAGGGAAGCGGAGAAGGTGCGGCACAGGGAAAGAGAGAGAGAAAAAAAAGCAAAGAAATTTTTGTGATAAAATTCATCATGCCTTTATTTATATATTTTGTAGGCCTATTTTAGTGAGGGAAGATGAGAGAGAGAGTGCGGCACACAAAGGGAGAGAGAGAGAAAACAGAGGGTTGAGAAATTTATGTGATAATATTCCTTATGCCTTATGTCTTTATTTATACTAGTAAGAAAAAGAAAATTTTTCTCTCCAAATAATACAAACACTAATAGGAGATCTTCTAGATTTTATAGAATTCCTAATCTATTTAGGATTTATACAATTACATTCATAATTAATATAAAATGCAACAATATAGATATAAGAGATACACACACACACATAGATATACATGATGAAACTAGCCTTTTAGTTCGACTTGATAAAAGGGCCGTGTACGTGTGTTAACCTATTATCTCAATAAGTCGTGTCATATCATCTTGTAAGTTAATGGGTTATAAAATTCAAACACAAACCCGACTTAGTGTTTTTTTTTTTTTTATAGGGAAACCTAATGGTACAAGCGAAATTTTATTGAATCAGAGTGAAGTTACACTACTTAGTCGGAGGATGTAAAACTTACCCCTCATAATACAAGAAGAAATAATAAAGTGCAAAGTACAAGATTATTGTATCACTTATTAAGAACTCAACTATTGTGTCATTTGTTAAGAATCCGACTATTGTGTCACCTGTTAAGAAACATTTTGGTTAGCGAAAATGGAACTTGAAACTTCATTTTAAAGGGGCAACGCCTAACATTAATGAACAAAAGACCAGAAGATCTAGCTATAATCTTATAATCATTCACTATAAAAACATTTGTCTTCTCGAGATTTACAAGTCAATGTTGGAGATTGTCTGAATGAGTTTGAAGGGAGAAATTTTCCATTGTGACACGTGTTTTTATAGAAGTGGTGAGAAATCTTATTTTTTAAGTTATTAACTTTTTAACACACATATCTCACCATTTGTATAATTACACGTGGTGTAGCATCCTGTGTACCGGTCATATTGAAAAATCTCTCATTAACAGGGTGAGGCATGTAAGATTATTAAAAGAACCGTGCTCTTAATGGGTTGAAAATGAATACCCATGGATATGTAACACTGAACTGCCAAGAATCTCACAGATCTCAGCTATTACGAGTTTCAAAAATAAAATAATAAAAACAAATAAACAAAAACGGTTTCAACTTTCATACCGTGTGGGAAATATATATAATCTCATTCAAGCAACAGTTTTATATTTGGATTACGTAACATAAGACTAAGAGATCATTAAAGTATGAATGTGAATCAATGAAAAGTATTCAAGCCCTTGCATCTTATATATATGTAGTTTAGGTAATACCAAAATCTGATCACACATATACCTATCTATATATTTCGCATATGGCAGCTTTAATATCGATATGCCACAATCTAATTTTAGTCTTTTCTCTATACA
Organism: Malus fusca; assembly: GCA_035220775.1. Lineage (NCBI taxonomy): Eukaryota > Viridiplantae > Streptophyta > Magnoliopsida > Rosales > Rosaceae > Malus > Malus fusca. Next base: position 3,337,752 of record CM069067.1, on the reverse strand, counting down.
CATGTAGTCTACTAATTACTAGCACGACCAGTGCAGGAGGCCATTCACATGATGAGAACCCAGCAATACAAAACTGGTTAAACCACGGCGGAGATTTGTCAAACAGAAGATACGCCAACAGAGAGATCAAGATCAACCGTAGAACGGTTTCCAAACTGAGCTTGAATTGGGAGTTCTACGCCGGCGACGATATATCTGCAACGCCATCAATTTACGACGGCACCCTTTATTTTCCGAGCTGGAATGGGGAAATCTATGCTGTTCAAGCTTCCAATGGGTCTCTGGTTTGGAAGAAGAACTTGCATGAACTGACTGGGCTTAATGCAACCGGTTTTTCTGGTTTCAACTGGACGGTAGCAAGATCAACCCCAACAGTCGTTGATGATCAAGACCTTCTTATTGTTGGAATCTATGGACCTGCTGTTGTTATTGCACTTGAACGATCAACGGGGAATCTCATGTGGTCAACCCTACTTGATACTCATGCCGCAGGTGTTATCACCATGTCCGGAACCTACTACAATGGGTTAGTCCATAGTTTCCATTAATTTCACCTGGTTTTTTTTTAATTTTATTATTTCACTATATAAGAGGAATTACTACTAACTGCTCTGAGGTAGAAACCCTAAAAAGATCTCCGAATATCAAGCTTGTCAGCCACAAATGAAAGTTTATATACATATTTTGAATTTTTATGAGATTTTGCAAGATATAATTGACTTTCGTTTATTTATTTGTACCAATCAATCTAACCTCTACCCGATTTAGTCTGACTAATTTTGAGTTACAAGTTGGATAAAATTTATAAGAAAAAAGTCTAGTAGATGTCGAGTTTTTAGATCACTTAGTATTATGCTAAAGTGATATTTATTTTCACTTATAAGTGAGAAATATTAAGTTCGACTCTAATAAACGTTTATATTTAGCAATAAAAATTCAATTCTCACGTATATATATGTTCTTAATTAACTTCATTATAATTACAGGAGTATATACATTGGGACGTCATCACTAGAAGAAACCCTGAGCCCTGAGGAATGTTGTACCTTCCGTGGCAGCCTTGCCAAGTTGGATGCCAAATCCGGCACCGTTTTGTGGAAGACCTTCATGCTGCCTGATAATCATGGACAGCTAGGGAGTTATTCCGGTGCAGCTATCTGGGGCAGCAGTCCATCCATCGACGTCCATAGAAAACATGTTTATATTGCTACTGGCAATGTGTACTCAGTCCCAGAAAATGTAAGTCAATGCCAAGAAAATCAGAACAATTCAACTCTACCCACTCATCCAGATGCATGTGTTGAGCCTGATAACCGCGGCAACTCAATCCTAGCCCTTGATCTGGACAGCGGCGATATAAAGTGGAACCACCATTTGGGCGGCTACGATGTTTGGTTTCTTGAGTGTTTCCTTAATACTTCAACCTGCCCAACCGGACCAAACGTGGATGCTGACTTTGGGGAGGCACCGATGATGCTCAAGACCTGTGTCAATGGAACCAAGCGAGATTTAGTTGTTGCTGTCCAAAAAAGTGGCTTTGCTTGGGCTCTAGATCGGAATAATGGCACCCTTATTTGGTCAACGGTAAATTTTGACTTTGGACACACTGATCATTTTATCTTACACTTTTAATTGTTTTTTATTCTACAATGCATGAGCTTGAATTTTATTATTGACCACCTTTCTAATAGAGATATGCCCATACACATATTTTGTGTGGTTGAGGTTCACTTCTATTAGCAAATGGTCAACAAAATAATCAATAAATACGGTACAAATTAATTGTTTTATTGTTTTTGGATCTAATGTTGATATCTACTCGATATTTTCTTACTTAAAGGGATTGCACTTGTATATAATGCGGTTAATAACGGTATGGTTTACTGAATAGTACATACCTGTATGATAATATGTAGGAAGCCGGACCTGGTGGCGTTGCCGGAGGAGGAACATGGGGAGCAGCTACAGACAAGAAAAAGGTGTACACCAACATTGCTAACTCTGAGTCCAGAAACTTTACTCTAAAACCATCTAGTAACATAACAACTTGGGGTGGATGGGTTGCAATGGCTCCTGAAAATGGCAAAATCTTATGGTCAACTGCCAATCCCAGCAATTCAACTTCTTCTGGTCCAGTTAGTGTCGCTAATGGTATTTTATTTGCTGGATCTACAAATCCGCGTGGCTCCATCTACGCAATGAACACTGAAAACGGAAAAATTTTGTGGTCCTATGACACTGGAGCATCCGTGTTCGGTGGCATGTCAATTAGTGATGGTTGCATTTACGTTGGCAGTGGATATAAACGTCAGTATACGGCCGGAACTTCACTCTTCGCCTTCTGTGTCACATGAAATAATGTAGTTTTGATTGAATAATGCTGTATATGTAATGACTTTTCTATTGAATAAATATTAAATAAATCTTCGTCATGGGATGTTTTTCACCCCAATATTAGTAAAAGATGTCTCAATTTATGTCTGTACAACGTTGTAAGGTGCGAATCATGTTTGCGTTACTTATAACCCCATGGAAATGTAGTGTCTATATAGATGTACAACAGAATCAACTTTAAGTAAATTATCTACATACTTGGATAGAAATATTTTGTAGTACACTCATTAGAGAAACTTTTATAATAAACTAAGTCGTGTATTATTTTACATGTTATAATAAGGATATAGACAATATAATTAATAGTAAAATGCAAGGAAGATCAAATTTTTTGATCAAATTTTGTAGACCACATGATGGCGTTTGATGGTTGAACTTTTTATTTTTATTTTTAAGGGAGTTTTAATGAAAAGAGCTTGGACTAAGTTTATTTTAACAAAAAAATCATTCCATAACTTTATTTAATGAAAAATGCTTAAATTTTAATGAAAATGACAAAAGCTTAATATAATAAAAATAAAAGAAGTAATAAAAAACTGACGCGCAGGACTGCGCGTAAGTTACACACACTATTTTTTAAACTGAACGTTACTACACTATTTTTGAAACTGACAGTACTACACTATTTCTAAAACTAAACGGTACTACACTATTTTTGAAACTAAACACGAATACTACATTATTTCTGAAATTGAACAAGATACTACAATATTTCTGAAACTGAACACTGACACTATTTCTGAAACTAAACAAGGTTGGTGTGCACTGGTTATTTATTAAACTTAATATTGTATCCTTCCAAGAAGTCTAACGACCATTCTTCTCTCTCCTCTTCTTGAATTTTCTTGGCACTTTCTCACCTTCCAAACACCTTTTCTTCGATTCTCATCAAATTTTTTATGAATCTCTTCAATTTCTTAGCTTTCTACACCAATTACTTAATTTTCTTCCATTATCTGCACATCTACGACTTCCTCTTCTCCTCACCTACAATCTCACCTTCTCCATATGCAAAATCGAAAAATAATGCAAACTAAATCAATAAAATTGAATACAAAAATATCCATCAGAAGTCCAAAAGCCTTCCCAGTTGGTTTTTGGTATTGTTATTAATGAAGAGAACACCAAGCCCTCTCAACCTGCAAACAAATCAGAGAAGACAAATATCCAATTTCCAAAATGAAGATGCCAACAAGAACAAAACTAAACAGCTGCGTGAAAGAAGTCTTCCAGGCCTGAAGTTCCTTGCACGCGCGGTTTTTTTTATTTATTTATTTTTTCTTTCTCTTATAATTATCATTAAATAAAGTTATAAGATGATTTTTAATTAAAATTTAAAGTTTTAAAGACCTTTTTCATTAATTTTTTTTAATGATTTTATGGAGTCCAACCATTAATTGTCATGTCATGATGTTTATAAAATAATAAAAATGATTTGAAAAATTAATCTCTCTTAATGGAAATAATATTGATTATTAAAAATATATATATCTCATTTTTAGAATATATTTATAAAAAAACAACTTTATATATTATAATTTGAGTGAGACGATACCGCTGCATGATACCCCGAGAATTAAATTGCTCATTTTGTTCAAGTCTACATGATGATTTCCCTATAATAACGTATATTATTGAGATAGCAAAAACGACATAAGGACGTAAATAGTTACGTACATTTTAGGGAAAACAGACAGAATCAACATATTCCAAATAGTATAATATAGCAGTTTTATTCCAAATAGTATAATATAGCAGTTTTATTGACTCAATAAACCAATAAATATGTTATATATCTTTGAATTCTTCCAATATGAGTTAAGTCTGCTAAAAATTAAGTAACAAAGAGCTGATATACAATCATGCACAACTGCGTTCATAATAATCCACAAACAATTAATTATATATATATATATATGAAAGGAATAAACACCATGTGATGAATTTCGTAGACGGATGTAATAGGTAATATAAAGTCTTATTTTATCAACATCACCATCCACATCGCCTTCAACTATATATTTCCTCTGTCATCAAATCCATAGTCTTTTTGTTAGTTAAAGCAAAATTTCTAAGGCGTATTCTATAATCTACGATAATATTACTCTCTATTTTTCAAGCTTGTTCTATTTATATAACTAATAACTACTGTCCTTCCTTTTCTGGGATATATAGTTTATCTCCAGATATTGTAACACTGTAAGATTAAAAAAAGTGGAGGGTTTGATAATAAAAATAATTGAAAATATAGAAAGTAGCTCAACCTTTTGTAGACGCCATTCTCATGCTGTTCTTGATGTGCGACGACACTCAAACCAAACACGTAGACGCCACATATTAGATGACATGAAACCAAGGTATTAAATATCGGTAATATCGGAAATATCGGTAGTCCGAAAACACGGAAATATCGATGGAAATATCGGGATAATATCGATATCGATAAAGATTACATGGAAACCACGGAAATTGTAAGAAAAACTTGGTAATTTTTATTGAAACTTTGCAGGATGTTTATTTAGTCAATTATTGGAAGGAAATGCATTGCATGATGGATTTAATGAAAGAAGTCTAAACACACCATAATCATTTATATATAATGAATTAGTACAATATTTTACACTTTAGTACCACATAGAGTTCCTATGAGGTTCAAATTTTTCACTATCTTCATCATCTCTATGTGTAGAGTGAGTGTATTGTGAAGAGTAGTTATCAAATGATAAATCCCCAAAATAGTTTTGCATGTAATTGTTAACATGCCACCCATATGGATCCGAGATTGGTTGACCTTGTCCATAAGCAAAATCATTTGAAGATTGAGTCTGGGATTGTTTCCATGAGTCGCTCGATTCCATCCCAACAGGAATGGGATATGAAGGGTAGGGAAATGGTTAATTACTTAAAAAAATTAACATGTAATTGTTAACATTACTTAATTACTTACAAAAATTAACATGCAAGTATTAATTACTTACAAAAATTAACATACGAGTCCACACAAATTTATTTGTTGTTGTATAAATTACAATAATATAAATTTACGTTTGTAAACTTACCTTAAATATGGAACCGTTTGTGTTCAAGTTTTGGAATGGATCTCGAATGGCTTTGAAAATGGTAAGGGAAATAAAATAATAAATAACATTAAACATATTAAAATTATCCTAGGGAATAATTATACAACATTACTTAATTACTTAAAAAAATTAACATGTAATTGTTAACATTACTTAATTACTTACAAAAATTAACATGCAAGTATTAATTACTTAAAAAAATTAACATACCAGTCCACACAAATTTATTTGTTGTTGTATAAATTACAATAATATAAATTTAAGTTTGTAAACTTACCTTAAATATGGAACCGGTTGTGTTCAAGCTTTGGAATGGATCTCGAATGTGGCTTTGAAAATGGTAAGGGAAATAAAATGAAATGAAAATGCTCTGATAGTGATACTCCACCTCTTATAAGGTGAAAGAAGAGAAACGACAATGGCACACTGTTCTGCATGTGAAAGAATATCACGGACTCACAGTGGCACACGGACACGGTTTCATTATAAAAGCAGTATTATTTGATGTCCATGGTCTGAAACTGCAAAAAGTTATTGACATTCTGAAATCAGTCAGGCATCTCAGATGAGATGACCCAACCACACACACACACCGACATGACACCACACACGCACACAACCCACGCACACTCACCTCACTCACACGCATACAATCTCTCTCTCAGACTCTCGAACCTTCTCTCTTCTCTTCTCCGACTCTGATCTCCCTTCTCCCCCTTCTTCATTCTTCCACGGGCCACAACAACAAACACATATCTCCATCCCACGTCTCTCGATCCTTCTCCCACACACACACACACACGCAAAAAGACCCAAGGTCTCTCGATCCTTCTCCCACTCCCACACACACACACAGAGACCCACATCGGCAGATCGGCTTCTGCTTCTCCCTCGTCGTCGCCGTCGTCTCTCTCCTTTCTCTCTGCACCGAGGGTCCGAGACCCACATACACACACGCACACCCATCATCATTAACAACCTCGTCTTTCTCCCTCTCCTTCTCGTCTCTGCAACTCAGCGAACTCCGGCGAGGCCGTGCGTGTCGACTCACTTTCCGAACACATCCGACGGTTTCACGGCAAACTTCATATATAAAAATGTTCATCTCGTCCTTCTATTTCATTTTCATACCTAGATCGGAGTCTAGGGTCCTGTTTTACAGTCGGCCGGAGCTTCTACAGCTCCGGCGTTCTTCTCCGAGCGTCATGGTCCGATATTATCGATAATTTCGATAATATCGCGATATTATCCCAAAAACCATTTGGATATTGAAAAAAAAATCGGTTCCCCTTAAAACCGATAATATCGGCGATATATCGCTGATATTATCGGCATTTCGGACCATGCATGAAACACATGTAACTGTTTGACTTTTAAACATCAGCCAACTTGCTTTGATACGATAAAACAAGTTGAGGTTTCACTATATATGAAACCAATTGACAATAGTGCAACTCTTTTTTTTATAGGAAAAAAAATCAAATTACAAAAAGAAGGCCCGAGGCAGCTAAAATTACAAAAATCACAAAACCTAGCATATTTCACCTCTAAAGGAAGAGTCTACCACCAAATCACATTAGAACAGGAAGACCAACCCACACAAGCAAGAGCATCCGTGTTTGGACCCGATTTTACATCATCGGCCCAAGTAATCGAGGCCGTTAAGTAAGCATAGCTCCACACCGTCAGATAGAAAAGTTAGGATAAATATTATGATTTTTAATCATAATAGTTATCTTTAATAATAATTATCGTTTAATTATATTATATCTCTAAGCAGGTGGTACAATTCAAATTAAGTTAGGATGTGTGTGGAAGTGTGGAGTAGTCAAAGTAAAGTGATGTGATGGGATCAGGGTGGTTTTGCAGATAATGCAAAACTACCAGTCATGATTTTTTATGCATGCATGTGATAATTTCATGAAATGCCGTGCAAAAGTTGGAAATGGTTTGGATGGATAAAGATGGCATAAAAAAAGGGTTTATTTTGATGGTCTCCACGTGGAAAGCAAATGACCACCAAATGGCATGTATCCTTGGATTTTGGCGGGGTTTTTACCGAGTCTTGTGGAAGTGAATGGCTAGGCTTGCATGTTAATTATCAGCATGCTTTGGTTCCAGAGCCGTGGAGGTCATTATGCATGTTAATTATTTGCATAAAATAAGGAGATAATGATGACATCTGAAAGATAGGATGTTGCTTATCTTGAGAATTGTTTGACTGGGACTCTGGCTGATGAGTGTGAATTGAAATCAAATCCTACACTAGTGTGAAGCCGCACCACACATCTGCGTCTATAAATACAAGGTTGCGAACACCATTAAGCAGAAAAAAATCAATACAAAATTGCCCTGCGCAAATCCTCAACAACTTGAGAACTTTTACTTTTTTTCTTTTTCGCTGACACATCTTCCGTTGGCATCAACAGCAATGTGAAAGCAACCGGTGATATCTTAAGTCGGCATAGATAGCTCTGTCACCGTAGAATTGGCCGAACTCGCAGTTCCTTCCGTTGGCATCAACAGCACTGCGGCGGGCACGGTCAATTGTCTATCCAAGTCTCGGTCGAGAAGGGTTTCTAAATCCTTTTTGGTTGAGGTCATCTCATTAGTCTTCTCGACGAAGTGAGGTGTTACAGTTATTACATTCGGCACATTGAAAGCCGAATTCGATTTGTGAGCTTCGTGATAATAGTAACCCTGTCTTCAGGTTTGAGAATCCAGGAGGACGAGACGTGTTCCTTTCTCGGCCGCAATCGCAAGACGCAGAAGTCAGTAGCGCGACCCAACGCGACATCAACAAATTTACTCCTCGGCCGAGCTCGGCCGACGAGTTGGCACGCCCGCATTCACCGAAGGACGTAGTTAGCTTTAGATTACTCGGCCTGCGCGCCACGTAGGCTTTGTAGTTTTTAGGGTCAACAATCCGCCAAAAAAAACGTTTCACAATAAATGATTGTTGGACCTAGATTTGTCATCCCTCGTTCAAGTCGAGGGGCGCACTTCCTAGTCGGCCCGTTCGAGGTCGAACACCCCGAATACACCCTCCCATTTGAGGTTGAAGCCCCGAACGTACTTCCAGCCGGCGTAGCTCACTTCCAAGTCGGCCTATTCGAGGTCAAACACCCCGAATGCACTTTCAGCCAAGTCGGAGGAGCTCACTCTCAGCCGAGGTCGGACGAGCGCAAGTCGCGGTCGCGGTAATCAGCGCAAAATTAGTGCACACGATAAAGATACCAAAGGAAAATTGAGTTTCAAATTTCAAAATTTCAGCGTCAAATATGAGATCAGATAAAAGTCAAACCTGCATTAAATTGGTGACGATCAAGGCTGAGAATATTTAGTGACGGACGTAACTCTTTGATCATGAATATATTCGACTACTAAATATATGACCTTCTAGGTCATTCTTAGAGGTCACGGACGAACACATTCAACTTATCGTTTTAGTTTCTTTGCATCCCGCGTGTTTTTATCATATTTTTCTATTCACAATGTAGCCCTACATAGCTTTCTGTTTCAAATTAGTTTTTAATTCCTGCAAATTATTTTCTCCCTCGCAGTGTAGTTTTTATTTTCTCGCACCTAGCCTAATTTTATTTTCGCGCATTTAGCGTGAAAATTATTTTTGCGCCCTTAAAGTAGTTTTATTTGATCGCAATTTATTTGGGTTTTTTAGCCAATATGGTATTTGAGATTTTCATAACTCTTCACTTTGGTCACATGAGATTTAAAATCGATAGAAGTGGTTCCTGAATTTGTCCACCGTCAATCATTTTGGTCATTTCATGAAAAATCTCCGTTAAATACTACCAAAATGACAAAAGTACCTCAAATTTTGTCAAATGATTTTATCCCCCCCCCGGCCTTTTATTATTATTATTAAATTGAGGGTGTTTTTGTCATTTTCATTTTTAATAAATAGAAATTTATTATGAAATGACTAAAATGATTGATAGTGGACAAACTTAGGAACCACTTCTATCGATTTCAAATCTCAGGACTAAAGTGAGGAGTTATACCGTTTTGGTTAAAATGCCATTTATTTTCTTGCAATTTATTTTGTCGCATTTTATTTTTGCACGAATTTATTTTCTTATAATTTACTTTCTCGCATTTTATTTTATCGCAATAGGAGTATTGTAACATAATTACTTATCAATTCAATCCATTCAACTAGTTCTTTTAGGTTGATGCAATTCCCCTTTCCATACATGCCATCTTACCACATCAACCACTAAATTCATTTAACTGCACTTTCACGAATAACACCCATTCTAAAGTCCTTGCACCCAAAGCATAGAGAAACCTCAACCGAGATGTGTTCGTTCCCAATCATTTGAAAGTAGTTAGACAAAGGCGCAACTCACATCTTTACTAGCTCAACCACCAGGCCACGAGTTGGCACACCCGCAACAAAATAGAAGGACCAAGAGATCCCAAAACTCTCGGCTTGTTGGCCGATACCCATTTTGAGACCAATAATGTGACTCAAGGAAATGTCTTGAAAATTGCAAGCCAACTTTTAAGTATAGTTGTTGACCCTAAAAACTACAAAGCCTACGTGGCGCGCAGGCCGAGTAATCTAAAGCTAACTACGTCCTTCGGTGAATGCGGGCGTGCCAACTCGTCGGCCGAGCTCGGCCGAGGAGTAAATTTGTTGATGTCGCGTTGGGTCGCGCTACTGACTTCTGCGTCTTGCGATTGCGGCCGAGAAAGGAACACGTCTCGGCCTCCTGGATTCTCAAACCTGAAGACAAGGTTACTATTATCACGAAGCTCACAAATCGAATTCGGCTTTCAATGTGCCGAATGTAATAACTGTAACACCTCACTTCGTCGAGAAGACTAATGAGATGACCTCAACCAAAAAGGATTTAGAAACCCTTCTCGACCGAGACTTGGATAGACAATTGACCGTGCCCGCCGCAGTGCTGTTGATGCCAACGGAAGGAACTGCGAGTTCGGCCAATTCTACGGTGACAGAGCTATCTATGCCGACTTAAGATATCACCGGTTGCTTTCACATTGCTGTTGATGCCAACGGAAGATGTGTCAGCGAAAAAGAAAAAAAGTAAAAGTTCTCAAGTTGTTGAGGATTTGCGCAGGGCAATTTTGTATTGATTTTTTTCTGCTTAATGGTGTTCGCAACCTTGTATTTATAGACGCAGATGTGTGGTGCGGCTTCACACTAGTGTAGGATTTGATTTCAATTCACACTCATCAGCCAGAGTCCCAGTCAAACAATTCTCAAGATAAGCAACATCCTATCTTTCAGATGTCATCATTATCTCCTTATTTTATGCAAATAATTAACATGCATAATGACCTCCACGGCTCTGGAACCAAAGCATGCTGATAATTAACATGCAAGCCTAGCCATTCACTTCCACAAGACTCGGTAAAAACCCCGCCAAAATCCAAGGATACATGCCATTTGGTGGTCATTTGCTTTCCACGTGGAGACCATCAAAATAAACCCTTTTTTTATGCCATCTTTATCCATCCAAACCATTTCCAACTTTTGCACGGCATTTCATGAAATTATCACATGCATGCATAAAAAATCATGACTGGTAGTTTTGCATTATCTGCAAAACCACCCTGATCCCATCACATCACTTTACTTTGACTACTCCACACTTCCACACACATCCTAACTTAATTTGAATTGTACCACCTGCTTAGAGATATAATATAATTAAACGATAATTATTATTAAAGATAACTATTATGATTAAAAATCATAATATTTATCCTAACTTTTCTATCTGACGGTGTGGAGCTATGCTTACTTAACGGCCTCGATTACTTGGGCCGATGATGTAAAATCGGGTCCAAACATTGCCCCCCAGTTTCCCTGAGCTTCGGCTTGTAAGCCGAATGATCATGAAAATTATTCTTCAACGCATATCAAAATCTTTCTCTACTTCGGCTAGATGGCTTTGAAACTTACAACTCCGCCGAATGACTAAGGAAAATAAATCGCCGAGAACTATTGAGGAACCACCGCCGAATACAGATTTACTCGGCAGAAGCTAAAAAAATTCCATTCCTTTACTCGGCAGAAACTAAAAAAATTCCTTCCTTTACTCGGCAGAAGCTAAAATATTTATCATCACCTCTGTTCTGCTCTTGGAGCTTGGCCTGCCGATATATACATATCTATAAAGGTAACATGATTGTCTAATGTGATCTGCCAGCCATGCAGTTGGCCTATATATATATATATATATATATATATATATATATATATATATATATATAAAGAACTTGTGCCGAGTACCAGTTCGCCGAGCTCGGCATGTATGCTATGGGTCGAGATGATTTGGGGGTAGAGGGCCGAGAACTAAAAACTTACTTGGCAACTTGTGTTCTCGGCCATGCATATACACACACATATATATATATATATATACATATATATAAATCCCAATGGCTTGTCTTTTCCGCATGCTATCTCTCTTTCTGTCCCCTGTGGTGGGATGTTATTGATTGGTCATTCTGACAAATATATATATATATATATAACCGCACATTTTGTCTTCATTGAGCAAGCCTTGCAGGTTGCAAGCATGCATTCTCTGCCACACTCAACCGAACCTCTTGTAATATATATATCCCATGAAATGATGATGCCGGCCCCACATGGCCGTTGAAAGTCAAACCCATTCCTTCAAATTGAGGTCCACCGAATTTCTAATGCCTTCATTGAAAACAACCTCCCATTTCCTTTATATATATAGTTTTGGCCGAGAGCATCTATATGCAGCTTTGGCCGAGGCTTATGTATGCCAAGGCCGAGGCTTTTGTAAGGTAGTCGAGAGTTCGGCCAATTTTTTTATTTTTATTTTTATTTTTTTTTTATATATTCGGCCAAACCAATCCCAGGTGCATTGAATGGCTCGGCAACCACTCTTTTGGCCGAGACTCTAATTGCAGATGCCATGATTCAATTCCTGCTTTGACGCCAAACTGTAACACTTTGTGCTAGAACAGTTCATGCCATGATTAATTTCTGCATGATACGTTATATGCCGAATAAATCTCAAATCTGAACACAAAGCGGTCGACAAAAATGTCCCCTTTTATTTTTTATGCATCGGCTTAATTAGCCAGATGATAATAAATTATTTTTCTTAAAAATAAAACGAAAATGGCCGAACTAATAAAGAGGAGGAGGCCAACGATGCTTTATTCCAAGCCGAGATCTTAGGCCGAATAAAGAATTTTCTCCAAATATTTTTAACTTAATGAAATATTTTTCATTTTCGGCCGCCGAATGTGTTGAACAATTATTATGCCCCCCGGGCATAATTTCGGCTTTTAATTCAAATAACTTGGCCGAACGAGATTTCTCCTTATCGACTGTATTGCCAATAATCATATCAATTGGCGTAGTTTCTCGGGCTAGGCCAATATCTCGGCCTCGTTCGTCACTGGAGCATTCTTTTGACGAATCTTTTTCCAAGTCAATTTTTGTATATAGCTTAGGGACTTGAATTTTTTCTTCTAGACCTACTATATTTTCAGTCTCTACCGAAACAACAAGTGGCCTTTGTTCTTCGGCCAAATTATCAATTTTCTTAGGCCGAATATTGGTTGTGGCCGGAGTGGAGATTTGCCCCCCGGCCTCTTGCCTTTCAGGAATTCTTCTCAAACTCTCGAGAAGTTGTTTTTGCTCCTTTAATAGGCGATAACACTCATCCCTTGAAGCCGGATCGAGATAGATCATGTCAACTTCGTAGTTTTAGCACTGGGTCCCACTGGGCGTGCCAAAATGTTGACCCTAAAAACTACAAAGCCTACGTGGCGCGCAGGCCGAGTAATCTAAAGCTAACTACGTCCTTCGGTGAATGCGGGCGTGCCAACTCGTCGGCCGAGCTCGGCCGAGGAGTAAATTTGTTGATGTCGCGTTGGGTCGCGCTACTGACTTCTGCGTCTTGCGATTGCGGCCGAGAAAGGAACACGTCTCGGCCTCCTGGATTCTCAAACCTGAAGACAAGGTTACTATTATCACGAAGCTCACAAATCGAATTCGGCTTTCAATGTGCCGAATGTAATAACTGTAACACCTCACTTCGTCGAGAAGACTAATGAGATGACCTCAACCAAAAAGGATTTATAAACCCTTCTCGACCGAGACTTGGATAGACAATTGACCGTGCCCGCCGCAGTGCTGTTGATGCCAACGGAAGGTACTGCGAGTTCGGCCAATTCTACGGTGACAGAGCTATCTATGCCGACTTAAGATATCACCGGTTGCTTTCACAGTGCTGTTGATGCCAACGGAAGATGTGTCAGCGAAAAAGAAAAAAAGAAAAAGTTCTCAAGTTGTTGAGGATTTGCGCAGGGCAATTTTGTATTGATTTTTTTCTGCTTAATGGTGTTCGCAACCTTGTATTTATAGACGCAGATGTGTGGTGCGGCTTCACACTAGTGTAGGATTTGATTTCAATTCACACTCATCAGCCAGAGTCCCAGTCAAACAATTCTCAAGATAAGCAACATCCTATCTTTCAGATGTCATCATTATCTCCTTATTTTATGCAAATAATTAACATGCATAATGACCTCCACGGCTCTGGAACCAAAGCATGCTGATAATTAACATGCAAGCCTAGCCATTCACTTCCACAAGACTCGGTAAAAACCCCGCCAAAATCCAAGGATACATGCCATTTGGTGGTCATTTGCTTTCCACGTGGAGACCATCAAAATAAACCCTTTTTTTATGCCATCTTTATCCATCCAAACCATTTCCAACTTTTGCACGGCATTTCATGAAATTATCACATGCATGCATAAAAAATCATGACTGGTAGTTTTGCATTATCTGCAAAACCACCCTGATCCCATCACATCACTTTACTTTGACTACTCCACACTTCCACACACATCCTAACTTAATTTGAATTGTACCACCTGCTTAGAGATATAATATAATTAAACGATAATTATTATTAAAGATAACTATTATGATTAAAAATCATAATATTTATCCTAACTTTTCTATCTGACGGTGTGGAGCTATGATTACTTAACGGCCTCGATTACTTGGGCCGATGATGTAAAATCGGGTCCAAACAATAGTACAAGGTGGAGATATGCCAAGAGGTAGATGTAGCCTCATTAACTTCCTACTCCTTCTTAACGCCTAAATTCTTAATTTTTCCACTACCATCTCGATCTCAAAGATACCACTCATATTCTACCACTTAGTATTACGGTTTAATAGTATTCTTCTTTATTTGTAAATGAGAGGTCTTAGGTTCGAGTGTCGCCAAAGACAAATTTGAACCACATTATTGCTAGCCCATTGTGAGGCTAAGCCCATCCATTTCCCCTTAGTGTAGAGAATATCGTTTGTTTAAAATAAATAATAAAAAAAATAAAAGAAAAGAAAAAGATATCACTCCTATTCTAACAACAACAAAATAAAGCTGAAAATTATTGCGTACACATCTGTGCCTTTTGGGAAATCTTTCGTGTCTCCACACATCATACGTACATATTAGGGTACGTGACTCATAATTAGATATCGTAATCTATACCCTTGCGTCTGTAAGAGCATATATATAGTACTATGGCTATCTAGCTTAGTTATCTCATAGACAGTACTGATACATAGTTATCTCATATACAGTACTGATACATACCAGACACTTACATATATGGCAGCTTTTAAATCCCACAACCATCTTTCAGCCCTTTCTCTCTTCACCATTTGTCTACTTACCACCACAGCCAGTGCAAATCCACATGTGCAGGCCACACAAAATTGGTTAAACCACGGCGGAGATCTGTACAATAGAAGATATGCCAACAAGGAGACCAAGATCAACCCTAAAACAGTTTCCAACCTAAGCTTGAAGTGGGAGTTCTATGCCGGCAGAGACATAACTGCAACACCGGCAATTTACGATGGTACTCTTTATTTTCCGTGCTGGAACGGATTCATCTATGCCGTTAAAGCTTCCGATGGGTCTCTTGTTTGGGAAAAGAATTTGGAAACGTTAACTGGGGTTAATACCACTGGTTGGGTTACTAATGTCAATACAACAGTCTCAAGATCAACTCCAACAATTTCTGGTGACCTGTTAATTGGCGGAATCTATGGACCGGTTCTTGTCATCGCTGTGGAACGGTGGACCGGTAAGCTCGTATGGTCGACGTTGCTTGATCGCCATTCTGCAAGTGTCATAACCATGTCCGGAACATACTACAACGGGTGAGTCATATATATCGTTAATTCATCGGTGTTTGTGACTAACACACTATTTGTTGGGACTTAAAAGGCTTCACTAGTTTGGAGATGTTTATCTCACAAAGAAGTATGAAATGCAGCGGAATTGATATGCAAGAGATAGAACACTCAAAGTGTTATACAAAAAATTTTATTCTCACACAAACTTAGTACAAGAGGAAACACTCAAACACTCTCACACTTCTTGCTCTCTTACTTGCTCTCACTTCTTCTTAGTTCTTGCTTCACAACACACACACATACCTATATTTATAGGTGTGGTTTTGCCGACTTTCCTTATTGCACCGACTTGAGCATTGCTTAACAGCCACACAAATTGCTAGCTTTGGTTTTTCTAGAAAAAGGATACATTAGATATAGTTTAGATATTTCTAGATGGCTTAACCGACTTGGGCTTTGCTGGATTTTAATATGCATGCATTCCACCGACAAGCTCTTGCTAGAATTATCTAGCATTTGCATGAACCATCAATTAGCTTATGTTGCCTTTTCAGCATGGGCTGGATCATCTTCTTGGGCTAAGAACAAGATTACATTTCAACATCCCCCCTTAATCTTGTCTTGTGACGCCGATTGAGTTCCTCAGTCTGTCTTCTTGTTTGAGTGGCTTGGTGAATATGTCGGCGACTTGGTCTTGAGACTTCACGTATTCCACTTGCACATATTTTCTTGCAATGCACTCTCTTATGTAGTGATAACGGGTATCTATGTGCTTGCTCCTGTCATGAAATACTGGATTCTTTGCTAAAGCTATTGCAGATTTGTTGTCGACATAGATCTCTGTTGGCTCTTCTTGTGGCATGCTTAATTCTTTTAGCAAGTTTCTCAGCCAAATTGCATGACAGACACATGAGGTAGCAGCTACGTATTCAGCTTCGCAGGTAGAGAGAGTGACAATTGGTTGCTTCTTCGACATCCATGTGAATGCAGTGTCTCCCATGAAGAACACAAATCCAGTAGTGTTTTTTCTATCGTCGGAATCTCCTGCACAGTCACTATCGCTATATCCAACAAGTTTGTAGTTACTAGAACTTGAATAGAGCAAGCCAAAGTTAATAGTACCTTTAAGGTATCGAAGAATTCTTTTGGCTGTCTTCAAATGTGTAGTTGTGGGATTCTCCATGTAGCGACTGACTAATCCGACGGCATAGAGAATATCTTGTCTTGTGCAAGTCAAGTAACGCAAGCTTCCAACTAAACTCTTGAAAAATGTTGGATCTACACTTTCTCCTTCGTCATGCTTGGTTAGTTTGACTCTGCACTCCACTGGCGTGCTTATGGGCTTGCAGTCATCCATTTTGAACTTTTTCAGTATCTCCTTTGTGTAGCTTTCTTGGGAGATGAAAATACCTTCTTCGTTCTGCTTGACTTCAATGCCTAGGTAGTATGCCATTAACCCGATGTCGGTCATCTCGAATTCTTTGGTCATCACTCTCTTGAACTCTTCAAACATGCTTGGATCACTTCCAGTGAAGACTAGATCATCCACATATAAGCACACAATCAGAATATCTTCATCTTTGACTTTGACGTAGAGAGCATGTTCATGAGGGCACTTGATGAAGTTGTTCTCCTGAAAGTACTTGTCGATGCGACTATTCCATGCTCGTGGCGCTTGTTTTAACCTATAGAGGGCTTTCTTCAACTTCAGAACTTTGTCTTCATGCCCTTTGATTTCATAGCCTGATGGTTGCTGAATGTAGACTTCTTCTTCAAGGACTCCATTTAGGAAAGCGGACTTCACATCCATTTGTTGAATCTTCCATTTGTTTTGAGCTGCCAAAGAAATTAGTAATCGTATAGTTTCCAACCGAGCAACGGGTGCAAATACCTCATCATAGTCGTTTCCGCCTCTTTGACAATAACCCTTCGCCACTAATCTCGCCTTGTATCTTTCGACCTCTCCGTTGGCATTTTTCTTTGTCTTGTACACCCACTTGACTCCGATGGCTTTGTGTCCTTTCGGAAGAATAGCAAGTTCCCATGTATCATTCTTCTGGATTGCTTCAATTTCTTCATCCATTGCTTTCCTCCACTTAGTATCTTGCACTGCTTCTTGGAAGTTAACTGGTTCACAATCAGCAAAGAGACAGAAAAGTGTAGGATTATCAAGTCTTTCAGCTACCTCATAGAGATCTCGTATACTTCTTGTGCGTGGTACCTCTCTTTCATTTAGGCTCCCACTTGACGATGCTGATGGTGGTGAATTGTCATGATTGGTTGATGTTGGTGAAGCAAGTGGAATAGTGGATTCTTGTTGAACCTCTCTTGCTTGCTTCATCGTCCCTTGTTCATTCTCTTCTTCAAATTGAGGAAAAAAGCTGAGATCACTTGCATGAGAGCCAAAATCCCATTCTCCTTCTTCGTCGAACTTCACGTCTCGACTGATCACTGTTTTCCCATTGTTTGGATTATACAACTTGTAGCCTTTTGAATTTGAATCATAGCCGATGAAGATGAACTTCTCACTTTTGTCGTCGAGTTTGGTTCTCTTCTCATCTGGCACATGTACATGGGCTATGCTTCCAAAAACTCTTAAATGGGAGATACCCAGCTTTCTTCCACTCCATGCTTCTTGTGGAGTCTTTCCCCACACACTTCTTGTTGGAGACCGATTGGATAGGTAGACAGCACATGCTACAGCTTCTGCCCATAACTCTTTAGGCAATCTCTTACTTTTGAGCATACTTCGAGCCATGTCGAGGATAGTTCGATTTTTTCTTTCCGCCACACCATTTTGTTGAGGGGATCTTGGAACTGTCAAAGGTCGACGAATTCCATTTGCTTCACAAAACTCTTGAAATTCCTTTGAAGTGAATTCTCCTCCTCGATCAGATCTCATGGCTTTGATCTTGCAACCACTTTCTTTTTCTACAGCGACTTTGAACTTCTTGAATGCTCCAAATACTTCTGATTTCTGTTTCAAGAAATACACCCATGTTTTCCTTGAAAAATCATCAATGAAGAGAGGGAAATAATTATTTTTACCCAAAGAGCTTGGTTTTATTGGGCCGCACACATCGGTGTGAATGAGCTCAAGTGGCTTCTGGGCTCTTGTGGTCGACTCATTTGGAAAGCTTTTCCTGAACTGTTTCCCAAGTAAACATCCTTCACAAACTTGATCAGGGTGGCTGATGCACGGTAAGCCTTTCTCCTTCTTAGATAATAACTCCAATCCCCCAAAGTTAAGATGCCCAAAACGAATATGCCAAAGGCAAGATATGTCTTTGTAACATATCTTGAGACATTTTGCAACATCGTTTTGAATGTCCATGGGAAACATCCTATTCTTTGACATTTTCGCCTTGGCAATTAATCTTCCTTTGTCATCTCTAAGAAAAAGGATATAATTTTTCGTATGAAAATCATAACCTTTTTCTAAGAGTTGACCCAAACTCAAAATGTTGCTTTTCATATTGGGCACGTAGTAGACATTTGAAATTAATTGGTGACCGCCATTTTTCAAGGGAATAAGGATGTTACCTTTTCCTTTTACATGTATTTTGGATTCGTCTCCAAAAGAAACGTTGCCACTCACTGATTTATTGAGCTCTACGAACACGCTTCTTCTTCCACACATGTGGTTGCTGGCGCCGGTGTCAAGGTACCATGTATAGTCTTGGTCTCCATCATTGTTCTTGCATGCTAGTAGCACAACGTCATTCTCTTCTTTATCTTCTTTCACATAATTGACCTTCTCATCAGGTCTGTTGCTTGGAGCTCTGCATTCCCAAGCATAATGCCCGAACTTTTGACAATTGTATCATTGAACTTGAGATTTTTCATACCTCAAGTTTGAGCGTCCTCTTCCACGACCTTTTGTTGAGCTTTCTCCTCTTTCGTAGTTACTATGGTTGTTGAAGTTCCAACCACGTCCACGTCCATGTCCACGTTCGCGACCTCGACCACGACCACGACTTCTTCCGTACTGGCTTCTCTCGTTGTCGAAGCTTTCTTCTTTCTTCTTTGGCTGGACATGCGTCTTGAGGAGCTGCTCATCATTCCCTTGCCTTTTCTTATGTTTCTCTTCATATGTTTGTAGCGAACCCATCAATTGCTCTGTACTAATTTCTTCCAAGTTTTTAGTTTCTTCAATCGTCACGACAATGTGCTCGAACTTGGGGTCCAACGAGCGTAGTATCTTCTCCATAATTCTAACATCTTCTAACTTTTCTCCGTTTCTTTTTAATTGATTGGAAACGGCTAAGACTCTTGAGAAATAATCAGAGATTGATTCATACCCTTTCATTTGTAGAGATTCAAACTCACCTCTTAATACTTGAAGGCGAATCTTTTTCACTTGTTCGGCTCCTTTGTAGAGGTTTGAAGCTTCTCCCATGCTTGCTTGGCAGAGGTTGCACTCGAGACCTTCTCAAAGCCATTGTCATCTAATGCTTGGTAGATGAGGTAGAGAGCCTTCTTGTCTCTCTTTCTTGAATCTTTCAAACTCTCTTTTTGGGGTTGAGACATAGTATCTTCATCTTCTGGCTCAGTGTAGCCTTTCTCCACGACTTCCCAGACATCATGTGCTCCCAAAAGGGCCTTCATTTTGATACTCCAATTATAGAAGTTGTTGTTGTCGAGCACTGGAACTTGGAAGGCTGCCATAGCGTTGCTAGCCATAGCTCTGATACCACTTTGTTGGGACTTAAAAGGCTTCACTAGTTTGGAGATGTTTATCTCACAAAGAAGTATGAAATGCAGCGGAATTGATAGGCAAGAGAAAGAACACTCAAAGTGTTATACAAAAAATTTTATTCTCACACAAACTTAGTACAAGAGGAAACACTCAAACACTCTCACACTTCTTGCTCTCTTACCTGCTCTCACTTCTTCTTAGTTCTTGCTTCACAACACACACACATACCTATATTTATAGGTGTGGTTTTGCCGACTTTCCTTATTGCACTGACTTGAGCATTGCTTAACAGCCACACAAATTGCTAGCTTTGGTCTTTCTAGAAAAAAGATACATTAGATATAGTTTAGATATTTCTAGATGGCTTAACCGACTTGGGCTTTGCTGGATTTTAATATGCATGCATTCCACCGACAAGCTCTTGCTAGAATTATCTAGCATTTGCATGAACCATCAATTAGCTTGTGTTGCCTTTTCAGCATGGGCTGGATCATCTTCTTGGGCTAAGAACAAGATTACATTTCAACACTATTAGGCCATTAGAATTATCATTAGTTATGTATATGTGCGTGTGTGTATATGTTTTTAGGTGAATTAACTTATCAAAAACATAAGTTAACATGTTAAGCTCATGAACCACAAAGTATATAAGTATCAAAACTACAATTTGATAAACACAAGAATCAAACTGACCTGGAGAAACAGTTGGAGCTATAATGCATTCTTCCATGTAGAGGTCGATGATGATGAAGCCATCAATCTTCTATAGCAATCTTTTTCCTTATAAAACCTTAATGCTCAAATCAACAATAAGCCTTTGTTACAATCCTTATGAAGCCATCATTCTTACATGTTCAATCCACGTTTCTCCTATATATTGGAATCCAAGTAGAACACTGACAAGAAATCCTTGTCCAACAATGAGTGCAAAAACTAGGATGGAAGCCGTGTTACAATCCTATAACGTCTAGAATAACTCAAAAAACTTTTTTCTATTAGACTTCTTTGCATCAATTTAAATCATAATAATCGGCTATAATATATATTCTCATACTCAGGTGATGTGTATCACTATTGCGTATGAAATATTGATAAAACATTACAGCTCTAAAATTCGTCAAATTCATTCTTTTTAGGACCGTTGTTGACACTAAAAAGTCATTATGCACTTCATGTGCAAAGATATAAGGAGTTCAAATTAACCTTTTCAGAATGTAAATAACATTCTCTTTTCAATATAAGAAGGCGAAAATTTGGAACTAGTTGACTGACATCTCTCATTTTAACGATGTCTATTTTCTTATTAGAGAAGCCTTATATTGGTGTTGAACATGATCTTGAACTAAGAACTCGTTTGAAAGTGCTTTTGGTAAAAAAAAATTGACACCAATGTTTAGTAAAAATCTAAGTGGATTTTGGAAAGGCACTTTACGTGCTTCCTGGAAGAAGCACATTACCACATATCTGGTGTTTCATCCAAAAGACACTTTTGAAATTCAAAATTAATTTCACCAGAAGGTTTTCTATTATTTAAAGTTCTTCTAAACAGGCCCTAAGTCATGGTAGAACGCAGGGTCGGTGGTTTTCTTTAAAGCAATTAGTTGGCAAAAGCTATATTTGCTCTATTTTATTAGTAAGTTATCTGGTTCTTGCTTTGCCGCAAAGTATAAAAATCAAGAAAGTCAAACTAATTAATAACTTGCCAAGATCTGGATCACGGTGTACTTTGTGTGTATAGATAAATCTTGATATTTTATGTCTCATTTCTATGCGTATTTTAAACTCAACGAATATGTTTTTTTTAGCACAACGATGCTTGTTTTATTAGCATCCTAAGATATGTATAAATTTTGAATAAAATATTCTAGTTAAATTCGAAGACTTCTCAAAAAGAATAACTCTGAAATAAATAAATAAAAT
Organism: Malus fusca; assembly: GCA_035220775.1. NCBI lineage: Eukaryota > Viridiplantae > Streptophyta > Magnoliopsida > Rosales > Rosaceae > Malus > Malus fusca. Next base: position 3,315,452 of record CM069067.1, on the reverse strand, counting down.
GTCAACTTGGCCAATTTAATAGCCACCATCGGACAGATCTTAGTGTGACAAGCGCAAGAATACTAATAGCACTACAAAGTTAAACGAACTTCAATTCCGGCAATTAGAAATTCAATCATTTCATAAGCTACCACATGAGAGATTTTACACACAAAATCATCAAAACAACCAGTAAGGAAACACTCTTTGAGTACAAGCAGAGTCAGCTCCGATAACTGCAAAAGAAATAAATAGTGGCCTTGCAATAAGGATTTTGGGCACAAAACAACCAACTAAGCTACCAATTGCATCATGATAAACCGCATCAATGCTATTATGAGACATGAACAAAAGACACAAGTCCAAAAAAAATATATATATATATATAGCACGGGAAAAATCGCACTATAATATAGAAAACCCACATCACAAAAATTTAGCCCCCATCTCTTGCCGAACCCACACTACCCGAAAAACCAAAGTGAGAGGAGTTGTGGAAAAGAATTGGATTGAAAAGGGACAAAAACATGGAGAACGCAAATTCAAGAGGAAGACTTAGTCACCACAAAGGGGACTAGTATTCACCACAATAGATTAAAAAAATAAAAAGATGGAGCAGAGGAGAGTGGAGGGAAGAAGGAAAAGCAGAAGTGCTTCTCCTTCCTCCGACGACGACTTTTGCTATAGGTTTTCTCTGGAGGCCAGAGTTTCGCAGGGAGAGTCAACGAATCCATAATTTTTGAACAAGATTTTGTTCATCATGAATTTGAGGTTCCTGAAACTGTGAACTATAAATTTGACAATAATCTAGCTAGTACTGCTGGAAAAATGTCGAAAAATGGTACATGTAGCTAGTGATCATTTGTAATATTTATGAAATGCTTTTACTTTTTACAGGAGTTATTACGTTGGAACGTCGTCGCTAGAAGAAAGTGCCAGCGTTGGGGAATGTTGTACCTTCCGTGGCAGCTTTGTTAAATTAGATGCAAAATCCGGTGCCGTATTCCGGGGCAGTAGTCCATCCATCGATGTTCATAGGAGACACGTGTACATTGCTACTGGGAATGTGTACTCAGTCCCTGAAAATGTAAGCCAATGCCAAGAAAATCAGAACAATTCAACAGTACCCACTAGTCCAGATGCGTGCGTCGAGCCCGAAAATCACGGCAACTCAATCCTAGCCCTTGATTTGGATGGTAGCGATATCAAGTGGTACCACCAGCTGGGCGGTTACGATGTATGGTTTGTTGCCTGTTTACTTGATCCTTCAACCTGCCCACTGGACCAAATGTTGATGCTGATTTTGGAGAAGCACCAATGATGCTCAGAACTTATGTGAATGGAACCAAGCGAGATATAGTGTTGTTTCTGTGCAGAAAAGTGGGTTTGCATGGGCTTTGGATCGGAATAATGGCAGCCTTGTGTGGTCTACGGTATGCTAATTGGCTTTGAACTCTTTTTTTATTTTATAACAGCTTCATTCCAATGGAGGAACTAGGATACATTACTTGACATTCCTCAATGATAATACTTACTAGGGCAAAAATTTTAGACCATAACCCTTAATGGTGAACTTGAGACCTAGTACACTTGTTGAGCAAAATTGTAAAAGATTGTTTGATAACAAATTTGTCTTTTGTTTTTTCATTCTTACTTTTTCTGTTAGTGATAGAGGGAAATATTATAAGAAAAATAAAAGATGAAGAAGAGTGGGTGAATAATGATGGGAGAGATATGGAGAAGAAATGTAATAAAAGGCAAACACAATTAAAACAAAAAAAACTATTTTAAGTTGTTTTCACGTTTAAGATTGTGTATTCATCTGATTTGTTCCTCTCTCTCCCAAGCCCCTTCTTCTTCATTCATTTTCTCCTTATATTTCCCTCTCTCCACCTGTGTTAGAGCTGCTCCGTTAGGGTTCTGCTTATACTTTGATGACAAAACTATCTTTTATGCATTCAACGATCTGTTAATTACATGAAGTAACTAAACGGAAATTGCTATGATATTACGTAGGAAGCCGGGCCGGGTGGCATTCGCGGAGGAGGAACTTGGGGAGCAGCTACTGACAATAAAATAGTCTACACTAACATTGCAGATTCTGATGGCAAAAACTTCACTCTTAAGCCATCTAACAACATAACAACTGCGGGTGGATGGGTGGCAATAGATCCTCGCACCGGTAGAACTCTATGGTCAACTGCTGATCCTAGCAATGCAACTTCTTCTGGGCCAGTTAGTGTGGCTAATGGTGTTTTATTTGCTGGATCCACAAATCAAACAGGACCAATATACGCGATTGACACCGAAAATGGAGAAATTTTGTGGTCATATGACACCGGAGCAACCGTGTACGGTGGCTTATCAATAAGTAATGGGTGCATTTACGTTGGCAATGGATATGCAGTTAATATTGGATCCTTTTCCCCATTTAACGCTGGAACCTCACTCTATGCCTTTTGTATTACATGAACCTCTCCATTGAATAGCATTATTTAAACATAAGGTAATCAAACCATAATGGTAACTGTGATCGATGTAAATGTGAAACCAAATCAGCTTTGTCTACTATTTTGGAATAAAGAATATATATTTATGTACAGAGGTATGAAGATTCCTACTTACTAATCATGTTGGGAAATAAGATTAATGTTAAAGGCCATGTGTTCTGTATATACTGCTGAGGTGCAGAAGTAGTCTATTCATATTAATTCTAGTTAAGTATAATACTTGCTGAAAAAATTAAGAAATCAGGTCCCCATATTCTGTAATAATATTTTCGGTCAATGCCTTTCGTAGCACACTAGCTAGCTAGTTTGGAGGGTTAACTTTAATTTTTTTCTGTCTCTCAATAATACACAAAACTTTTAATTAGTAGCTTATAAACTCTGCTACAAATTGATAAACCGATATTTTAATAAGACAAATTATTCCTTAAGATACTTATAGTGCGAGCTGGGCGACCGTCTGTAGCCCAAAAAATTCGGGGGTACCAAATTATTTCGGGTGTTATATTCATATATAATTTCATAAGAGTATAAATTTATAAAATTTGGTTAAATGATAGAGAAATTTAAAAGTTTAATTAGAACTAGTGGTTTATGTTGTTTAAAATTAACAGTAAGGAGGTCCCAGATTCAAATCACTATATGTTTATTTACTTTCTAATTTTTACGAATTTCTTTTTATAAAGGTATAAATTTATAAAATTTGGTCAAATGAATAAGAAGTTTAACTAGAAGTGGTGGTTCATGCTGTTTAAAATTAACAAGGAGGGCCTGGGTTCAAAATGTTATGTGTTTTTTTATTTTCAACTTTTTAGGATTTTCTTTTCATAAGAGTATAAATTTTTAAAAGTTTAATGGTTTATGTTGTTTAAAATAAATGCTATGTGTTTTTTTTTTCTTTCCAATTTTTACCAATTTCTGTTTGGTTGTTAATTTCTTTTTAATTGCTAGCTAGTAATTAAAACTGCTTATGAATTTTACTTTTTAAGTGTGTTTCTAACAAAAGCGTCTCCAATAAAAATATGTATGAGCATAAGCGTTCCTACTGAAGTCATGGATTTCCTTTTCTAATATTAATAACTTATGAGTCAGTCAATGGTGTTACTTGAAAATAAGAAGTTAGGAACAAGATAAGCAACACCATGTGATTCTGGGCTATTTGTGTTCTGCAATGATAGAAACATGACAGTTTTTATACCTACTTGGTACTTTAAGTAATATGTCAATTTCTAATAATCCAAGTCTTTATCTATTCACACTGTAGTTTCTGCGTATGTTAATAAGCAATACAAATATGTTCTTCTGTTGGCAACTTGGCATCCGAGTTTGTTATCAGTTTCATGACAATGTTTTAATCCTTTCAACACAACATTAATTTTTGTTTTAGTCCTCATCACATGTACTTTGCTAGAACTAATGAAATGGTAATCAATAATCTTTAAATCACAAATTGTTGTATTAATACTGTAATTTTATGGCACCAAATTTCAAATTGTAGGGGTTGCTATGTTGGAACATCATCACTAGAAGGACTCACAATTGAACAATGTTGCACGTTTCGTGGGAGCGTATCGAAATTAGACTTCCGAACAGGCAGAATCCTGTGAGAGACCTTCATGCTGCCTGACAATTTCGGCAAGTTTAACGAGGATGCAGGAGCAGCAATATGGGGAAGCAGCCCTTCCATTGATGGCCCTCGGAACCTTGTCTTCGTCACCACATCAAACCCGTACTCAGCTCCTCCGCGGATAACTGAATGCCAGGAGAATGAAAACAATCAGACAGTGCCTTCTCATCCGGAGGCCTATATTCAAATATACAAAGAATTATATTCAAATTTGAGTGCAAGAGAACGAACATATTGCCCTAACTAGCATGAAAAACTATATTCCAGCTTGAGTGCAAGAGAATGAAGATATTGCCCTAACTAACTAACCTAATCCACACATAGTAATCATGTTGGTCAAATGACTCAAAATTCTTCAAATTTGAAAACAAAGGCCTGTGGCTTGAAGAAACTAATTAGGGCACCCTTCAAAATTTACCAGACTGCGTAAGAAAGAGAGCAGCTTTTATATCCACTTTCCTGGAGATCTTCCCTTACAATCGACCTTGGCCAAGATGAGTGATTTTTGCACTTTCACTTTCTCCTCATCTAACTCTTCTCATTATTTGTTAGCCGCCAAAATTAAGGGAAACTAAAAAAAACTGAGTGTGAAAATTACTACCGCCAAAACATAACACGTACAGAGACCAAGTAAAAAAAAAAATATTAAGTTGGGTCTGGCTACACCAGCCCAGTCAACCCAATTGAACCTAACTGGCCCAACCCACTCCATCCTACCCAAAACGGCGTCGTTCTGCTATTAACACATTCGCCAACTGAAATTTCAGAATTTTACCTCCGCCGCAGAGAGCACTCGTCGTCTCTGCTCCTCCACCACGAGCTCCTTAAACCCCCCAAATGGGTTTTCTCAGAGGAGCTTCCAAAACCCTGAAAGCCTCCAAGTACTCATCTTTGCTGCAGAACAACTCGCTCTCTAGCATTTCCAGACGCAACCCACTTCGAAACGACTTCGATTACTGCCGTTTCGGGCTGAGCCATGCGTTTTGCTCCTACTCTCGCCAAAACAGCAAAGAGAACGCCGTAGATTTGAGCCAGTATCCGACGGAGAGGATTCGGAACTTCTCGATAATCGCGCATGTCGATCACGGCAAGTCCACTCTTGCCGACAGGCTTCTGGAGCTCACAGGGACTATCAAGAGAGGCCATGGCCAGCCCCAGTACCTCGACAAATTGCAGGTGCAATACCAATCTTTTTAGAGAGAGAGTGTGTCAGGAGAGAGAAAATGAGAGATGGGTTTTCTTTGGAATGTTGTTTGGTATATGGGATTGGCTTTTTTTGCTCAATGAACATGATAATTTGGTTTGCTAGCAATTTTTCTGCTTAAAGTTCAACATTTTGGTTGCATTTGAAGCTCTTGCATTCTTTTCATAGTTCAGAAATGAGAACTAGAGAGAGAGAGAGAATTGGGTATTCTTTGGAATGTTTTTTGGTGTATTTTCTGCTTCTATGAACCTATGAACATGTTAGTTTTGTTTGCTTGCATTTGAAGCTCTTCTCATACTTTTCGTAGTTCAGGAACGAGGTGCATTTTATCATTTACAATTAATTTTGGTATGTATCTCAGCTTGTCGATTTTTGTTGTGGAAAATTGTTTATATTGTTGGTTCTAGTTTATGTGCCAGTCATTTTGATTTGGGGTTTATTAGGTGGAGAGAGAAAGGGGAATTACTGTTAAAGCGCAGACAGCTACCATGTTCTACAACTACAATCAGAATCTTAACAGTGCGAAAGACAACAATGGTGACCAAAAAGAACAAAGCTTTTTATTGAATCTGATTGACACGCCTGGTCATGTGGATTTTAGCTATGAAGTATCAAGATCTCTAGCTGCTTGCCAAGGTGCCCTTTTAGTTGTTGATGCTGCACAGGGTGTTCAAGCACAAACTGTTGCAAACTTCTATCTTGCCTTTGAATCCAACCTGACAATAATACCCGTTATTAACAAGATTGACCAGCCAACTGCTGATCCTGATCGTGTTAAAGCTCAACTAAAATCAATGTTTGATCTTGACGCCAGTGATGCTCTTTTAACATCAGCCAAAACAGGCCAGGGTCTTGAGCATGTCCTTCCCGCAGTCATAGAACGCATTCCACCGCCTCCTGGGAAGAGTGGTTCACCTTTACGTATGCTTTTACTGGATTCATACTACGACGAATATAAAGGAGTTATATGCCATGTTGCAGTTGTTGATGGCATGCTGCGCAAGGGGGACAAAATTTTATCTGCTGCAACTGGCCAAGGTTATGAAATTTTGGATGTCGGGTTCATGCATCCTGAGCTAACTCCTACTGGAGTTCTTCATACTGGACAAGTGGGGTATGTTGTTACTGGTATGCGCTCGACCAAAGAGGCGCGAATTGGAGACACACTTTATCATAATCGAACCACTGTTGAGCCCCTTCCAGGTATATGCATCACGTTCTTTTTCTTCACCAGTAGGTAGTTTTATTTCCCGAATCTCCTTTAACGGAAGTAATAGAAGCTCCAGAAGGAATGTCAAAACCTAGCTCACTTTTATTGTCACTGATAGTGATCAACCTGTAGGGTTCAAGGCTGCAAAACATATGGTATTCTCTGGTCTTTACCCTGCTGATGGATCTGATTTTGAAGCACTCAACCATGCGATTGAGAGACTGACCTGCAATGATGCCAGTGTAGCTGTTGTCAAGGAGAGTAGCACGGCACTAGGTATGGGTTTTAGGTATGGCATTTACTACTAATAACTCTTCTTTTTAACTTCAAAATAAAGGATTTGGCTTCTACCACAGGTCCACGCTTTATATTCAATAAGCTTCATATGAAGTGGACATGTTATGCTTACCGTGTCCAACTACAGGTGTGGTTTCTTAGGATTACTCCACATGGATGTTTTTCACCAACGGCTTGAACAGGTAACGGTTGTAGTTTCTGGGATATGTTAAAAGAATTTTTTCTTAATGGAGGTATTAGTTTCTGTGTGAGAACAATAGAAATGTTTTCTTCCCTTTATTTGTGAGAAAAAAGAAAACTATAAGATACTTTTCTTAATCAGAATGGGAAAATATATTTTTTATCTGAAAAATTTTGTTTAGAAAAAAGGAATCATCATTTAGAACTTTGTGATGTGCTTGTTTCACAATTTTCTTGTAGTGATTGACAAAATAAGAATTCATGTCTCTTTTATGGATAATAGGAGCATGGAGCTCATGTTATTTCTACCATTCCAACTGTTCCTTACATTTTTGAGTATTCTGATGGAAGGTATGTATTTAGTGTTATTCTTGTAAGATTGTCTTATTGTATGGTTTTTAAATAATGTTGATTGTGGTCTAGCAAACTTGAAGTTCAGAATCCTGCCACATTGCCCTCAAACCCCAAGCAACGAGTAACAGCTTGTTGGGAACCCACAGTTCTAGCTACCATCATTATTCCTAGTGAGTAAGCTCTCGCACACCCTTAGCATGTTTTTTCCCCTCTCAACATTGAGGCATTTATTCATCCATACTCCAGAAGTAATTTGTTCTCCAATTGAAGGTATGTGGGGCCTGTCATCACCCTTTGCTCTGAGCGGAGAGGGGAGCAGTTGGAGTATTCATTCATAGACAGGTAATTCTTCAATAATCATTGGGCCATATTGGCCCTTTGTTTTGGAGGGGTTTCACCTTCATCACGTTTACTTTGCCACTCATATTTTGTTAAAGTGGATTAGTGTTTTCCAAATGATATTGTGAACTCATCTCTAATTGAGATGCTGATTCTGTGTAGTTTGATGCATGCAGTCTACGAGTCTTTATGAAATATCGCTTGCCTCTGAGGGAAATTGTTGTCGACTTTTACAATGAATTGAAGAGTATTACATCAGGATATGCATCATTTGATTACGAGGATGCAGAGTAAGTTTCAGCCCACACCTCTCTTTCTCTATTTGGTTGATCCTCCTAGTGTAAAAGCTTGGTAGGATCAAGTCCTGCTCTTGATGATTTAAACTCAAAGAAGAAACCACAGCGATATTGCATTATATTGTTGTAATTTATTTTAAGCCTTATGCTTGACTGCCTTTGTTTAATTCATGACTCATTAGGTGTAATAGACAAGTGACGACTGTTGTTTTTTATTTGATACGTCCTGATGCAAATTTTCCGTTGAATGTAATATAGATACCAACAATCTGATATGGTCAAACTTGATATCCTTTTGAATGGACAACCGGTTGATGCAATGGCAACAATAGTTCATAACTTGAAGGCGCAACGCGTTGGTCGAGAACTGGTGGAGAAGTTGAAGAAACACATAGACAGGTCTGTTTATCTATAGGCTATACTAAATGGTAAATTCAGAATAATCTTTTGTTCGATTCTTTCTTAAGCAACTCAAAGTTTTGATTTGGAGCAGGCAAATGTTTGAGATAATAGTACAAGCTGCAATTGGCTCAAAGATTATTGCAAGAGAGACGTAAGTACTTGTTAAATTTTTGTTTGTCATGTTATAGCTCTTGAAACATTTACCGTTCACCTAAACTTCTATGTGTGTTTTTAGGATATCTGCCATGAGGAAAAATGTTCTGGCCAAGTGTTATGGTGGAGATGTCTCTCGAAAGAAGAAGCTGTTAGAAAAGCAAAAGGAAGGAAAGAAACGAATGAAGCGCGTCGGTTCTGTTGATGTACCTCAGGAGGCATTTCATGATCTACTAAAGAGTTCATAAAAAGAAATCCAAAATAATTGCGTATGTCTGTGACCGCCAAATTGGTAATCACCGTTTCTCCTTTCATGCTCCACAAGCATTATAAGATTTTGGTGTTTTACGTGACCAACATATTGTAGCAGCGGCACTTCAGCAGCTCAGCGGCTAATCCACTCCTTGTTTTATGGTCGTCAGATGAAAGATTGTTTTGCTAATCTCCACGGTGAGGAAATAACTAGGGAACAGGTTCGTCTCATGATTTATGAAAGGTTCAATGTAGAGGAAAAACCACTTGTGCGGTCGTCAATGATAGCTTTGTCGTCGTTACGGTTCACGCAGAACTGAATTGTAATACGTTAATGTTATAGGTGCTGATAAAATAACAACACTTTGTGGTTATTTGGTGGGAATTGAAAGCTTGTATTGGAAAAGAACCCTCTTGGAATGGAAATTTCTGAATTTTCGATTTTCAGTTCTGATCTTGCGATATATGTACATAAGATGCCTTTTATTCCGGAGATTGTGAGCCGTTGTTTGCGCTCTGTAATCCTACGCCTGCAGGAATATTATATGCAAACTTGTGTTTTGCTACAGTCAAATATTCATTACAATAACTGCGGATAATGTCTTTGCGAGGCATATTGTGTTGCTAGACTGTCAATCTGAACCACGCCATTGAACAAGAGTTTACTTGATCAATGATCAAGATTGATAGTTTGGCAACACAACATCTGCGACTTTCCGGCTGTAAAAGAGAATTCCGAGGGGTTCATATCGTAATTTACAAATTTTCTATCCCTGATAGCAGAGATAGCAGAGGTAGTTTAACTTGCGGAAGCTTCAAGTTTCACTTTTGAGAAGTAAACTGATGAGTAGCTTCATCCCACTTCAACTGTTGTCCCATTCTTTCGCAGCCTTCGCCTTGGTTCCTATGGGTGGCGCCACCACCACCTCCGACCATAGATGAAAGTGCTACTGCAATTACCGACTTGAAATTTGGGTCAGACGTGATTGCGTTGGTTAGTGATTCTGTCAAAGACACCTGGGAAGAAGCTTGATGGATCTTTTCTGCGTAAGTTTGATGGAAATACTCTTGGGATGCCTTTCCAAGATTGTAGGATCCAACTTGAGTTTTGTCGGACAGTGGCAAGCCATATTTAAGGTATCCATTGCCCCAACTTATGGGCAAACTGTTGGAATCTGACGGGGAGCAAAAGCTTAGACTTGAAGGAAACGTACTAGAAGAGGATGTAGAGGCAGTGAGGTCGAGAGTGATTGTGGGGAGCAAAGGGTGGGAAGATTTGGGCATGTAGAGTTGTGTTCTTGAGTTATCGAAGGCACCAAATTCTGATCCATTGATTAGGGTGGCTGTGGAACCGAAACCCGGGTGAGATGTGGAAGAGCCGGACAACAGCATGGAAGCTGCGGCAGAGGTGGTGGAAGCCATGGAAGTGGCTGTGAATGGAAGTGGGTGGTTGTGAGTTCCTTCATAGGTGGTGATTAAGATGGACATATCCTCATAACATCTTTGCACCTGACATCATTTACAGTAGTAACATATTAGTTAATATTTCAAAAACAGTTTGGTACCACTCATAAAGGCTACATAAAGGGCATGTAGCTCAAGTGATTAAGAGCGTTTAGCCTTTTACATCTAAGACCATGTGTTCAAATCTTCCTCCCAATATCGCTTGTATCAAAAAATAAAAAAATAAACTGAATCTATGAACTGAGGACCTGTTTGGACAACTCATGTTTGCAATACTTTACTTTCATAACCAAGATAACTATATATGCGCACCTGCTTTCTCACAGGGCACGCTGGTGCAACTGTGCAACGATAGTATGCTCGCGGGCATGGATTTCCTTTTGCAGTCTTCTGTCCATATTTTCTCCATTGGCATCCATCATTCATCTATATATAGGAAATCAAGGAGATTTATTAATTAGATTTATTTTTTCTTACAATACTATATTATATGGGAGGGTGATTCGAAATTGAGTGTAAGAGGCGGGAACACTACTCTAATCAACTAACATAACCTACGTCTAAAAGTAAAAAGCCAAAATCATTGTAACAAAATGGATGTAGTTAAGTAAGAAGAATTGAAGAAATTATATACCGTTGGGGCATCACATCTAGTTCTCACAGAAACCCTAGCTCGTTTTGCATTGACCTGCGGTGGAGGTTCACCGTCTTCATTCCTCATCATCTTCGGCGTTTTACTCGATGGTGGCGACGATGCTTCTCCACCTCCAGCTTCTGCATGATTCTTATTAGGTTCTTCCAAACTAGTCTCATCAGAACCTAATCCAAGAGTAAGATCGGCCTTCAAGTTCTCTTCACCATCATCAACTTGTGCAAGTTTTGTGAAGTTGCTGCTGGCAGTAGTTTCACGATCACTTTTAGGCTCCCTTGGACTTCTTCCAAGACAAAGAGACAAGAGCTCCTCCGGTTCTTCGATTATTCGATGACCCGCGACATTTACAGCTTTTTTGGAAGCCTGTTGCTTGAGGATTTCGAAAAACCGCAGCTGGAGAGAATGGTAATCCTTCTCCATATGATTTAACGTCATTTTTAACCTAGCATTTTCTTCCATCACCTCTCCCAATTCAGCTTTGGCATTATCAAGTTCACTCTCCTATATTGGTCATGTATAAAACCGAAGGAAATAATCACTTGAATGAAAATAAAAATTAAATGAATATATACAACTTGATATTTGAAGAAATTAATGACTCGTTTGAAAATATTTTTAAAATGGCTGAAAGCGCTTTTAATGAAAATGTTTTTGGAACAAATTCTTAATAAAAATGCAAGTTCTTTATTTGGAAACCAAAAACATGTTCTCTAAAAGTGTTTTCAATCATTTTAAAAATATTTCCAAATGAGCCCTAAGACTAAGGCATAGTTCCCAAAATTTAATCAGAAATTAGTGACAACAATATGAACATTTTATGATATGATCAGAAACTCTACATAAAAATACATAATTAAGAAAACTGAAAATAAAAGAAAGATTCTATTCTGAAAACTAGAATTTTCATAGAAAATGATGATCATATTCAACAACCTCAACCATAATCCTAGCTAGCTAGATCAACTGATCTTATGAGAAAACATACAGAAATTAATCAAAACCAAAATTAATTTGCAACAAAGAGAAGAAGATATAACTGTATATTTACTTACCTTTCTTAAATCCCGACTGTGAACCTCTTGATATCCAACAGATTGATCAACTTTCTTTTCTGCAGATGATGATCTGCTATTGGAGTTCAGCATTCTCAATTGCTTTTTATTTTAATAGATGGGGTTCAGCATTTTCAATTGCTTTATATTCTAATAGATGGGGTTAAGCCATAACTTTCAGACTTGGTATAAAAGCAAATTTGAAATCCAGTGATCATCTGTTTGCCCCCATTGCGTAGGCACACACAAAATGTCAACTCTCTGCAACCCCTTTTTTATTTTACTTTTTCTAGATTAAACTAACAAATAAATTAACAATAAGATTTTAATAAGTTTCAACATTTTCCACAGTAGATGAACAAATTAATGTGCTTAGAGAGAGCTGAATTTGCGGGCACTGATTGTACTACAGATAATTTATATCAGGATTGTTATTAGCACTTTAAAAAACTCATTTGGCATTACAATTTTTTTATAATTAGAAAGAAAAATGCACATGTAAAGAGTATAAAATGAGATTTTTAAAGTGCTAATAACAGTTTTCATTTATTTGAGTGTGAGTCGTCACATGGCATGAGTAGTGCAGTTCGTCTTTGAAACGTACAAGGGAGACGTCACATGGCAAAGAGTCAAGGTATACGAATTTTAAGTATTTGAGTGTGAGTCGTCAGTCGTGTGACCTTCTAGACTTCTAGTATGTATTGATGCTGCAGTGCAGACTGTAGCCTCTATATTCATAGACTGTATATTATAACCTAATATATTCGTTGTCTGCAATCAATTGTCATACATGGTGAGAGACTCGAGAATTCACTCATCTATAAATTTCCATTGAATTGACCTATTTGGGTTGTATATACGTTAGAGAAATCAAACTAAAGGTTGATATGTCGTCGTGGATGACAATGTTACCACCAGTCCATTTTCTTCGTTGAACGGAAGGTTGATAAATCGTCGGTATATAATATTTCATAGTAAAGCATTTTGCAGTAATAATATTGATACACTGTCCATACAAAATTCTCCTTTTAACAAAAAATAGACGCCTTGTACAAAGTTATTCAGAATTTTGATAGCATGTTCTATAAGATTTGCAATCTTACAACATCTATTTCATTGGTTTTTGAGATATATATATTCATAATTTTGATCTAACAAAAACTTATATATTAATTGCAAGCATCCTATATATGACCAATTTCCTATGAGGTGAGAAATGGTTTAATTTTCATGTAGCTGCTAATATTGCATAGGGAAATTTTATTTGAATTCTTATAACCTCTTTCTACACTCAACTTACTTTTTATACCCATATTATTTTTAATTAAATATCTCTTTAATCCCATCTTCTCAACTTAAAAAAAAATGAAATCAAACAGAAAAAATTGCATAAATCAATTCATACCTTAATTGGAAGATTTAAAACTTTAAAACCATCATTCATCGATAAAAAAAAGAAGCTTGTTTTCTCTATAAGGGCTCTTATGATTTAGCCAGAATGAACATAAGATAAACATTGTGTGAAGCTAGGATTTAATTACTGAGTGTGGGTTTATGGATAAATTTTAGTTTAATTGTAAATTTTTATCATATATTTTTATTTTTAGTTTGTACCTATTTTTAATTTGTACCAATTTTTTTTTTCATTTTTAATTTGTACCCATATATTAGTTTCTTTTTGTGCCCATATTTTTTAAAGTTTTATTTGTGTTTGTACCCATGTATATACCATCACGTGACATTGTATATTTAATCAATGATAGAAAAATTACATATGGTATATTTATGTTTTATGCCTAAACTTTGTATCATATATTTATATTTTTAGTTTGTACCCACTTTTAATTTGCAACATTTTTTTAAATTTGTAGTATTTTCTTTTTAGTTTTATTTTGTACCCATGTATTAATTTCTTTTAGCACCTATATTTTTTTAAAATTCATTTGTACTCATAATTTTTTACTCTTTTATCTGTACACTAATTTATTTATAATGTACCTATTCTTCTTTATTAATGTATCACTTTGTTATATGTGAAATGTACCAATTTTTTTGTAAAATGTACCAATTTTTTTTTAACACAATGGATACATTCTTTTGCCATTTATTATTTCTTATTTTTACATAGTTTTTATCCATTTATTCAATCAAAATGATTGAATTTTTTTATTGTAACCGTTTCTAATAGTATTATAATGAGGGATTTTAAATTTATAGGATTATAAATCTCATAAAATATCAAACAATTAATGTCAAAAGTATAAAAATATAAATATTAATTGTAATATAATGAGGTGTACAAAGTCAAGGGACTTTGATCAAACTTTGAATACCATTAAGATTTTAGTAAAAAAATGTTAAGAATTATGGACCGCATCCAAAGTATCCCTTTAGGGGGCGTTTGTTTGCCCTCGTTAACTTTCACTGGATTGGACTGGACTAACCCTTAGTCCAGTCCCGTGTTTGGTACCTGCTGGGACTAACTTTAATGGCATTAACCTTCACTTGCCCCGACCAACCATGGGATTAGCCGGTCTTCGTGAAACCCCTCAAAAACTATGGGATTGCTAGTCCCGTTCTCAAAATTGTCTGCATGTCATATGAAAGCTGCAAGTCTCCATGCTTCTGGGCAACTCCATCTGCCCAGATTTGAAACCCAAACCCACTCACAACTTAAATCTCAAAATCCGAAGAAAAAAAAAAGAAGAAGAAGCAAAACAATAACATCAACAATCTCAATAGAAAAATTCTACCTTATTTTCGAAAATTCCCAGAAAATTCCCATAAAGGTTCCATTTTCTCCAGAAAATTCCAGAGAGAAATGGATAGAGAAGGGGAGAGAGTTGGGGACGAAGAGAGATTAAGAGACAGAGAGGGAGGAGAAGGTACCTTTGGGGACGATTTTGCAGGAAACTTGGTATTGAAGCCTTTTGCAGGAAAATGATGGGAGGAAAGCAAGAATTGGGGACGGAACCAAAGAGGAACAAAAGTAAAAAATTTCTGGAGAGAGGTAGAAGTGTTTGTTCGAACTTTTAGGGAAAAACAAAGTTGAATTAATAATAAAATATTATTAGATATATATTAAATAATATAATATTATAATTTGTTATTTTATTTAGTTTTTTAGTCCTACACTGCACCAAACGTTTCACTAAGTTAGTCCAGCTTAGTCTAATCTAAGACAGTCCAGCGTAGTCCCTGAAGCTAGTCCAGTCCGAGATAGTCCGGTGCAACAAACACACCCTTAATTAATTATCTCGGGATCTGAGTACCAGGAGTACTTCTAATAATTGGTTTGGGTCTACGCATACAAATCTCATCCATTGAAGATTGACAGATAAGTGAATATTATATGTGTGTGATCTTTTGAAACTGTAACCCTAAAAATATATATATTGATCTTTTGAAACTATAAGATGACTGTTGAATTAAAAACTAAACCAATTGTTATGGTTGATCTTAAATAATCAAATAATTAAACTTATCTGAAACGAAATTGTGTTTGTACACACACATGACTTTGAGGCTTTGTATTTATTGCACACCCTAACGGTATGGTTACCTAAAATCATTTTATATAAAACCATCAGATCCTATCACCACTATTGATCAGCTGAATTTATATGACTATGAGAGGATTCTAAATATTTAAGAAGTGCTTATAATTGAGGATGGAGGTTTTAGGTCATCTGGGTAATCAGCAGGGCAAGCCATTTCAGAAATTTAGAATGGCACAAATCAATCGTGCGTGTGAGCTTTTCATTAAAGCTCCCTAATCTCAATGATTTGAAATTTGAACTACCCAAAGGCAAAAACTCATTATTGGAAGGTTCTAATTACCTCGTAAAATTTACCTTCTAATCATTATTTTAGGATGTTAACAACCTTCTTACTACCTTCTTGTTTTACTTTCTCAGCTCTTCTTTTTATCTTGAAATTTTGTTGGATGATTGGAACGTGTAATTTATCTTGAAATTTCTGCATGATTCTTATTAGGTTCTTCCAAACTAGTCTCATCAGAACTTAATCCAAGAGTAAGATTGGCCTTCAAGTTCTCTTCACCATCATCAACTTGTGCAAGTTTTGTGAAGTTGCTGCTGGCAGTAGTTTCACGATCACTTTTAGGCTCCCTTGGACTTCTTCCAAGACAAAGAGACAAGAGCTCCTCCGGTTCTTCAATTATTCGATGACCCGAGACATTTACAGCTTTTTTGGAAGCCTGTTGCTTGAGGATGTCGAAAAACCGCAGCTGGAGAGAATGGTAATCCTTCTCCGTATGATTTAACGTCATTTTTAACCTAGCATTTTCTTCCATCACCTCTCCCAATTCAGCTTTGTCATTATCAAGTTCACTCTCCTATATTGGTCATATATAAAACCGAAGGAAATAATCACTTGACTGAAAGTCAAAATTAAATGGATATATATAACTTGATATTTGAATAAATTAATGACTCGTTTGGAAATGCTTTTAAAATGGCTGAAAGCGCTTTTGATGAAAATATTTTTGGAACAAAGTCTTAATAAAAATGCAAGTTCTTTTGGAACCAAAAAATATGTTCTCTAAAAGCGTTTTCAATCATTTTAAAAGTATTTCCAAATAAGTCCTAAGACTAAAGCATAGTTCCCAAAATTTAATCAGAAATTAGTGACAACAATATGAACATTTTATGATATGATCAGAAACTCTACGTAAAAATACATAATTAAGAAAACTGAAAAAAAAAAATTCTACTCTAAAAACTAGAATTTTCTTAGAAAATGATGATCATATTCAACAACCTCAACCATAATCCTAGCTAGCTAGATCAACTGATCTTATGAGAAAACATACAGAAATTAATCAAAACCAAAATTAATTTGCGACAAAGAGAAGAAGGTATAACTGAATATTTACTTACCTTTCTTAAATCCCGACTGTGAACCTCCTGATATCCAACAGATTGATCAACTTTCTTTTCTGCAGATGATGATCTGCTATTGGAGTTCAGCATTCTCAATTGCTTTTTATTTTAATAGATGGGGTTCAGCATTCTCAATTGCTTTTTATTTAATAGATGGGGTTAAGCCATAACTTTCAGACTTGGTATAAAAGCAAATTTGAAATCCAGTGATCATCTGTTTGCCCCATAGCGTAGGCACACACAAAATGTCAACTCTCTGCAACCCCTTTTTTATATTAATTTTTCTAGATTAAACTAACAAATAAATTAACAATAAGATTTTAATAAGTTTCAACATTTTCCATAGTAGATGAACAAATTAATGTGCTTAGAAAGAGCTGAATTTGCGGGCACCGATTGTACTATAGATAATTTATATCAAAATTGTTATTAGCATTTTAAAAAACTCATTTGGCATTACAATTTTTTTATAATTAGAAAGAAAAATGCGCATGTAAAGAGTATAGAATGAGATTTTTAAAGTGTTAATAACAGTTTCCATTTATATATACTAGCAGATGAGCACACACTTTGTGTGTGGGAACAATTTCATTTTATTTTTTGTCTTCCTCCGCAGCAGGTTCGTGCTTGTTGCCACTTTCCCACTTTGCAGGCTCATGCTTGTTGCTGCTGCAGGTTGATGCCTGTTTGTGGGAGTGATGAAAAGATGGAAACACCATGTCTGCGTCGTTGTTTTGTTGCTTGAAGAGAACCATCTTCTACGACTTGGTGGCCAACCCGTTGAAGGACCTTCGTGGTTTTGTACCACTTCAGGGATTCGACTCCGTGGTGCATGTGCAGATCTCCAAAGGCCTATGGCTTTCTACTCTGGTTCGAAATCCCCATGATGGGTGTCTCTTCGTGATTTCTGCACAATAGAGAAACAAAAGCCAAAACCAAGAAAGATCAAAAAGAGTTTTAAACCTTTGAATATTTTGCTCTTTCTTCCTTCTGGGGTTTTCTTTCCTCCTCGCGGTCACCCTTCTGTGCTCCTCTCCTCTTCTTTTTTTTTTTTTTTTTTTTTTTTTTTTTTTTTTTTTGCTTTTGCTTTCTTGCCTTGCTGCCTTTTGTTCTTCTCTGTCTCTCCCCCCATTTTTCGCACTTTCAAGAGGGAGTGGGGGCAGTTAGTTTCACCCTTTGCCAACTACCGTTAACCTCTCTTTTTAGGGATATGATTGTCTTTTTGTCAAAAGGGTACAAGATTACTATTTTTCCCTCCTCATCTCAACTTTGTGTATTCAAAAGTGAGGACAAGGTGTGTTCTCTTAATAAAAGTGTGTGTGTGTGTGTAGACCCTTTAAGGGAAGGGATCCCTATTTTTCAAAAAAAATGGGGACACCCTCTTATCCATTATATTTGACTTTAATGAAATTCTGTGGTTGAGATTAAATCACAGGTCATAGAATCTCAACCACAGAATTTCATTAAAGCCAAATCTAACGGTCAAGATGGTGTTCTCATTTTTTTTGAAAAATAGGAATCTCTTCCCTTAAAGGCTTCCTGTATATATAGACACACACACATATGAGTAGTGCAGTTCATCTTTGAAACGTACAAGGGAGACGTCACATGGCAAAGAGTCAAGTGTGAGTCGTCAGTTGTTTTAGTTATTCTTATATTTCTTACTCCAGGAGGGATTTGTACTATATGACTGCATGCGGAGAGAGCATTTGGACCAGGAGGGATGTGTACTATATGATTGCATGTGAAAAGGCATTTTTGTATCACGGGCGCTACGTGCCCCAAAGATGTGTTGTTTTAGATATCTTATATTTTTTACTCCAGGGGGGATTTGTACTATATGACTGCATGCGGAGAGAGAATTTGGACCAGGAGGGATGTGTACTATATGATTGCATGCGGAGAGGCATTTTTGTATCACGGGCACTACGCGCCCCTAACGGTGTATTGTGTTATTCTTTTTCATTGTAATTTTCAAGATATATTTTAAATGTATTGTGCAAAGATGAACTTTTTCTTTATCAGGCACGTCCTAAAAAGTTGTCAAGTTTTTCGTTTTCACTTTGAGTAAAGTAATGATTTAAATGTTATTCATGCAATTGTCAAACAACATGGGATTTTGGATGCAAGTTCCTACCTAAAGTTCATGAACAATAGTAAGTAGATGTAAAAAAAAAAAAAAAAAAAAAAAAAAAGAGTAGATGAAAACATTAAGTACTCGTAGCAAAATACAAAACAACTTAAATGTCAAAATTTAAAACCTACATCACAATATGTACATTATTCACAATACCCATAAAGTCTATATGTCACTGTTTCTTTTGAAAAGAAAGTTTACATATTGACATCAATGCTGCAATTTTCACCCATTTGTTCCTGATTGATACTTCAAATTTTTATTGCCAATCTACAAATAATAGTGAGAAAATAAAAATAAAAATAAAAAGAGTTAATTGATAAGTAAGAAATGCATACCGAAAGGTTATCGTTAACAAAATTGTTACCTATTAGGAATCACCATAATTACCAGGAATAAAGCAAGACTTCTTTGTATACTACATTCTGTGTAAATACACCTTGTTGGCCTACTACAGAGCCATTTTTTACTAACACGGTTGTGGTTGACTTTGAGACCCCCCTCGATAAAGCCACATATAATTGTCCATGACTGAAAACATCAAATAGATGTTCTGATAACTATAACTATTTGCATGCATAACATAGGAGGCCATTCATAAAATGCAAACACATTCCGAAAGTGTCGAAAGTGCCAATGCTAATTAAGGTTAGGGGAATTTTTGGAAATAACTCGGTGCTAAAAGAAAAAAGCCAACTATTCTGCTATTCTCACCTTTCGTTTTCTTCAAGGCTCACAGCCAACATGACCTCTACAGCAAGAATGAACTTTCCCACCTTTCCTTTTCTTCAATCACCGACGAATAGGTCTGCAACTAATGAGTCTGTAAAACCATAAAAAAAACATGAATTGTATGTGTTTTAATAACTTGAATCAGATTTATAAAAATTGAAAGAGCCCAAAAAAAAAAACATGACGACACAGTAAGTTGTAGGATAAAAAAGAGGGTGAGGACTGAGGTGCCAACTGAAACATCAAGTATTGGTACCAAAACACAAAACAACTTCAAAGTCAAAATATAAAGTCTCCATAACAATATTTACTTTATCACACATCAAGTCTACATAGTCACTATTTCATTTTAATGGTACAGAGAGTTTATACATTTGAAGTAAATCAGTTAAGTTATTGCCATGTTTCCAGCAAAAGATCGTAAGCACCTAACCAACTGCAGCTATATAATACCATGACTTCAATAAGGAAACATATAACATTGAGAAGGTAATTTTAGACACAAATTCCCCCCATCTGTTCGGAATGCAACCATCTTTTTGTTCATCACCCTTTGTCTAGTATGATAAGGAAGAAAGGCATACCAACTAACGCAAAAATTCACATAAATGTGAAGGTCAAGTCAATCTATCCAAAAACTTAAAAAGTAAACTGTGAAAGGAAAACATGCAGTTATTCCAATTTTATTGACAGGTCCTTTAGCAAAAATCAAATCTTGGTAACATCCAAAGGTTCAAAAAATAATTAATCAAATTTGCAGCAATGAGAATGGTCATGAATAAAACCCATTACCAGAAAAAAGCCAGTAAATGAAAAATCAAATTTGCGGATATTAATTCATTTATGATGCAATCAGAAGATTCGAAACACTGCAGAAAGCAAAAAAAATTCAGAAAACAATTTACAGATACATTTTTAAATTAAAAAGTACCAGAGAGAGGTGGAAAGGAAGTGGAAGAACAGAGATGGAGATTGATATTGGTGGATGGATATATAAGGTTCAATGTTTACCCCCAAATCATTTATAAAAAATTAAGAAAAAAGAAAAAGAAATACTCCTCCTTTTTAAACTCCTTGAGAGTTAGATTGCTGAAATCAACAGTTTTCAATCAAGATCAACAATCAATCAAGGTTTTCTTCAAGCGATTATCTCATGAAATTTTCAAATTTGAAAGTGTAGCATTACCGAGAGAAATAGGTTTTAGTGTAAAAAATAACTCACGTTTTTTTCCTTTTACTTTTGCTTCTCTTTTCTTCACCGACCTCCTCCTCTGCTTGTTCGTCTTTGAGTTTCAGTCTTGCTGTCTCAATCTACAAAACCCAAAATTGACTACAATAAACACAAAACCCACCAAGAAATTACCTCCATAAAAAATGCCACAAAAAAAACACATTAAGCTCCACATTCAATCATCAACCCAAAAATTTGAAATCCCTTGAGAACTTGAACAAACCCCCCAAAAGCCAAGGAAAATACAAAAAATCTAAGACAGTATCACATATAAAGAAAATGGTTACCAGATTGTCTTTGAGTGAGTGCGTGTTTTGCCTCAGTGCAATCTTCGAGAGAGCAAGAGTGATGGAAGCTACTAAGGACATAGAAGGAAACAGAAAAACGAAAAGTGTGAAGATGATGGGACCAAATAAAAAAACTGCAATTGGAAAAAATCTTGAATCAAAAGTTGAAATCGAAAGCTAAATGGTAAGGAAAGTTGGGGTTAGGGATTTGCACAAAATGGAAAACTTACTTAAATATGGTGATCGGAAGAGAGAAGGGAAGATGAGCAACAGCCAGGAGATTGGGCTCCTCAAAGTGGGCGTCCGAGATCGAAGGTGTGAAGAGGATGGGCTCCAAGACGGGGTCCCGAAGTCTGGTTTCGAAAATTGGGCTCTTTTCGTTTATTCATCTGTATATGGCGGTGGTACGTGGGCAGTTATTATTGAACCTTCAACTGAACTCAGATCGTGGGAATCGTTAAACTGCTCTCTGGTTTCGTCGTGGGAATCGTCAAACTGTTCTCTAGTTTCGATCTTGGGAAGTTGGAGTAGGACTGATAACTGAACTGGCAACTGTCTTCCTTTTCACTTTCCATTAGGTTTCAAATTCTGTAGTTAATGTTATTACCTCTTTATCCTTCTTTTGGTATTAAATCCTTGATTTACGCAGAGTCATTAAGTAAGGGCATTTTAGGGGTTATCTAATGTTACACCAAACTGGCATTCTCTCTTTATATATATAGATATTGATGCTGCAGTGCAGACTGTAGCCTCTATATTTAAAGACTGTATATTATAACCTAATATAATAAATATTCGTTGTCTGCAATCAATTGTCATACACGGTGAGAGACTTGAGAATTCACTCATCTATAAATTTCCATTGAACTGACCTATTTGGGTTGTATATACGTTAGAGAAATCAAACTAAAGGTTGATATGTCGTCGTGGATGACACCACCAGTCCATTTTCTTCGTTGAACGGAAGGTTGATGAATCGTCGGTATATAATATTTCATAGCAAAGCATTTTGAAGTAATAATATTGATATACTATCCATACAAAATTCTCGTTTACAAAAAATAGACGCCTTGTACAAAGTTATTCAGAATTTTGATTGCATGTTCTATAAGATTTGCAATTTTACAACATCTATTTCATTGGTTTTTGAGATATATATTCATAATTTTGATCTAACAAAAACTTATATATTAATTGCAAGCATCCTATATATATATGACCAATTTCCTATGAGGTGAGAAATGGTTTAATTTTCATGTAGCTGCTAATATTGCATAGGGAAATTTTATTTGAATCCTTATAACCTATTTCTACACCCAACTTACTTTTTATACCAATATTATTTTTAATTAAATATCTCTTTAATCCCTTCTTCTCAACTTAAAAAAAAAAATTGAAATGAAACGAAAAAAATTGCATAAATCAATTCATACCTTAATTGGAAGATTTAAAACTTTAGAATCATCATTCATCGATAAAAAAAGCTTGTTTTCTCTATAAGAGCTCTTATGATTTTAGCCAGAATGAACATAAGATAAACATTGTGTGAAGCTAGGGTTTGTGAGTTTATGGATAAATTTTAGTTTAATTGTTGATCTTTACGTGTACTTGATGGTAATTATGCAATATGGTAAGAAAAACAATTCACATTTAAAGTTTAAATTGAGTGTAGAAAAAAGTTATATGAGTTCAAATTAAAATTTTCTATTGCGTTATGATTATACTAAACTAAGCTTAAAACCTACCTGTTTCAGCTCTTCTGGCCAAAATTTAATGGCTAAATAGTCAAAATGGTCCATGAGATTTGCATAATACATCACTATGGTCCCTGAGATTGAAAATCAATAGATATGGTCCATGAGATTGTCCACCATCCATCATTTTGGTCCTTCCGTTAAAAACTCCGTTAAGTGTTCCGGAGCTCTTGGTCGGAAGTTTGGGCAATTTTCAAAGCTTTGTAACTCAATCGTTTCTTAACCAAATTCGACCTATAATATATCAAAATGAAGATAGGAAAGTATAGAATAAGATTATACCTATTTGGAATCTCAATAATTGCTGGAGATGGCCGGAAAATAGTCTCAAAGGTGACTGGTCCGGGGGAAAACTGGAAAACTCGCCGGAAAGTAAATTTTAAATGTTCATAACTTCTTCAATACTCAACGAAATCGAGTGATTCAAAAACAAAAATCATACTTATCGACGAGACGAAGAGAATGGTACCTTTCTCGATAGTTAACTCATCGTGGTTTGGCCAAAAAACGGCTTGAAAGTGGCTAACTCAAAAATGGTTAGCCACTTTCGAGCCCTTTTTTTGGCCAAACTACGATGAATTATCCGTCAAGAAAGGTATCATTCTCTTCGTCTCATCAAGAAGTATGATTTTTGTTTTTGAATCACTCGATTTTGTTGAGTATTGAAGAAGTTATGAACGTTTAAAGTTTACTCAGTTTCTTGCCATCTCTGGCAACCACTGGGCTTCCAAATAGGTATAATCTTATTCTACACTTTCCTATCTTCATTTTAATATATTATGAGTCGAATTTGGTTAAGAAACGATTGAGTTACAAAACTTTGAAAATTGCCCAAACTTCCGGCCAAGAGCTCCGGGACACTTAATTGAGTTTTTAACGGAATGACCAAAATGATGGATGATGGACAATCTCAGAGACCATTTCTATTGATTTTCAATCTCAGGGACCAAAGTAATGTGTTATGCAAATCTCATAGACCATTTTGGCTATTTAGCCAAAGTTAATTAATTATCTCGGGATCTGAATGCGAGGAGTACTTCTAATAATTGGTTTGGGTATACGCATACAAATCTCATCCATTGAAGATTGACAGATAAGTGAATATCGTTTGAAACTGTAACCCTAAAAATATATATTGATCTTTTGAAACTATAAGATGACTGTTGTATTAAAAATTAAACCGATTGTTATGGTTGATCTTAAATAGTCAAATAATTAAACTTATCTGAAACGAATTGTGTTTGTACACACACATGACTTTGAGGCTTTGTATTTATTGCACACCCTAACGGTATGGTTACCTAAAATCATTTTATATAAAACCATCAGATCCTATCACCACTATTGATCAGCTGACTTTATATGACTATGAGAGGATTCTAAATATTTAAGAAGTGCTTATAATTGAGGATGGAGTTTTTAGGTCATCTGGGTAATCAGCAGGGCAAGCCATTTCAGAAATTTAGAATGGAACAAACCAATCGTGCGTGTGAGCTTTTCATCTCAAGGTTAATCTTAATGATTTGAAATTTGAACTACCCAAAGGCAAAACCTCATTATTGGAAGGTTCTTACCTCCTAAAATTTACCTTCTAATCATTATTTTAGGATGTTAACAACCTTCTTACTACCTTCTTGTTTTATTTTCTCAACTCTTCTTTTTATCTTGAAATTTTGTTTGATGATTGGAACGTGTAATTTGTAGTCAAAGATTAACTCTACAAAAAACTAACTAAATAAAAATCGCTTAACCATTCAATTAATGTTGTCCAAAATTTCAGTGTTTCAGTCAGAAACATGATTTATATATTTATTGGATAACATTTCAAATTTAGAAATTATTTGCCGAGATAATTTTTTAAATATTGACATAAAAATAAACGGTTTAGGTCATTATGAAAATGAGAGTCAAGAAGGTAAAATGAAAAACGTCATATAAGAAGTTGCTAACATTCCTCTTATAGTTTAATGCAGTACAAATTTGTGATTGGTTTTGATATAACAAGTCGTAGAACTGCTCTCCTAATAAGGTCCTCAAAATAAGGACGTGTGAGATCATTTTTATATGAGCCTTCAGATTAATCTTATGGTAAATTAAATTATCAACTTAAATAATCTCTGTAACACTGAAGCACAATAATTATGCGAAGAGATTAAATTAAAAAAAAATATTTCTCGCACAAAATCTTTCTTTCTTCTTCCCCTACCGTCTCTCTCCTCGGATCCACACATCTCCTTCCTCTCTCCATCTCTCCCTCTCGATCATTCACTCCCCTTCTCTCCACCCGAGTTTTTTGTTTTTTCCTTTTAATGTATGAAAAATGGAGAGGAAAGGGACCCACTTTTTTACCGTCATCTGAAAATTTCATATGAGAAAAGGTTTCAAGTGTTCAAGAAGAAGGGGATCCCATTGTAGACATCGAAATTTCGATAAAATAAATGTTGACCGATAAATCAAAGTTTCAACGCTCATGTATTACATAAATTTTACACGTAGCGTGTGTCTAAACAGAAATCAAAATAAGTTGGAAAAGTCATCAAATAGGACACGTGTCAACACCTGGCAGAAACAACTTATTTCATCTGGGATATTATATTCAAAATTAGACCTTGGAAAATTCTATAAATACAAGCCCATTTCATTCATTTTGGAGAGAACCAAAATTATTATGCAAAATTCTTGAAGCTCTGAAGCTCTGAAACTCCGAAGCTCTCAAGCATCCAGGTTCCCGAAGAATCAAGAAAGCGTTCTTCGTTCTTCGTTCATCGTTCATCCAAGATCAAGCCCTGACGGCCCTTGAATTAACAATCATCCACCTTCAAGCCCAAGCCTCAACGGCCCCTTGAAGAAAGCGTTCATCGTTTATCAACTGTTCATCCTCAAGGATCAAGCCCCAACGGCCCCTTTGGATCGACAACATCAACAAATCCGCTCATCCGCTGTTCATCAAGCCCAAGCCCCGACGGCCCTTTAAGAAAGTGTTCTTCGTTCTTCGTTCATCGTTCTTCCAAGATCAAGCCCCGACGGCCCTTGGATCAACAATCCACCAATTCAAGATCAAGCCCCAAAGGCCCTTGAAGAACTTCCACCAATTCAAGATCAAGCCCCGACGGCCCTTGAAGAAAGTACCATCGTTCATCACTGTTATTCGAGATCAAGCCCAAAAGCCCTCGAAGATCCGTTCAAGCCCAAAAGCTCTCGAAGATCCGTTCGTCACTGTTCTTCGAGTTCAAGCCCAAAAGCCCTCGGAAATCCGTTCATCACTGTTCATCCAAGATCAAGCCTCGACGGCCCTTGGATCAACAAAATAGCCACCAATTTGCCCATTACGGAGATCCAATCAGAGGATCAAAATAGAGAGAGATTGTAACCCAAAATCAAATCAAATACTTAATATTTGTTTGCGCACGTTGTTCTTGTCTCTTTCGTTTCGGGAATTTTCCGTGTTCACAAATTGGCACGCCCAGTGGGACAATCTCTACCTCTCATCTCTTTCTCCGTTCAAGAAATTCAAGCACACTTCCAAAATCAATGGCATCAAGCAAATGACAAGCCGTTCTCACAAAGGGAAGAAGCCTGAGCACTTCCGCCATGAACGGAGCATCCATTGGCGCCACAACCGCTCCTCAACATGCCACTTCAAAGTTGGTGCTGCTAAAGGAGCAAGGGGAGCATCAAAGGCGCGAGTCCGTCATCAACCTGACCTCGCTGGGGGCACCGAAGCATGCTGCTGAGGCACACAAGATGACATCCCAAAGCAGCCAACGACATTCTTCGTCAGCACCCTGGACGTCTGAAGAAAAGTTGCGTCCATTGGTTGCACAAGTCATGACCATTGGCGTCACCTCCATCGAAGAACAACTGGCTCAAATGAATGAAGCGATTGCAAGGCTAACACGGACTGTGGAAGAAAAAGACTTGCAAATCGCTACACTCGTCAGCCGACTGGAGTCACAAGACGGCGAGAAACCCGACCCAGAGGTTAATCCACTGAAGAAAGAAAACGACGAGGATGAGGAGCCTCAGGTGGAGAAAAACGATGTGAAGCCGGAGCCAGACCAAACAGCGGCATTCATGGGATCTCTTTCTATCCAGCAATTGCAGGAGATGATCACCAACACCATCAAGGCACAGTACGAAGGGAGCTCACATACCTCCTTGTTCTACTCGAAGCCCTACTCCAAGAAGATTGATGCCCTGAAGATGCCAAGGGGTTATCAACCACCAAAGTTCATGCAGTTTGATGGAAAAGGAAACCTGAAACAGCACGTTGCCCACTTTGTTGAAACTTGCAACAACGCAGGGACCGAAGGGGACTACCTTGCCAAGCAGTTTGTGCGCTCACTGAAAGGAAACGCATTTGAGTGGTACACAGACCTAGAGCCTGAGTCCATCAACAGCTGGGAGCAGTTATAACGGGAATTCCTCAACCGCTTCTATAGCACCCGCCGGACTGTGAGCATGCTAGAGCTGACGAGCACAAAGCAGTGGAAGGACGAGCCAGTCATTGACTACATCAACAGATGGCGCACTCTAAGCCTCGACTGTAAAGACAGGCTCTCGGAAACCTCTTCAATCGAGATGTGCATCCAAGGCATGCAATGGGGTTTGCAATACATCCTTCAAGGCATTAAACCACGGACCTTCGAGGAATTGGCCACTCGCGCCCATGACATGGAGTTGAGCATCGCCCATCATGGGAAGAAAGAACCAATCGCTGGCTACAAGAATGACAAAGTTGTTGGGCCAAAGGAGGAGAAGACTGCGTGGAAACCCACTAAATAGACAATGACAGTCAACACAGCTCCCGTCAAAATCTCCACACGAGGCAAGGCGATTCAAACCGAAGTTTCTCGTGATCAAGAGATGCGTAGACGTACTTTGAAGGAGCTTGAGGAGAAGACTTATCCATTCCCCGACTCTGATGTGGTTGCCATGCTGGATGACCTGTTGGACAAGAAGGTGATCAGTTTGCCTGAGTGCAGACGACCAGAAGAGATGAATCGTACCGATAGTCCAAGGTACTGTAAATTCCACCGTTTCATCAGTCATCTAACGGAAAAGTGCTTCGTACTGAAAGATCTCATCTTGAAGCTAGCATAACAAGGGAAAATCGAGCTTGACCTCGAAGACACGGTTGCAGTACACACTACTACTATCATGTTTGGATCACTCGATCATGTGCCTCTCCGAAGCATGCATGACCATTCCCGTCAATGTTCAAGTCACACGACACCTCTTACACAACCATCACCGGGGGCAAGCAACCAAGATGCATCTACCGGTGATAAAGAAGGGTGGACATCGGCGACCTACAAAAAAACGAGGAAGCCAAGACCACAAGCCACAAGGCCAAAAGAGGAGCCTAAACCCGCCCCTTGAATTTCAGTCTTCGACAGGATGAATCATTCAAAATCTGGAATTTCGACACTTGATCGCATCAGTGGTCAAGACCGAACTTCCGTCTTCAAAAGGCTGAAGACGCCAACACTGCAAAGATCTGTCTTTGAAAGGTTATCAAAACCCAAGAAACAAAGCGGCACAGCTAGATCTCCTCCGCAACGGTCGGTTGCGGACAGACTTGAAGAAACTAAGAAGCCTTCTAGAAACAGGAAGACAACGCCAAAGGGAGAAAAGCTCGACAGTCTAGCAGGAAAAGACGATGTTCAAAGCTTGATTCCTTCAAGGATGAAGCGCCAAGCAACTTTGGAAGTCGACACAAAAGGACCGCTGAAGGTAAGGAGACGCACCATCATCTACACCGACCAATCTTCACGCCAACAAATCCAAGAAAACCGCACTGAAGAAGTGGCCCAAAAAGACAAAGAAGACAAAATCCCAGAAGAAGACGTCACTTCCGGCTCTGTCAACTCAAAATCTTCACCTCAATCGCTGGGGGCATGCTCCAAAACCATGCCAGTCAAGCCGAGTGAAGTTGAAGGATGGACGCGTGTCACTCCGAAGAAATTGCACATGAAGCATATGTCTTCTCCACAAGTGCACCAATCAGAAAGGGGGCAAAGCAGCTTTCGCCAACCTCCAAAACGATGTGAAAGTGTTGAAGATGAGGAAATTTCGACACAAAGATCAACCATGAGCGATCTCTCCTTCATCAGAAAATTATTCAGCTACTCGGTCAAGGCTCCTTGCTATAAAGATTGCGAAGAACGCTTCTCCAGGCAGCAACCATCTCTTCCACAAGTTCACCAATGGGAAAATGGGCAAAGCAGCTCCTGTCCACCTCTAGAACAATGTGAAAGTGTTGGAGATAATGAAACATTGACACGAAGATCATCCATCCCCATCACAATGCGTGACGTCTTCCCAGAAGACTTCTTCAACTACTCAGTCAAGGCTCCTTGCTATGAAGATTGCGAGGAACGACTCTCCCGGATCGCTTGACGAACCAACAATGCTCCTTGTCCGCACGAGCCTAAACTGCAGGACACAAGGCTCCTCGCCTGCATGAGCATAAACTGCATGGCACTATGCTCCTTGTTCGCACGAGCATAAAAGGCGACACCAACGCTCCTTGCCTGCACGAGCTGAAACTGCAACACGGCACCAAATGCTCCTTGTCTGCACGAGTTAAAACTGCAAACGGCACAAAAAGAAAATACCAAAAAAAAAATATGTATGTATTCGAACTACGTTTTGACTTGATCTCTTTCTTTGGAAGGGTACGTAGGCAGCTTGATCATTCAACTTCGAGTTCAGTCATATCAAAATAAAAAAATAAGTGTTTTATTAAATAGAGTCAATTTTATTACAAAAAAATGAATACATATGTTATTATGTGATTACCAAAAAAAAAAAAAAAAGGAATATACAAGTATTATATATATATATGTGTGTGTATATATATATGCGTATACATAAAAGCCGGGCCCTCGTCGGCGACCCATCCTCATTAGTGTCTCGGCCTAGGAGCATAGGAGCAAAAGGGCTCAAGCCACAACAGGCCCAGCTCCCTAAGTCTCTCTCAACCCATTTCTCCTCAGGCCACAGTGCTGCCTAGCAGCTCTCCCTTCCCGTTATCCGACGCATCACCAAACGATAGGAGATCCGATCGTGCTGACTCAGCTCGCCGCCGGTCTCGACGTCTTGGCAGACGCGGTCTTCGTCAAATCAGCCATGGACCAGAAACCCATGCCGGCCCCTTCCTGCGATGTCCCAGGTACAACAGAACGGGTCGGGTCACCTGTTTCTGCTCGCGTTGGCCTGGGGGCGACGTCGGGT
This sequence comes from Malus fusca, assembly GCA_035220775.1. Classification (NCBI taxonomy): domain Eukaryota; kingdom Viridiplantae; phylum Streptophyta; class Magnoliopsida; order Rosales; family Rosaceae; genus Malus; species Malus fusca. The sequence goes on along the minus strand of CM069067.1, from coordinate 3,285,200 downwards.
GCCGGAGCTGTACCAGCTCAGGTCGCGCGTCTTGTAGCAGGTCAGGCTTGCTGTGCAATCGGTTGCTTAGCCAATTAATTACAAATTATTAATGGCTGCTCCCACGCCCGCCATTATTAAGCTCTGCAGCCTTCTCCTTCTTTTAGTTTTAGTTTAGGGTCTTTTCGAACAACCCAAAACTTACGAAGCCAGTGAGTCCTTCGCTTGCAACCCAAAAGATGCGGCGACCAAGGACTTGCCGTTTTGCTGTGCGACATTGCCCGTACAAGACAGAGTGAGGGACCTTCTCGGAAGGTTGACATTGCAAGAGAAGGTTAAGCTGCTGGTGAACACTGCTCTGCATGTCCCACGCCTTGGCATCAAAAGCTACGAATGGTGGACCGAGGCACTTCACGGCGTTTCCAATGTGGGCCTCCGGACTAAGTTTGGTGTGGACTTCCCTAGCGCCACTAGCTTCCCTCAAGTCATTACAACCGCTGCTTCCTTCAATGTTTCTCTGTGGGAAGCCATCGGACGGGTCGTGTCAGGCGATGCAAGAGTGATGTACAACGACGGTGATGGTGCCACCAAAAGGCTCTGTCTCTTTCACTGCAACTGCAACTTCACTTGACGATGAAGAAGATGCGACTCTGGGAGTTGGATACTGTCTTCCTCCGCCATGGTTACTGCCTAAAGCTCGACCCCGTGCCCTCCATGGCTGAAGAACCGGTGCTCCGAGGCCCTTTCCTTCTGCCCATCAGCTTCAGCGGCACGTGCAGCCCCTCCTCATTCGTCATCTCTCGAGCTCGGCTTGGGTTTTCACCCACAAACCCAGCCTTGCATAGCACCGTATATAAAGAAAAAAATATATATATGTATATATATATACATATATATATATCATGGTGCGGTATGAGTATAAGGGCCATCATTTCATTAGTGATGCTGGGTGTAAGCACCACGAAAGGAAAAGAAACAAAAGGGAAAAGCAAAGGTGGTGCCTCAACACCATGAAAGAAGAAAAAAAAATGATGAAAAGATGTGGAATGGTGCATACAAAAGAAAGTGGTGGTGGCTAGCACCGAAAGCAAAGAAAAAAAAATAATAATAATAAAAATAAAAATTCAATAGGGTCATGATGCGGTGTATTTGAGTACTACCAAAAGCCAAAATATATATAAATAAAAAAGGGATGGTGGAGCAAAGTGGTGCTGGCACCACGTGAAAAAGAAAGGGGGGTATGGATCAGTCCACGTGAAAAAAATAATTAGAAAAAAAAAAAAAAAAAATATATATATATATATATATATATATATATATATGTGTGTACATAATCTATGTATGTATACAGAAAAAAAAAAAAAAACAAAAAAAAAAAAAAAAAAACAAATGCATTAAGAGAAATAAAGTCCATTTTATTTATTTTTTCTGGAAATTTTACATAAATTTGCATTAAACATACCTATAAAAACAAAAAAAAAAAAACAAAAAAATCAAATCAAATTTACAGGAAGGGGAATCTTCAAGGATGATCAAGTGGCGCCTCATCACTCGGCGGAGCTCCAGAAAGACGAAGCACCAGAGATTGATTATCTGGAGCTTCAACACTTGGTGAAGCGCCAGAGGATGAAGGCAGAAGTTTCCTCTGGAGTAACGCCACAAACCTCTGATGATCACTTTGAATCCGAACTTCGGACTCCTGCAGCTGGTCAAGCTTCCTCTTCATGCTTGTGGAGTAATTGGTTGCGAGCATGTGCAAATCCCTGTTCTCATGCCTAAGCACTCTGACCTCTTGCCGAAGACTAGCCACTTCAGCCATCAACGACTCCACCTGACGAGTTCGTGCAAGAAGGCGCTGGCCCATGTTTGATACTGAGCCTGCGCATCGGACGCTGTAGGCCATAGAGTCCTGAACAGCCAGTTCGTCGGACCGCCTGGAAAGTATCCTAGTGTCTCTAGGAGTGAGCAGATTTCTGGCCACCACCGATGCGGTTGTTTCATTCATCATCATGGAATCCCCAACTGTAAGAGGACCATTTGGGGATATGAAGGACGGCTGCCAAATGTTGGTTGGAGAAGATATATCACTATCTTCCCCAACATTCAAGTTAAGGCGACGGTCAGAAGGGCAAGACATATTTGAAGGTGTTGAGAATGAAGAGTCGAACTGATCAAGATTAAAGAAAATGCAAGAGGGAGTGTTTACAGGAGGGAGCTTAAGTGTGTTGTGGAACAAAATTGCACCTCTATAAAAAGAAGAAATCAAGAGGCGCTCCTCAGAAGTCGAAGAGGCGTCCTCTCGCAAATCGAAGAGCCGGGCTCCTTTCTCAAAAGCCGGATTCTTTTCTCAAAAGCGGCGTCTCCGTCTCAAAAGTCGGACGCTGTTCTCAAAAGTCGGGCGCCTCTCTCAAAAGCTGGAGCAGTCAGGAATCACGAGGCGAGCAGCTTTTCCATATTTGTCGTCACTCGTCACGCGCTGTCAGCTTTGCGCAAATTACGGGCTGCTTTGTCAGAAAGCGCGTAACCTGTACTGTTCATCCATCTACCGGCTGCCGACAGGGGTAAAGAAACAGTTTCGGTTGTGAAAAATCATTCCTATAAACGTCTACCTTCGCCATCCATTGCAAAGGCAAACCCTCTCAGCACTTCTTCATCTCCGAGAATGCCTTCCCAACGAAGCCTCTCGAGTTACTCTGTGTTTCTCATCCATTGGGATACCTCTGCAAACAAATGACACCAAAGCAAAAGTATCTCATATCACCAGGGTAGAAAGCAAGAGTATCTCATATCATGCTTTCTCCCTGTCATTTCCTTCGTCCTTGTTATTACCTGCAAAGACAAGGATGAAGAAAGCAGTATGCCGGAACCTCCACTCAAACTCGGGTAAGGCACCGACTGCTTGAAACCCTTCCCTGATTGCCTACCTAGCGCTGCTCTCGAGTACTCGTCTTCCACTGCTACTGTACTTCCAAAGAAGCTGCCACATCTGCCTGGAGAACAGATAAGGCAAGTGAAAATGATACCTTGAAGCATGTGGAGACAACGTGCAAAAGAAACAAGCAGAGAAGAATGCAGCCTGCACAGTCAACTCAGCAGAAGGAGTCTGAGTTGAGGAACTCGATAAGATGCCACATTCTGCCAGAAGAATAGATAAGGCAAGGGAAAATGATACATTGAAGCATGTAGAGACAAGCACAACAAACCATGTGCTGATCCGCTACTTCTTCAAAAGCAAAAGTATCTCATATCATCAGGGTTGCAATCACTCTGGACGGTGAGCTCGTTTTGACCCTCAAATTCTTGGGTCGACTTACTAGGCGTTGTGAGCTGTACGTGCCGATTCACCACCCTTGAATCGAATCTTTAAAGATCAAGTCACCAACTGGAAGAATAGCCCATCAATCTTGAAGATCATACCGTTGACCAAACTGCTCAGGTGTGAATTAGAAAGATTGAACAAAGCAACAAGTCATCACTTTCACCTCGTGCCCGCTTGCCATCTGTTCGAGTCAACCTTCAAGAATCAAGCCTCAACGGCCCTTGAGGAAATCACAAGTCCGATTCAAGATCAAGTGTCTATCACCCTTGAATCAAAACCAGTTCAAAAATAAGCTGTGGAAAGTCAACAAGCGCAACGAAATACGTGCCGATTCATCCATTACCAAAGCCAAATATCATCTACCACATGAAGCTCCTTGTGGTCCAATTTCAACCTTCAAAATCAAGCCTCGACGGCCCTTGAAGAAATTTCAAACAAAGTCCAAAATCAAGCCCCGACGGCCCTTGAAGAAATTTCAAACAAAGTTCAAGATCAAGCCCCGACGGCCCTTGAAGAAACTTTCAGCCCAATTCAAGATCAAGCCTCAACGGCCTTTGAAGAAATTTCCAGTCCAATTCAAGATCAAGCCTCAACAGCCCTTGGATCGACATCTACAGTAAGGGACTTCAAAACGCATCTCCTACACGCGACAAGCACATGTATACGACGCGCCTTGAAGTGGGGGCATTTGTAGACATCGAAATTTCGATAAAATAAATGTTGACCGATAAATCAAAGTTTCAACGCTCATGTATTACATAAATTTTACACGTAGCGTGTGTCTAAACAGAAATCAAAATAAGTTGGAAAAGTCATCAAATAGGACACGTGTCAACACCTGGCAGAAACAACTTATTTCATCTGGGATATTATATTCAAAATTAGGCCTTGGAAAATTCTATAAATACAAGCCCATTTCATTCATTTTGGAGAGAACCAAAATTATTATGCAAAATTCTTGAAGCTCTGAAGCTCTGAAACTCCGAAGCTCTCAAGCATCCAGGTTCCCGAAGAATCAAGAAAGCGTTCTTCGTTCTTCGTTCTTCGTTCATCGTTCATCCAAGATCAAGCCCTGACGGCCCTTGAATTAACAATCATCCACCTTCAAGCCCAAGCCTCAACGGCCCCTTGAAGAAAGCGTTCATCGTTTATCAACTGTTCATCCTCAAGGATCAAGCCCCAACGGCCCCTTTGGATCGACAACATCAACAAATCCGCTCATCCGCTGTTCATCAAGCCCAAGCCCCGACGGCCCTTTAAGAAAGTGTTCTTCGTTCTTCGTTCATCGTTCTTCCAAGATCAAGCCCCGACGGCCCTTGGATCAACAATCCACCAATTCAAGATCAAGCCCCAAAGGCCCTTGAAGAACTTCCACCAATTCAAGATCAAGCCCCGACGGCCCTTGAAGAAAGTACCATCGTTCATCACTGTTATTCGAGATCAAGCCCAAAAGCCCTCGAAGATCCGTTCAAGCCCAAAAGCTCTCGAAGATCCGTTCGTCACTGTTCTTCGAGTTCAAGCCCAAAAGCCCTCGGAAATCCGTTCATCACTGTTCATCCAAGATCAAGCCTCGACGGCCCTTGGATCAACAAAATAGCCACCAATTTGCCCATTACGGAGATCCAATCAGAGGATCAAAATAGAGAGAGATTGTAACCCAAAATCAAATCAAATACTTAATATTTGTTTGCGCACGTTGTTCTTGTCTCTTTCGTTTCGGGAATTTTCCGTGTTCACACCCATATTTTGAAACCACACAATCTCAATTGTTTTGGTGCTTTGTAACTAACTGGGTTTGAATATTATTAATAAAATTAGGGTTTTATGCAATTAGATTTGCTAGGTTTAGATATTCGATGAGAAGACTAAATTTTGCAGAGAAAAGAATTCGATATGACATGAAACCTTCTTCTCACAAGTTCTCAAAATAAAGACCTTACGAGAGCAGCTTTCTAACAAGTCGTGGTAGCGTCACTTAGCACTACAGTCTAGTGGTATTCCTCTTCGCGTATAAGGGAGAGGTCTTAGGTTTGATTATCGCCAAAGATGAAATTGAAACACATTATTGCTAGCCCATTGTTGTGAGGCTAAGCTCACCAATTTCCCCTTAGTGTAGAGAATATCATTTGTTCAAAAAAATAAAATAAAAAGTCGTGGTAGCATGCAAGGCATGATGTCTCCAACTTCTTTTTTTTTTTTTTTTCTTTTTCGAATAGGGTTGATGGAGTCACCAACTTATATAACGTAAGGAGCCATTCAACCCCCTTAATTAACTTTAAACAATTTACTTTGATAAGGAAAGGGAAAGGAATATAATGGAGGCAACTCTTCAAGGTCTGTAGGTATGTCGTGGATTAATTGGGTCTTGAAACAACATTAAAATAGGTTTGTCAGTTTGCTCCGCCTCGTTAAAAGTTTCAATCGTACGGCCATGAAAGATGTAAAAACGCATGCGCCAACATGTATATATACTACTATTGTATAAATATGAGGACAGATTCATGATACTATTTTTTACACAATTTTTAATGCACATTGTGAGACTCACTTCGTAATGTATTTAACAATTCAAACCGTCTATCTTTTAGATTTTTCCTCAAATATCATGTCTACAAAAAATCGTCCAAATATGAAACCATGTTACCATTCGATTAATGGTTTAGGGGTTATTTGTAAAACCGTATTAGTTCATTTTCTTCACTACAAATGAATGTCTTAATAGTTTTGAATTTCTCTAATTTTTTTCAAAGATGATCTATATGAATAGTTTTCTAAAAGATAGTTTAGGTCGTTAAACTAAATTACTAAATGAGCCCTACAAAAAATATGTGTTAAAAATATATAAAAGTTAGTGGTGCTACTTCATATATATATATAGACTGATAGTCTTGCACGTAAGGGAAACATGAAGTTTACTGGCACTTGCATACAAATTGACTCTGTAAATCATGGACTGAAGACTGAAGACTGAGAGAGGGAGTGAGAGAGAGAGGTCGCATTAATTTAATTGCACTAGGTTGTCAGGACATAAGATTTTTTAAGTCTTACTAGTTGATGTATGGAAAGAGACTTAAAGGCCATGGAGTGCTTATTATAGAATCAGGATTCTCTCCTGAGCATTTCCCTAGGGATCTTAAGGATCCCGCAATCTTGTCCGTTCATCGTGTATCGTGCAGTCAGTTTTCGTTAGGTACTATTCATATTTGAATTTTAAAATTTAAATTTTAAATGATTTCTGACCGCACGATACACGATAAACGGACAAGATTGCAGGATCCTTAGGATCCCTATGAAATGCTCATGAGAGAATCCTGATTCCTTATTATAATCAACTAGGTCAATGCTCTCAATTAGCTAGCTAGCCATCTTGAATTAATCAATCAACTTCTGATTTAATATTAATCTGCATTTTTGTATTCCATATGCATTGCCTAAGCAACTGGAGGCGTTTAACTTTATCAGTATTATATGACTAATTTTATTAAAAAGTAGCTTTCATTGCGTATTATCTGGTTTGGAATTGGTGAACGTGTTATATTGAAACGTTGATGATGCTATAGTATGAAAAGTAATACAACAACAAAGTCTTATCTTATTAAGTGGATTCAGCTGTATGAATCCTAGCACGTCATTGCGCTCAGTTTTAAGTCAAGTTTTTCTTTAACTCCAAATACTTCATGTTTTTTTTTCTTAAAGTATCTTTCAAAATCTTCCTAGCTAGGTCTTCCTCCACTCCTTGTGGTACTGCTTATCATTTTTGTTTTTACACAGTCAGTAAACACAGGAGTAACCTGTAGCCCAAACAAACTCCTTATTTTATTTTCGATTACGAATTACTAAACATGCTATTGCTATTATAGATATTTGAACTCTGTAGTTTTTCCTCTTGCAAGTAAGCTAAATTAGCAGAGTTAATAGATTTTGTACCTGGTCTAGAGTTGTGGGCTTAGCCGGTCAAGAAGTGGGGCTATCACCTTGGCAAGTTGGTAACTCTTGTTTAAGTCTCAAACACGGTAGCTTGGTTACTAATCTGCGAAGTGTGAACCCATTGGGCCCAAATGCATGCAGCATGCCTAAAAAGTCAAGACACGTGAAACGTTGACAAGATAGAGTTTGAATGCGATATGCAGTGAATTGAAGAAGAATGTCTGATGATCAGGATATTCTACAGTCGTACCACTTGCTGATTACACTGTTTCTTCTTAACTCTTCTTGTAGTACTGCCAAGCTTAATCAATCGATGTCTATAAATTATATAATATATATAGGCAGATAAATACTGTTAAGTGCAGGAATCTTGTACCTTGATAAAAATAATATTCTCGAAGAAACGTCCGAGTCATTGCAGACATGCAGATAACCTACTTCTGAATGATATCGTCATGAGTCTATGTGACGCACGCGCAAACTTACAAACCCTATCATAGGTTTAGCAGAGAGAGAGAGAGAGAATCTGATATGTACGGGCTTTTCCAACAGCTCAACAAAATTAGAAATATCATCTTTCTGGAAACAGCTTTGTAATTACTAGCTAATTAGTAATTTAACCTGTTTAAATTACTTTAATACTCCTGGTAATTAGTAGCAGATGAAAGGGTAATTTATGTGCAAAACATGTTCTCTAGCTTTTCGATTTCAAGAAACCCTTTGTATCTTATCCGTTCTTCATATTTCTCTACACATGCATGCAGATGCAGCTCTCTCTGGTGCTGGTGCTTCCCCATGGAAACACGTCACAGCTGCTTGCTTTGTACTTGTTTTCCTTGAAGCTGTCTCCAATCTTTTAAGGGCAGGTCCGACAAATCACTCCCATCAGAGATCATCAATATCATCAATATCATCATGTCGTTTTCCCGTTGATATATAACCTAAGATCATGCATATTCATATATATATGACGTATGACCCACGCTACACTTTTGACTTTAATTATCGTTTACCACATATATATTATGTCATCCACACGTCACGTTGTCTAGCCCAAGTATTGGTGCGAGATCACTTACCTACACCGAGTACTTTAAATACACATTAGAGACTTACGTGCCCCGGATACTACACGTACACGAAGAAAACTTACATGCAAGATATGCCGTTATGACAGCCTCTCAAACTACTATCACAAAGTCATCGAAAATCGACTACATCTATGACTGCTGTTCTGTAGGCTTACCTAGTTAACTATCACTGGTAATTTCTCTAACTAATAACACGCCGAGAAGCCTAAGACACATAGTTGTGTCTTATTACTTTGAACTACCGCTACATTAGCACTTTGAAATACCACTACAGTAATACTTTGAAATACTGCTACTGTGGTGTGTCACATCTCGGCCCGGGCCCCATCACATCCCGAGCTTGACTCCACCGTAGCACGATATTGTCCGTTTTGGGCCCCGACCACGCCCTCACGGTTTTGTTTATGGGAACTCACACGAGAACTTCCCAGTGGGTCATCCATCATGGGATTGCTCTCGCGCGAACTCGTTTAACTTCGGAGTTCCGATGGAATCCGAAGCCAGTAAGCTCCCAAAAGGCCTCGTGCTAGTTATAAATGAGAATATACATATAAGGCTTACAGGATCCACTCCCCTGGGCGATGTGGGATGTTACAATCCACCCCCCTTTCCGACCAGGGATTGGCTCTGATACCAAATTGTCACATCCCGGCCCGGCCCCCACCGCATCCCGGGCTCGACTTCACCGTAGCATGATATTGTCCGTTTTGGACCCCGACCACGCCCTCACGGTTTTGTTTCTCGAAACTTACACGAGAACTTCTCAATGAGTCACCCATTATGGGATTGCTCTCGCGCGAACTCGCTTAACTTCAGAGTTCCGATGGAACCCGAAGCCAATGAACTCCCAAAAGGCCTCGTGCTAGTTAGAGATGGGAATATACATATAAGGCTTACATGATCCACTCCCCTGGACGATGTGGAATGTTACATGGCGTCTAGGGTCTAGGATACATGTCGGTATCTCTCCAACTACACCCCCTATAAGCATACCTACATCGGAAGGACTCCCTACAAGCTAATGGCTAGCCAGAAGGATCCTCGCCATATCCTCCAATCACATCCGTTTATCGTACATGTTTGAAATCATTGTAAATTTTTTTATTTAAAATTAAATATAAATAGTACCTGACAAAAACTAACCACATGATGTACAATGAACGAATGTGATTGGAGAATCCAACGAAGATCCTCTGGCCAGGGCGGGCGGCACGCACTCTTTTCCTCTGACAGGTGGCAACAAAATAATCCAAACCACAATTCATCTTTCATGAAAACAAGACAAACTACAGATCTTCAGATTTGGACTGCAACTGAAAATTGCATCATCTCTGAATGAAAAATGAACAATAACATCATCGTAAAGTATAAACTAACCAAGTAAATATTTGGGGGAGAGAGTGTAAAATTTAAAAAGCCAATCATGAAAAGAGTGCTAATGCACTTTCTTCCTCTAATTTCAAGCGCGCTTAGAACAAAGAGACCTTCTCTTCATTTTGTTGCTTTTCTTTTTTTGGGTATGTACATTAACTGTAGAAAGAAGAAAAAATAAGGCACCAAGTGCCTCCTCATGTTCCACCAAAAAGAAAAAACAACAAAACATAGAGCCAAAAAAAAGAACATAACGAGACAAAAGCACTACTACTGCTGCACTGAATTGAGCAGCAGCCACTGATGGCATCGATGGAAGCGACGGAACTATGGTGCGGAGGCGGCTGCGGATGGATGAATGGGGAAAATGGAATGGAGATGCAGACAAGTGAAATGGAATGACGACGGAGATATAGATTGGTGAGATCATCAATTCTCCTGTATTCTGGGGCCTCTGTAGATGGCTCCAACTACAGCTAAGTCCTCGGGTTTCTCTCTCTCTTCAAGCCAAGCATAGCCGTCCTTCTCATCTTCTGGCACAGATACTCCCCCATCTGAAATTCAAAAACAGAACCGTCGTCGAGATTTCTCAAAGTTCTAACGAGATGGGCTCTCACTTTTGAGTTGGAAAGGAAAATCTAACCACACTGATACCTGGGAAACGAGAGAATGGGTGATCAATGTAGTATTGGCAGTGCCGACCGTCAGGATCAGAATATGGAGGGCCAAGCACATCGAGCACTGCGCATGCTGTCACTGCTGTGAAGCAATGCATGTTGCCTCCATCAGCTGGATAGAGGATGGAAGGGTCGCAAGCAGCAGTGAAATCAGCGTCAGCCTTAACTTTAGCCAGACGAACACCAGGCGGTGCTTGAACGAGAGAACATCCAACTGCATATTTTTTGTACGAATAAAATAGTTTCACAACTGAAGGTCCTCGTGACATCATTTTATAACAAAATGTTAAGCAGTCAAAAGTCATAATCATGGACTTAAAAGTCTAAAAGTTCAAGATGCCACAAGCAATATACTCTTCAAAAGATCAAATAGGCCGGTAGATTTCGCATCAAGTCCCACAGGTTATCTCAAGGAAGATGCAATAACTCATATTGCGTCTTTAATACAGAGAAAAACTTGTGTAGGGGCACCGGACCACATCATCCGTACGGAAGCTCACAAAAGCACGTGTCCCTGTATTTTGGTCTCATCCGACCCACGTTGGTCCCACCCAAACCCAGTGTAAGAACTGCCCTGATCAGGCATCCTTCCACAAGTTTTTCTCTTTTAGTATCTCTCTCTATCTTTAAGGTTACCTAGCTTTTATAGCAAATACCAATAAAAAAACGTATTATCAACTAATCAATTCCGCACTTTCTACATACAAGTTAAGAATAATACAAATTTCAAAGGAGGAATTTACCTAATGAAGGATTCGCACTTGCCAATGTTTTCTCCGGAGCACTTTCCAATGTTTTCCCCGGGGAACTTTCCAATGTTTTCTCCGGGGCACTTGCCAAAGTTTCCTCCGGGGCACTTGCCAATGTCTTCTCCGAGGCACCAGCCACCCAATCATAGGACTTGATGTGCATTGTCCCAAACAGAAGCTTACTGAAAACCGTCATTCCAGGGTGATTATGAAGCGGTAGGACACCGGAAGGCGGCAAGCAAAATATCCCCATCTGCATATAGGTAACACATTATAAGAACAAAAGCCACGCTGACTGATTTCGCTTCGTAGATTGCGAAAATGAACCAGGAAGAAACTTACTGAAAATTTTTCGCACTCGTAAAGGTGCAGGTAGGTTATTGCCGGGGTTCGTCTAGCTACTGTCATCCTGAAGTACGGCAAATCAGGAGTCAGGCCGACATCAGCAGGCTTAATGGCACCTGCATCAAAACAACCAAACCCTATAAGCCACATTGGGGAATAAATTCGAAAAGGAAAGAAAAACGATTGCAAACAACATCGGAAGACAAGTTTTTTCTATCAAAATCTTGAATTGCAAACGTTAAATGCAAACAATATACCATTTGTGCAACAAAAACAGAATCCAGATGTATAGAAATGAAACCATGCAAATATGGATGACCTCCTCCGGCATGAAAACACACATGCTCTGTCACAAACATTTTTTTTATACAGTATATTGTATCCCCAACCCCGAGGAGATATACAGACACACATATATACATACACATATCTACATGCATACAGCCGCAAAACTGAATGTATCAGATGCAAGGACAGAGATATGATTAAAAATTTCAAAAAACTAAAATTCAAAATTTAAAAAGAAAAGGCACTGGCCGATAACAGAAAACCTACAAGATCATGCAAATTCCACACAGAAGAATGATTAATTCAACCACAATTTTCAAAATTCATTAAAAAAAGAACCAAAATTGAGCTTTAATCCAATCAAATTATGAAATTCTGAGACACCCCATATGAACAAAGCATTAATTAGAGCAAGAACAAATTTGAATTCAGGCAATCATGCAAAAGCAGAGATAAAAGTATATACCCAAAACAGAGGATAGCCGTTGGATATCATCAGAGGGGGGTATAACCCCGGCCCCACCAGACGAAAAGACTTCCTTGCAAGTCTCGTACAGCTTCTGAACCGGCGACATCTTCCGCTGAGGCCGCCGGCGCTTTCTGGTCTTGCTTTTCGAATTCGTCACCTCCGCCAATTCCAGAAACTCCTTATTGCCTTTGCGATTGGGCGGCGCCACCGTCTCAATGCCCATTCACACCCAAAATTCCCCCTTTAATCAAAACACAAAAACCCATTTGAAATAAATGAAATTTTCGATCTGGGTATTTCAAAAAAAATCAAAATTTCAATCTGGGTACATACCCAATTAAGAAAAACGTACGAAACTGGATTAGAACTACAAAAAAACAAAGCAGGGGAACAGGGGATGAGAGAGATAGAAAGAGAGTGGGGAGTGATGATAAAAGTTAGTTTGTACTGGAGAATGATGGGTGGTAAAAGGAGGACATCGATGTGAAATCTGGCAGCTCTGTTGAAGGAGGAGAACTCCTGGAGAAAGGGGCAGAGGGTTGAATGGGTATAAAAGAAGGGGACAAAGGGACTTATTAGGGTTAGCTGAAAGAGAAAGACAGTTGGTTTTGGAAAGAGGGAGGGAAAACCAGGGGCCATGGTTTGGCATTCCGGTGGGCTATTCCAACAGCGGATTTTTATCCCACTTCCCTCCTCTCTATCTTTCTTTGTTCTTCCCATGTTGCCCCTTCTTTCCCCATTTTTCACATCTCCACCACTACATATGAATTTTACACTAATATTTCTATTTGATTTTTCTTCTTTCTTTTTCTTTTCTTTTTATTTTTTTTAATTTTCAACTTTTCTTTCTACTATCCAACCTAGTTTTTTATATTGTTGTGGTTTTCTGGTTTGCATTGTGGAGAGAGAATACTTACCTCTGTATTTGGGTAATCCATAATTTGTTTGTATTTTTACACATGTTTATGAGAAATCAGACTTTATATAAGTCGCTACACACAGATTGTCGTGTCTAATTTTGTAATAAAGACACAATTTTCAAGTTTCTTTCCACTATGTAACGTAGATTTTGATACTGGAAATCTGGTTGTGGTTTCTGGTTTGCATTGTCGAAGGGGAGAAAACTACCTCTGGATTTGGTGAACGCCAAATCTACTTTATTTTTTTCACCCCTTCTTAAGAGAGCTGACTTTGTATAAGCCACCAAACACAGACCCGTTGTGCTGGATTTTGTAATTATTGTGCGAGAAATCACTGACATAGTAACCGATTCATTAATTTTTTTTCTGAGTATTAACACAACGTGTCAGCTGTACTTTACAGTTATCACTTTCAATAAATAAAAAGGTGCATAATATAGATACGATTTTGTTCGTATGTCTTTTATAGTTTAAACACTTGTAAATATGGATATAAATTAAATGAACACAACTTGTAAATATTGATAAATCATGTATAAGCAAGGTTTTAAATGTTTTCGATCCTATTGAAATATCCGTAAAGTGGGGTTGCCGATATTCGAAAGTAAGGTAAAGCAATATCTTTCCACAACATCTTCAAAATTTCATGCGCATTTTGTCAATATTTAAAATTTTGGAAATTTTTTTGTATTTACAATATTAGGCAAAATTTTAGTAAAACTTTCTACGTGCGGACAACTTTTTTGGGTCAAATTATAATAAAGATTATTACATACAGTCAAATTTAATAGTAACGGATTCACTAGTCCATTCATTGTGTTAATACGCCACATAATTTTTTTTTTTTAACGTACTTTTACTTTTCAAGGAAGACAAAAATGATAGGATTTGAATTGTTAACGCTCATAAGAGAATAAGATTAACATTCCTCTAATATAAACTGTGCAATAAATATATAATTTGCTTATCAAATATTACAATTTTTTTTAACAAATATATGAAAGATACTCAATATTAAATATATGCATGTAACTAGTTATACTTGAATTCTTAGAACTTTTTATTCTGACAAGCAATAAGATAATTGCTCTAAACTCATCAAAATTACAAGGAAATGATTCCAAACTTGAATGTAAAAAGTAGAGCACTTTATTTTAGCTAGTTTTTAAAAATAATTTTGAAACATTATTAAATTCAAACAACTTACAACCTAAAATATTAAATAAATAAATGTATTATGTCCATTTTATATTAAATGAGTTTAAAATAATAATTATTATTATTATATCCAAGGGTGATGATGTAATTTCAATTGAGCACATGAATTACCTACGTGGAAGTTACTAATGTATTTGACAAGTCCATCAAGGCCATAAATATGGGAAGGGATTCTCTCCAGATAGCTTCTACCAAATCCATCAAGGTCATAAATCCGAACATTTTAAATTTGATCTAACGGCTACAAATAAGGGTTCATTTTAAAAATTATAATAACTTTAGCTATTTGATCAAATTTCAAAGGCCCGGATTTGTGGCCTTGGTGGAAGGGATTCGGTGAGGATCCCTTTCCTTAAAATATTATAGCGAAAATCTATACTAATTAATGAAACCTTATTTGTCAACCAAAAGAGGGTGAAAAGACAAATTAGTCTTCTATCACACAAAAAATGATGGGCAATAATGTAATTTCATATGTCCAAATTTTACTGTTTTTTTATTGAAGCATCACATACAGGTGATGTTAAAATACCTCTCATATTAAAAAAAAATTAAAAAAAAACTTCTCACTCCTCCCACGTTCTCTCTCCCTCTCTTCCCTCTCTCCTTCTCATTTTCTAAAAAAAAATGTTCATACACACAAAGTGTGTAGGCAAATGCTAATAATAACTTAAAACCTCCCCAAAAGCTAGATCTTTACCAAAAGCAAAACAATTAGCACCCAAAAATATTACATCCGAAATGATATTTTCTGGTTATCATATTATATAATTATAAATATCTATTACCTACTCCAAAAGCTATGTATATCAGTCTGTCACATCTAAACAAAACAGTCTCTCCTTGCATTATATTTTGTTGATTATAACAAGATTGAAAAGGAAACTCTAAGTACACAATTAAGTTTAATAAGCAATATTTGATACATCATGTGTAATAATACAATTAGTTAGACATTTAAAAAAATTCAATCAATTGTATTATGATAATTGGTGTATCATTGGTGTGGGCAACACACTGAAATTTTTTCGATGTGTACATACTGTTATCTTTTTCAAAAATTATAGTTTTCTTTTCATTTTTGGATGCCTACCATGTACCAAATAATGGTACACCGTAGAATGCGAAGGTACACAACAAGATGTTCTTGATTAGGACCACAAAACCTTGTAGGCCTAGGGAGATTTTTTAGTGTGCTCAGAATATGGGTGTAGATGTCTCATCATACAAGTAGAGGTACACTTAAAAAAAAAACACCTTACCTCCATTTCTAAAATAACATGTGGCATATTTGCCCGTATTCTGGCACATTAAAAATTTTCTAATAGGCCTACAAAAATTAACAGATATGCATGAAGATACACAACAAGAAGTTCTCGATTAGGACCACAAAACCTTAATTAACTTTTTATTGTTTTGTTCTGCCTTTGTATTGTACGTTCCTTCTGTCATTTTATATTTTCCCTATTTTTTTTCTTTTGGCATCTTCTCTATACATGCTTGGATTTGGAATGTATATGGATGGATACTTTCCCTGGATAAAAGTCTACATTTCTTCCTTAAATTATCGATACATCATCTTTCTTAAATTATCGATGTATTAATTAAGGATGCATCATCTTTAATCCCTTTAATTAAAAAACGATGCACACCTTTAATTATTGACGAAATTCTAACCATAATTGAAGGGGGTCTTGACTAATTTCAGGCTTTGCTTGTTAAGCAAGGGTTGACTAAGTGATCACACTCAAGAGGCCGATTAAGGGATTAACGTGGGAGGAATTTTCGACTTCCTGTTTATTCATGCCTTTATTTCAGTGCATGTAATACAATATGAATAGACAACGAGTTTATATTTGAAGAAAAATACAAGGGTTGTCATATGCTTGACAGTTTCACAATGTCACATTACAATTTCTCACTAAACGTAAGCATGAAGTATGGAATGAGAAATTAATTAAAAAGAGAAATTAAGGAAAGTAGTAAACTACATATCTTATATTGGTTTGCTTGTGTATAGGAAAACAAAACTTTTGAAGCATGTTATTGTGCATTCTTAAGCTATGAAGAAAAATGAAATGTATACGCGCGACACGCATCAAGTGTTATATATGTATATTATTTGGATGTAGAGAAAAATCTGGAGGTCTCAAAAAGATGAGGGATATAACTCTTGGGAATCACTCAATCAAGGGAAACAAAGCTTGTTTGACGTTGCTAATCATGAATTCATTAAATACGACCAAGCCAAATGCTTGTTTTTTAAAGGGAAAATCAGTCTCTTCTTAGATAATTTAATTATTATGCACTGCATCATGTTTCATATATATATAAAATCAATTCCTAATTTTGCATGTAAAATATTCTAAACATAAAGCCTTTGCAGAGCTGCATGGGCATGGCGCCATCTGCCATGCCTGTTGGACCCTGTAAGAAATGAGACCGTTGACGGAAGAAATAACTGATAAGCACCACCAGCGACGTACGAAGTTGGGCAGCAGTTATATAAGTTTATGGTGTAAGCAATGACTACAGCATCCAATATGTAACTCCATGCCTCCTCATTCATCGCTATCACAATATCTGATACTCTAACGTCATACAAGTAATTGCCCATTTCTAGTTTCATTTCGTTTTCTTGTTCCATACGGTTCTTGTTTGAGATGTACTCGGCTCGTCGATCGTCCCTAAGGTCAAGGCGACCAAGGCCGATCTA
Source organism: Malus fusca (assembly GCA_035220775.1). NCBI lineage: Eukaryota > Viridiplantae > Streptophyta > Magnoliopsida > Rosales > Rosaceae > Malus > Malus fusca. Next base: position 3,268,131 of record CM069067.1, on the reverse strand, counting down.
ATCAGTTTTGACATCAATCTCTTGAAATCATGTGTATAGGGAAGCTAGCGTTATGACAGATGCTACATTTACTATAGAGTACATCCCGTCGAAGGGAGTTACTTATGGGATCATACAGTTCCTCCTACGACTCAAAATGATTTTAACTTTTATTGTATTGGCTTGGGGTGCGAATGAAGCTCCAATTTTTAATATGTATCAAGTAATGTTAGAAATATCACATTAGTGTATCACAGAACATGATAAATGATACATGTAACTTAAATTTAATGAATAAACTCATTAATTGATATGACGTGTTGTGCCTCCTTAAATGAAGGGGGTTTTTGGAGTGAGGAATTTTCAAGCTCTTCATGAGGCTTTTCGTTTGGGTTAACATTATTTTTGAATTGAGTGGAATTCTTCGTTGGCAATGCATTTTCTTTATAATGAATTTTCTCAGTTGACTTGCTGTTTATTGGTTGATGGGGTAAATTGTTGTACCATTCTCTCTTTCTTGCATATCTGGTTTCACACACTTATTGTGAAGAAAATCATGTGGTACATTGTTTATAAACTATATTGTTGACCATATGTTGGAGTTCATTGGTGGAATTTTTTTTCCACAGTGTGCAGTTGCGGCTTTTGCTCATAATCTTTCAGGACTTCCGAATTTTCATTTATGCTACGAGTTGTCTTAATCAATTTTTGTTTCTAATATTTTTCTACTTCTTGTTAGGGTATGGCTTTATATCCCCTATAACTTACCATATCTTTATTTTATTATTTTTCAATAAATTCACATTAATGTTTTTTTTTTTTCCATAATAGCAATACTAGAGTAGAAGTGACATTATTATTTTAATTAAAAAATATTATAATTTAAAAATATAATCTCCGTAACAATTTCCGCATGTATCTCTTTATTTGTTGTGCAAAAAAATGAGGGCATGCATGGTCCGTATGGATGTCATGTGGCCACTACACCTGCCAAATAATATGGCAAACGGCTTTGAATAATGGCGCGCACTGGTCACGTGGCAAAAAAATCTGGCGGATGACTTCCACATGGAAAACCTCGCAGGTCACGTGGTCTATATGTTTGGTTTTACGTGGCACACAGCCAAATCTATATGTTTGGTATTACGTGGCACACAGCCAAATCTATATGTTTGGTATTACGTGGCACACAGGCAAAGAAGAAGAAAAACAAAGGTTTTGAGATCAAACAAGGGAGAGACCACCACTATATATATTTGCTTTGGCATTTTTAAGAACACCAATTGACTGCTGTAAATTTAGCAATATCTCGCGCTTTTACGTAATCATAAATGGACATGAGTTTAATCTGTATTTATAATTCCAATTATTAGAATACGTGTTCATGTGTAATTGGTAAATGTAAGAACTGTTGTTGAATTTGCAACAGCTAAGTAGTGTGTCCTTTTTAATATGATATCCGATCTGATATTGTGCACTTGTTTTAAGAAGATGCTTGACAGCGCTAAACAAGCTTTGTTATGATTAAAATATAATTAATTACCTTAAACCCAAGATTTGAATTCGATTTGTACTACCATTCGATGTATATTTTAAAGGAAAACTAATGAAAATAACTTGAAAACTTTGAATTTTAACTAAAATAACAAAATAAAGGGTAAAGTAAATAGTACCAGAATTAATTTTTTAATTTAAAAAGATAATTTTTCGTTAAAGTTCCCATATTTTAATTAGTCACACCAAACGCAATGGTTGGAGGATTTTTGTGCCTTCGTTGCCAAGTCTGACATGTGAAAATTATTTGCATAAACTAATCGTCACCATGTTGTTTAATTACTTATTTACGAGAGAGAGAGAGAGTCAATCTCATACATGGTGGTAATGTACTGAATTTGTAGTGGCGGGTTCACAAAATATTATTGCGGGGTTAGTAAGAATAACATACAACGGACAAACATTTTTTAATAGAATAACATGCAAATTTCGTCGATTTTTGGTGCCCTGAGTTCATTTACCAAGTCATATTAAAAGATTGTCGACAAATGTCAACAACTTCCGAGAGAGCATGTCTACTGAAGTCAATAGCTTTGAGCGAGCATGCATGCGGATGCCGACATATGTCAAGTAAGTCTATCTACATATGCCCATAGCAGCGCATCAAAAGCATGAGTAGCATCTACCCTGCACAATTCATAGTAGTCAGATGACAACTTTAAGGACATCTCAAATTTTCAAACAGCATCACTTAACTCTTCCACATGAAATTTCTGAGATTGTGAGGGAAAAGGGGTTTCAGCTGGTGTAGGGGTAAAAAAAAAAAAAGGTTCCTCAATTCAAGGAAAGTGGAGATGATGGTGGCAATTAAAATCCACGGTGAAGATTAACCAAGAAAATCTACACCATTCATTTTTTTAAACAAATAAAAAAAAAGAATTAAATCAGAAAAATTAAAGAACCATGATACTGGAACATGTGAGGAGTTGCCCATTTCCTCCAACGTGCAAAAGGGAGTTGGTGAAAAACTACCCACTTTCTCACCCCACTCTTCTAGTCATCCTAAGTCTATAAAATGGGAGATTGACTGCAAAAGCAAGGGGGAGAAATCGACAAAAAAAAGGCAATAAAGAAGAGCACAATAGGAGAGGCAAAGCAAGAGAGCAAAAGCAAAAAAGAAACAGAGATAAAAAGGAGAAGATATCAAGTGCTACACGCAAGAACAAAAAGCAGGAAAAGCAAGAACAAAAAGCAGGAAAAGCTACAAAGCATGTAAAGGTATAAATCTATCTTTCTAAATTTTTCTTTGTTTGGTTTCTCTCGGCTTTGCAGGAAACCAAAAAAAAAAGCAATTTGTTTCTTCAACCTCTCCCATCCCCGTCGCTGCCGTTAGTCCCATGAATTTATTCGGGGTGGTCTAAACCACCCCGTGAAGTTCCAATCAATCTAAGTGATATGCTCCCCACTGCTGCCATCAACTCCATGAATTTCTTGTGGGTGGTCTAAACCACCCAGTGAAGTTCCAACCAAGTCTAAGTGATCACTGCACTGCAGCAACCAAACCGCAACACCACTGCTCTTCAACCGTTGTCTCCCGCAGTCCTCCGGAAGAAGCCCAAGGACAGTGCAATCCACAATCCGAGGACGGTGAACCAAGCGATGTAGTTGTGCACACGGGTCCAGACCATCAACAAATTCAACAGAGGCTCGAATAAGAAGATGGCAACGGTGGTCAGTGTGAAAAAGTTAAAGAAGGCAAAGACTCGCAACTGCCTTTTACATTTTCATTAAACAATATGAAAGCAAAGACTCGTTGTTCTGTAATCTATTGAGCAAAAGATAAAAGTCAACAACAAAAAGAGAAAGAAAGCAAACATGCAGACAAAGTGACTAGAGGTTATAAAACCAAGAAAAGGAAAGAGGAAAAATGGATGACTCCATTACCTTTACTGGGTAGTCTAAAAACTCAAAGGAAAGACAAGTCAAATAAGTTCTTTTTCACAATGAAAAAAGGTCCAGCTTTCATGCTTTCAAAGTCCTATTTCAAATAGGATTGAATTCCTACGAAACCTATTAGAGAAGGAAGGTGCAAAGGAAGAGGAAAAGTAAAATACCTATCACGTGAGTTTATCACAAGCATGGCCTCCATGAAGTTAAAGTTAAACATGGAGCAAGAAATGTCGAGACAAAAGATATGGTACTGGGCCAAAATCAGACACGGAGTAAAGTGGAGGACGTAAATCACTCCAAATACTGTAGATATATGAACCATCTCAAAGCACAATACTCGATGGACTTACTCTACATTAAATTTAATGGATCAAATTCCCGAAATGGCATAAAGCGATACAAATGGCACGAAGTCGCTCCAAATTCAAATGGCACGAAGCCGTATCAAATCCCAAAAGGCATGAAGTCGAAGAAAAGTCTCAAATGGCATGAAACCATGTCAAAATTCAAATGGCACAAAGCCACGTCAAGTCTCAAATGGAACAAAGCCACGACAATTTACAAATGGCACAAAGCCGCTTCAAATGGCACGAAGCCGTATCAAATACCAAATGGCACGAAGCTGCTTGTTTCGCCCCAAGGGCTCAAAGTCCTTACCCACATGAGCTAAAACTGCATAAGGCATCAAAAGCTCCAATGGCTTAAAGTCATCGTCTGCACGAGCTAAAACTGCATAAGGCATCAAATGCTCTAATGGCACAAAGTCCTCGGCCTCACGAGCTGAAACTGCACAAGGCATCAAAAGCTTCAATGGCTCAAAGTCCTCGCCCACACGAGCTAAAATTGCACAAGACATCAAATGCTCCAATGGCTCAAAGTCCTCGCCCGCACAAGCTAAAACTGCACAAAGTGTCAAACCCCAACAAATACATAAAGAACTACGAATGAGTTGATCCCTCAACGAGGGTATGTAGGCAATCTAGGGCTCGACCTACATGCAATCACAAAATCAAATAAACACTCAAATCCCCAAGTTACGATTTATTCATGTTGGAATCAAAGGGGTTTTCCTTTTTAACGAATAATTGTAATTAATAGACGCGTAATCTATAATAGGTCGAACTCAAATTAATAAAACCCTCTTCGAAAAAATGAATGAGGGTGAAATTGTGTCGAGTGAATTATTTGTTTACATATTATGTACAATTTTTGTTTAACAGCTAGCCCACCTTGTCTTAAAGTGAATCCGCCTCTGCGTGTTTGGTCGTTGAGTTTACTCTATATTTGTTGTGTTCATGTTAATGTACTTGTTGATCAACATGCTAAAAACAATACAACGAAAGAAGAGATAGAGATAGTATTCATATAGGTGTGGTCATGTATTATGTTCGGGTTGACCTTAGTATATTATATCCCCTTGTTATGATACATACAAAAATAATAAAAAATAACACGACAATATAATAACCCAAGTTATTTATAAAGAAAATAAGAAAAAGTTATCATGTTAATACAATATTAGCTTAACAATTAACAATGTCTTCATCGTGTTAATCGTGTAGATAGTTGGTCTCCTATTTTTCGAGTTGTGTAACATTTCCACAACCTTATCTCATTCATTCCAACTTATGTTGAATTCTTTAACAATTAATCACAATTATACACGTATACATAAATGATCACTTTTTGAGTTAATCGCTCACACAAGATCACAATGTGACACAATAACAAACATGTCTGGTATCCTTTTAGGTAAGTAAAAAACAATTATGCATACATGTCAAACTGTTATTTGCAAATAAAAGGAAAAATGATAAAGTTATCGAGACATTTTTCATTGTGTCCGGACCAAAGGGCCGTGTGCCATATGTTATTATACAAGTGGAGGGAAGATTTTTTTTTTTTCAAGTGTCCCTTCATTATATAATGACATATTATATATGTGCTCGCGTTCTGGGCACACAGAAAAATCTCTCTGACTTATCTCCTGACCTTTACCTTTTTGGAAGTGGGCCCAACTAGCCTTTCAATGCTCTTAAGACAACTACTTGGACCCAACTATGGGCTCATCAAAGGCAGAGACAGACAATTAGCTGGCCCAGGTTGTATTACTGAGGCCCAATAGTCCATGGTAAACGAAGCCCCAAAACATCACCCGCCACGGGCAACCCGGCACCCGCCAACCGAAAAGGGTTTTTGGCAATTACGTAAAACAAGAAGGGTAGCCTCGTAATTCCACAACCGCTCACAATTTACCAGATTTGTTTCTCTGAATCTGGATTGGTACCACCGCATTCGAGCTCTCATCGCCAGTCATCGTCTCTCCTTCTTTAAACCTGCAAAATTTCCAGATTTCAGCTTCCGCCTGCAAATCGCTAGGGCTTCCATTGATTTCGCTGCAGAAGCGGGTTTCTGGTTCCCCGATCGTCCCCTTCCTCTCTTTCTCCCTCCCGCGAGACTTTCAATTTTTCGGATCGGGCAGTGGCAGATCGCGTATTTTTTTCGAAATTTCGGCGAAAATGTACGGATTCGAAGCGATGACCTTCAACATTCACGGCGGGTACTTGGAGGCCATAGTGCGGGGTCACCGCTCCGGCCTCCTCACCGCCGCTGATTACAACAATTTGTGCCAGTGCGAGACCCTCGACGATATCAAGATGCACCTCTCTGCCACCGAGTACGGCCCCTACCTCCAAAACGGTGCGTTTTCTATACATCTCTTTGTAATTTCTTCATTTCGTTGAGCCCTCTGTCTGTTTATTGAGGAAAGGAAAACAATTGGGAACTGAATTTTGGATCGTACGATTAGATTAATGGACTAATCCAGCCCTTTCGATCTGAAATTTAGGTTGAATTAGGGCTTAAATTTCGAGGTGGTGCCATTGATTTAGAATTAGTAAGAGCAACACTTTGCGATCGAAATCTTAGTGATTTACTAAAGGTATGATTTTGAATGCGCAAATTCTGTTCGTAGGTGAATATATTAGGTCGCATCAGTGAGGGATTTGAATTTGTATTTTTGGGTTAAATTTTTAGAAGAAAATGTTAAGAACACATGAAAAGTTTGATACTTTTCTGTCATGGATTGAAATAAATCCTTATGTTTAAGTGATTTAGAGTGGAGTTGATATATCACTCTGTATATCTGCAGTTGTATTAACTATGACAATTAAGGTATTCCAGTATTATGTTCGTGATAGGAACTGTGTAAATGCAAAACTGAAGAGGAAACAACACGCTGAGCTTACTGGAAAACCGATGGATCTTTAAGCGAATTTTGGTTAATTTAACCTTTTACTAGTAATAATTTGGGTAACATATGAGACATAAGGTAGCAAGTGATATTTTGAGAGTATCTATTCGAAACAGGAAGAGGGTTTACGAGCGTATATTTCATGTCTTATACATGCATGATCATTTTTAACTTATAAGCCCATATATTGGCCCCTCTCTCTCTCTCTGGTCTATTATTGTTCTTTGCTTATCTGGGGATTTTCTTGCAGAACCTTCCCCATTGCATACAACTACAATTGTGGAGAAGTGCACTCTTAAATTGGTTGATGAGTATAAGCACATGCTATGCCAAGCTACAGAGCCCTTGTCGACCTTTTTGGAGTATATTACGTATGTACCTGCCATATTTTCTGTTTGGTAATTTGAGTTGTGTTTATTAGAATACTAGAAAAGTGTTGAAAACATAAACCTGATTCGGGCCTTAGGCTGGGTCGGTACTCAGCATATAACATTAGGCCGCTGCTCCGGCAAGGCTGGAGGATCTCTATGATGTGTGAAAATTACAATCTTAATTATATAGGTATTTATCAGTATTTAATTTTAGCTTTAATTGGGGAGTTTAATGTTTCTTATCCTCATCCAGATATGGTCACATGATAGACAATGTTGTCCTGATTGTTACTGGAACCTTGCATGAGAGAGATGTCCAGGAACTTTTGGAAAAATGCCACCCCTTGGGCATGTTTGACAGGTATTGTCATTTTCATAGAGTTATTTATTCCATTTTCTTTGATTTATCCTTTTTCCCCCTTAAGTATTTTCTACGACTTAGACATTCTTATAAATCTCATCTCGTTCTCATGTTTTCTCATCAGTATTGCCACCCTGGCCGTTGCACAGAATATGCGGGAGCTTTACAGATTGGTGCTTGTTGACACACCACTTGCTCCCTACTTTTCTGAATGCATTACATCTGAGGTACGATTTAGTGATCCTATACCATTATTTTCCAATGGGTTAGTATTTGATTGTGGTGGAAGGTTTCTGATTTGTATTCATCCTTCTTGTTTCCAGGACCTGGATGACATGAACATTGAAATCATGAGGAACACTCTTTACAAGGCATACCTGGAAGACTTTTACAGGTTTTGTCAGGTAAATTTTGATTTCTAACTCGAGAGTATGCATGTATTTCCATCTGAAGTTTTCATTTAAATATTTTGTCATTTTTCATAAATTTGCTTTTGTTTCATAAATTTTCTTTTGATCTTTTGGACAGAAACTAGGTGGTGCCACAGCGGAGATCATGTCTGACTTACTTGCTTTTGAGGCTGACAGAAGGGCTGTCAATATTACCATAAATAGGTAAGTTAATGTTGAGGTGTCAACAAGTTTTCTTATGTCGTACTTTTAGAGGTCTGAACCATTCTTTTCATGGCCTCATGCTATTTGTTCACACCCTGCAGTATCGGAACTGAGCTTACACGAGATGATCGCAGGAAGTTGTACTCTAGCTTTGGTTTACTGTAAGTTCTTCGGCCATCCTGATATGTTGATGACTTGAAATTATGTTATATTTTGGATTGCCATTGCTGACAACTGTTTGCTTATTTCGTACAGCTATCCCTATGGCCATGAGGAACTTGCTGTTTGTGAGGACATTGATCAGGTATGCTGTGTGCTTCATTTACTTTTATTTCTTTTCCAAAATGATACTTTAGATATTGCTCCATCTTCTTGTGAAGGCCTTCCGCTTATTTGGGGCAAGACTGAGTAAATTAAAATTTTACGACATCGTTCATGTTCTCTGTATAACATCATCAGTATGAATACATTTCTCTCTTCCTTCCATCACTGTCCTAGATTCTGTTACATGCTAATATCAGTTGATTAGCTTATCTCTTAACGTTATCACATTGTAGTATGGTTTCGCCTAAGCTGACAACGTGTTTGTTGTAGGTCCGTGGTTGCATGGAAAAATATCCTCCTTATCAGTCTATTTTTTCAAAACTATCCTATGGCGAGACCCAGATGCTTGACAAGGCATTTTATGAAGAGGAGGTGAAAAGGCTCTGCTTAGCATTTGAGCAACAGGTTCGTTTTGCAGTTACTTTGCAGCCATGTGTATTCGTAATCTACTTCAGTATTCCTCAGTTCTCCGTTCAGTGACTGAACACTTCTATTTCTCCTCCGACCTGCAGTTCCATTACGGTGTTTTCTTCGCATACATGAGGTTGAGGGAGCAGGAGATCAGAAATCTGATGTGGATATCTGAGTGTGTGGCTCAGAACCAGAAGTCCAGAGTTCACGACAGCGTGGTCTTCATATTTTAGTCGGATTGGGACTCAGAACACACCATTACAGATAATCCTTCGTTCCTTCGCATATTCTTCTGTAAATCTCCTCCCCATCTTATCCCCGAACGAATTGTAGAGATGGGTGCAGTTGCGTTGTTTGCAATATCCGGTGTTCCTTCCTAATAAGCACTTTTGCATATATTATTCCGGTCGTTTTTACATAGAGGGAATATGTCATGTTCTGAAATCGAGCATGTTACAGTTGTGAGGATAAATTGAATATATATATTGCAATTTGAGAGCTACTATAGTAGCAGTCTCGTAGTGAGTTTATAAAATTTGTCCTCATTTGGGATTTGCTTCTCCGGAAATCACTTATGGTCATAGGTGTCTCTGCCAGAAGTTATTTTGTTGTAAATGCCTTGAAATTTTATTAAAATTTCAACCAGAAAGCACACAAGTGCTTTTTGAAAAAGCATTTAACGGGTACTTCTTAGAAACAAACAACTATAAAATACAAGCACTTTTATTTTTCTTCCGTCAAATAAATTTATAAGTGCTTTTGGCAATTTTTAGATGGAATCTCAAAAAGATAAAATTTTCAGTATGTCATAATGCATTTGGGTACACCAAGTGTCGTATTACAATTAGTTAAAAATTTCTTTTATCAAGTTTCATTTAATTGAATTATTAAATTCGGGGAAATTTTATTTGAATCCCTATAATCTATTTTTACACTCAACTTACTTTCTACACCCATATTACTTTTAACTAATCTATCAATATTTCTTTAAACCCAAATTTACTACCTAAACTACCCTCACAAACTCAATTCAATATGTAAATTTATCTTTACATATTATTGGATGTGAGTTTATTGATAAATTTTAGTTTCATCTTCTTGTACTTGATGATAATTATGCAATAGGGTAAAAAGTATAAGTAATGTTATTTATACCATGTTTTTGTACTACAATTCTATACCACCTTAGGTGACATCTGATGTGGACAACCACATCATTTGAATTAATCAGACTTTTAAATTTAGTTCATTATTTAATAAACTAATAATTAAGAAAAACTAGTTAATTAAATGATGATTGTGATATACGATGAGTCTTTCTCTTTCCTAACTAATAATTATGAAAAACTAGTTAATTAAATTATGATTGTGGTATACGAGGAGTCTTTCTCTTTCATTTCCTTGGGTTTTGCAAATTTTTCAAATGATGTGGCGGTACACATCATATGTCACCTGAGGTGGTATAGAAATGTGGTACAAAAACATAGTATAAATAACATTATTCAAAAAGTATTATTCACATTTAAAATTTAATTTGAATGTAGAATAAAGTTATATGAATTCAAATAAATTTTTTCTTACATTTGAGGTACGTATCGTGTTTCCGACGCACCAAAAAATCTCTCCTCAAAAGTCTTTCGTAAGTTGGTATAGTCAAAACTTTAACACAACTCCTTCGTGACAAAACAGTTAAACGGCAACTTTTTTACCGTTCTCTACCGTTCTGAGTTTCCCACCAAATTGTGAACTCTTCACTCCCAAATCCCAACAGTTAAGGGCTTTGATTCATTTCCGACCACCACCTCCGCCGATGAACCAAAAGTTCCCGTTTAACTCAAACAAGTATTGTAAAGCCAAAACAGAAAAAACAGTGTCGTCTTCTTCCCAGAAGCCAACCTCCTCTGCAACTTCCACTGCCGGACTAATACTACGACACCTCTCCGTCAAAAATAATATTCAACAACAGTGATTTGACTGCGCCGTTTGCGGAAGCTTAGCTGCCACGGCTCATTAATTTTCCCGTATGGGTGGGCAAAATTTCAGCCGGTAGGGGCAGTTTTACAGGTCTGGGTGGGCAGATACCCCCTGCCATTGAAAAGATCATGAAGAACTGTACTAGTACGTTAAAAGTATACCTTTGAACTGCTGTGCTCAGTTCGCAGGAAAGCCCCATTAATTGTTTTCCAAAACTTACATGATATCCTCTGCCAAATCTGGGAAAAAAATCACCACCATTAAAACCCAAATCTTGCCAAATCAGTGTTTACTTCTACACTGCAGTAAAAAAGAGTGCAGAGAGCAGGACTTACTTGGTTTGATCCTCAGCCGTTTGATCAGATTGACGGTTCAGATTTCAAGTGGACTGCACACTTCTTATAAATGTTGCAGTGGAACTGTGGAAGTCATTACAGCATACTTGAAGTGTAAGCAAATCATCACAGCTAACCGATATTCAATGGAAGAACTTGGGCCATTCTCTTCACCATTTCTGCAGCAGCAGATGAGTAATCAACGGAGGGGTAAGTCGCGGTTGCTGCCGCCGCCGGCGACGAGCATCAAGGACCTGAATGCGGATACGCTCGCGCAATGCACCAGCTCCATTAGCCTCCAAGACCTCTCCAACTTTGCCGTGACCTGCAAATATCTCAGAAAAATGGCATATTCTGACGCTATTTGGGAGCGGTTGTTCAGGTACTTCTTCTACTCCTTTTTGTTCTTGTTAAGAAAAAATTTGAATAAACATCACATAGACTACCAGGGGTGTGTGCAAATACCACATGAACTGAAGATATTTCGTTTTCTCAAAGACAAGTTGTAGTAAACAAATTCTTACCCCAAGTCGTCTAGGGGTTTTGGCGCGACGAGTATTGATGCGTTTTCTAACGGAGATTGACACATTTACACTAGAAGTAGAGTATTAGTTTAAACTGACAAATTTTTTAGCTTGGGTGGTATTTATGCAAGTTTCCCAATTTTGTATTTCTTTCATTTGTTCAAAGAAATAAAACTTTCTTTGCAGGGAGCGCTGGCCCCAGAAAACACTACCTTCTGCCATCTCTGTAACTTCGGGATTTAGAGAAGCCTATTTATCTCGGCGTATGGATGGGCTGCAGTTCAAGTTTTCCGATCCCTTCACTTTGCAGATGAACACCAACTCAAATCCTTTCGACCAAGTATTATTGAACGAGAAAGATTTAATCTTCTCTCAGGTATATATAAATATATATATGATCATATTACACCACATTCTTCCGTGTATTTGAATAGCTGAGCGTTTTAACTTTGTTTCGTTTTTTTGTTTTTGGTTGATTGTTGTTAGGGTTCACTGATACGCATGATAAGGACTGATGATTGGTTAAGTGGAAGACCCGTCACTCTTAGTGATCACAGTAAAAGAATCACTTGCATGAGGTTGGTTTGTGTGCGGTTTTCCCTCGCTATGCCTTATTAGCTGAGCATTTTAACTTAAGCTTTTGGGGGCGCTTACAGAGCTCTTGTGTTCCACTTGATATACATTGGTTTTGAGTTCTAGTCGTTGTCTAATGATTTTTAACTCGATGACACACTGTTTATCAACTAAATTTTCTCGGAATGTTCAGGTTTTTTTAACCCTAAGAACCTTGACATATATTGCAGGTTGTTTCCACTGAATGAAACATCTTTGTATCTAGATAAACTATATAAAGAGGAGAAGGTTTTAGTAACTTCAAGCGATGATAGTTCCATTCGGCTATGGGGGAAGGTGTGCTCGTAATCTTTTTTTCTAAACAAATCTATCAAATATCTGTTTCTTTAAGCTTTCCTATATAGTATATGTGATTTCCTAAACCAATATTGTCACAGGGTTATTGCTGGCGACAATTTAGGGGGCACAGTAGCCAAGTTACAACCCTCTCAGATAAATTGTTAGGCGATGGAGCCGGAAAAGTATTTGCAAGCGGAGGGGAGGATGGCACGGTTCGCCTTTGGTCTCTTAGCTTTTCCAGGAAACAGGGCAAGCATTCTTTGGGGACTTTCTTCGGGCATAAAAATCCCATCCAGTTGATGTCAGTTTCCATGTATGAGTTCTTTCCTTGTAATGATATGGACTCATTTGAAAATGTTTCTTGTGATTTCGGTGACACATTTTACTCCATAGTAATCGTATTCATTTTGCTCTTACTGGTAGGGACAACCCCTCTCACTTGGTAACGATTTCGAGAGATTCTAAGGTACCCTTAGTTTTGTATATCCATTCAACTATGGTTCTTAAGCAATCCGGCCATCCTCTTGAAAAATTATGTTATTTTGCCATTGCCTTTCTGATGATAAAAACAGGTGATGGTGTGGGATACGGAGGCAGCACTGCTTGCCAGTTCTTCGTTTGCCGGTGGGGCGACTTCTGTTCTCAGTTACCCTATAGGCATCAAGTGTCATGAACATCTAGCCTATGTTGCTGCTGGTTCCTCTGTGGTAGCAATCGATTTGAGGACGATGCAGAAAGTTGTCATTGCAGCAGCAGATGCAATTCTGTATTCTTTTCAAGCAATGCCTTCCAAATCTTTATTCTGCGTAGGCAGCAATGGCAGGTACGACGCATAGAATTCAATTCCCTTGGTTTCATTTATTTTTAATGCCCGTGTTTCGTTTGAGGTCAAAAACCATTTTATACAACTGCAAGTTCATTGGTCTTGTGTGCAGAGCGATGCTTTACGATACAAGGAGGAACTTGGGCACCTTGAATTCAGAACCAATAGTGGTAGATGGTGGACACGGAGGGCCAGTGACGTACTTGCACATGGATCCCTACAAAATAGTTACAGGAAGTCCGGTGGATACGCATTTTAATGTTTTGGACGTCAACACTGGTGCACTGACCAATTCCTTGACATGTATTGAATATGGAACAAATAACAGCACAAGGTGCTGTGCCCTGGCTGTCAACGGGAGTCGAATTGTTATTGGTAGTGTCAACGATGTTGAAGAAGTCGGATGTCTGCTCTTTAGGGACTTCGCCAATGCAAGTCGGATGTCTGCTCTTTAGGGACTTCGCCAATGCTTCTTGTCCTGTCTTTTTTTCTAAGGATGATCATGTTGAAAAGTTCTGAAATCCAAAAACAAAGGAGAAGGGATGAAACAAAAACTTGAAAGCGTATTAGTCTCAGTCTAATAGTCTTATAGATTAAAATGAGGTGAGATGGAAAATCAAAAAGAGTTTGTACACTCGATGTTATTGAGAATATTACATGTAAGCAATGCTTTACGTGGTTTAATTTACAACGAAATGCAGCACCAAATCTCATGCTATTTACTTTTGATGCTCCGTTTCTGCTATTTACAAGTATGAACAAGTTCTGTTTCGTTTCGTTTGTGTCTAAGAAAAGAAACATTTGGAGTCTGAGGCATCCGCTTTTGTTGATTGATACGCGAAAATCGAGCTTGTAAAGCTATTCCATGTAAAGTCTCCATCAGTGTTGGAATAGCTAACAAAAGGGCTACCACCAACTCCGTCATAGATTATTCCACCAAACTCATCATCGCTATCAGCCTGCGGTTGGTTCTTTGGTTCTTCACCGTCAGTGCTATCATCCTCCAAGAAACTTGAGTTCTTCTGAACCAGTTCTCTGAATACTGAAGATTGGAGGAGTAGGCCAAGCGCGGTGGGAGAAGATGATTTGCTGCTGCCGATGACTTCTTGCTTTTGAGGAGAGTGTACGTAATCAGAGGCAAAAGGATTTGTGAGTGAGAAGGGAGATTCCTCGGTTGTGATGTAGCTGCTGGCCGCGAATGGTGCATTCTTGGGCTTTGTGACTGCCTCTGGTACCTGTGGAGTAGCTATCATGTCGTCTGCTCTTGGCTTCAACCATGTTATGTAAGAACTCAAGTCAAAGTTGGTCACGGCATTGATCCCTCTGTACTCAATTGCTGCAATGTCATAGGCACGAGCTGCTTCCTCTTGCGTACCTGCAACGCGATAAAGGCACATTTCTCAGTAATTGGAAACTCCTTTTTCATTATCTTTTCCTGATACAAGCGATATTTGGAGAGAGGTGGATTCGAACACAAATAATGAGATAACTCACCGTAAGTGCCAAGGTAAAGGTACTTATTTCCAAAAACTCTTCCTATTCTCGCTTCCCATCTACCGTTGTGATGGTGCCTGCAAAATATTCATCAAACAGTCCTTCAGACACTCTCTTCATTAGTAATATTTCGCAGGATTTGATTCGAAGATCATCGAAATTTTGAGAATTTTACCTTGCAACTCCTCTGTACTTAGATACACCTCTTGAAAATCCACTGCTCTTTCTGAAACAAAGGAACAAATAATTCTTTCAGGAAACTTTTAAACGAAAATCCTCGGTGAAAGTCTTTCTGCGAAAAGATGTTTGAAGATGTTACCTTCTTAACGAGGCCAAATACTCTTCTTTTGTCACGGATTGCATGATCTCGATTTCGTTGTTGTAGTCAGATATCTGTAAGCAGAATCATCAAGGTTTAAGACCAGATGTTTTAAGTTAAACTTCTTAGCTTTTCTGAATATAAACTCGACAGACTGTGTAAAATTCGTACCGGAAAGTTGGTGAAAGTCGATGCTCCCCAGTACTTAAGTGCAGCTAGATCAGATGCTCTTGCAGCAGATTCTTCTTCATCGTAAGCTCCAAGATAAACTGCTCAGTCCAAATAGTCCATTCAAAAGCGCGATACGATATCAGTATCCAGGCGAAAAAAGAAATACAGGTAAAATGCGACGATGAAAGTCATAACCTACCTTGTTTCCCCTTCTTCTTCAGTGTTGAATTCCGGGATAGCTTGTCCCACAAGTGAGCTTCGAATCGACCGGTCCACCGATGCCTGCTGACACCGCGAAATCTCGAGCTTCTCTTTACTGTGG